>CM021104.1:581778126-582116704 GCA_007115665.2 Sequoiadendron giganteum
TTTTAGATATTTTTCAATCAACTTATCAATCAGGACTTTAGTCGCAATTCAAATAGAAAATGAGTAATAATTATTTATTAAATTCAAAATAAAGCATAATTTATATTGTGGAAGGATGAGAACCTCCTTTAAAAACCCTTTTCGTTTCATCAATTTTGGGTAAAAAAAATTCGTTAGCCACACAGGCCATTATACCACTTACATATCACCACTTTTTGGCCCATCATGATCCTACACATACCCTATGCAATGTGCTATTAATTGGGTAGAAAGGTTGTAGGATAGACATTGTGGGACCACCCTCCTAGGTTTTGTAGAGCCTGAAGTGCAGGAGGGAAGAACTTTAAGATTCCTCTCATTCATTGGCCAACTATATTTCAAGTATTCAATAATTGAGTTTGGCAAGCTCATAGGTACTTGGTGGGATTTTATTGGTTCTTTAAAAACAACCAATAGATTGGTGACTCCATTGGGGAGACATTTAACGAATATTTATCTCCAAAGTTCCCTATCAAATATCACTAGCATGTATAAGTGATTTTTATTAATAGAGTCGGGCTATTTGAAACTTTTGCTAACCATTTCCTAAGTCTTTGCCAAGTTTCCCATCAAATTTTATGGTAATTTTCCCACCATCTTGTGTATTAAAAGGATTGTGCTTAAATTTCAACCTGAATTGATTCGTATTTGTCAAAGTTTGTCTAAAACTATAAAGATATTGCAAAATTTGCATACATTTGTAACACAATTTCTATGAATATGTCCCAATGAATTGGGATGGTGACTCTGGAATCTCTACACTAGTGTGTGAAAATTTTTGAAGAAGCCAAATAAGTATACAAAAGAATAAGAAGAGGTTGAAAAGGTTGACAAAGGTGAAGAAATTTCAAGCACAAATTTGAGGAACAACGTGGCCACATGAAGAAACATATAGAGCATAAAATGAAGGGAAAATTTCCCAAGAACACTCATGGAAAATGGGTGAAAGAAAAGGAAGTAGGATCAATTAATTTCACTCCCCATCCAACTCTTTAACATGAGATACATTCTACTTCCAACTCTTAATGTGAAAGAAACTTGTTAATTTTCATTGATAACACTTCTCCTGAGAGAGGAGAGGTTACAATGAAGTATTTTATGAATGAGAAACCCTCATATTATGGCTTAAGAGCCATGAAAAGGAGGGAGAAAGATGGAATGCAATGAGATAATGTAAATTCTAGCCATGCTAGAGCTGATGTACAACCAACCCTGACCTCTAACACACACACCCCCATTCATTTTGATTTGTTAATTGGGAATGATGAATATGCCCATAATAATGCTCCTAGCTATGTTGAACTTGTAATGACATCTGATACTGATACCACTTTACAAGAGGAAGAATAAATTTTCAATGATATGCAACAAATTAGTGCCAAAGAATTGAGGTGTGATGAAAATAGGAGGAAGAGGGAGGAGGAGAGAGTAAAGAGGTTAATGGATTATATGATTGAGAGACATGCTCCAAAGAAAAGTGGAGCAGATGGAAGAAATGGATAAGTTAGCAACTAAATCTACCCAAACAAATGACCTTTTTGTTACAGATATTTTTGAAAGGGTACCTGTCACTACCTCAACTGAAAATTACTATGTCAATACATGGATTGATAAGAATATAAACCATTCCATTTTGGTTGAACCTATCCCTACGAAGACCAAGGACATTACCTATAATGATGCTAAGGGAAAGAAACCACTCAAAGGAGTCAATATAAATGAGGTAGGTTCCTCTAAAAGGGAGACATCTTAGGATGATTCTATCTCATTAGCTGATAAGTTAATCAAAGAGAATGCAGAGTTGTAGAAGAAAGTGAGAGAGATGGAATTGCTAGCTGTGAACAATGAAATAAATATAAATTAGGATTCCTAGAATATACCTTGAAAACTTTGACCCCTGAGATCCAACTCCCTCAAGCCCAAACATCATCCTCTAATCCCTATGCAAATGAAAACCCTTCATCAAGTCCAAATCCTTTTAATTCATCTTCACAACCAAAAAATAGGGCTGGGTAAACCCAACACTATGGTCAATATCATGCCCAACCAAGAGGTTGTGACATAGGAAGACCTGGAAACAATTATGATAGGAGAAGGGATCAAGATAATCAAAATTAGGAAGAGGGGCCCTTTGAAAGAAGACCATTGCATGCTGATAGATATAGGCAACTATATTTTGACACAATCCTAGGGTGCCCAGATCCCATTCTTGATAATGCTAGGAAACATGTACCCAAGTCTATTGGTAACAATTATCTCAATAGTGAAGGTCACTTGAAATCTTTTTAGATTTTTGTGGAGGATTTCAAGCTATGGGACGAGGATGTTTCTATGAATTACTTTATGCAATCATTAACTAAAGATGCTAGGGATTGGTACTGGAGCTTGCATGATGCAAGAATTTATTCAAAATATTCTTTCTATAGGATCTAGAAAGAGAAATATGGAGACCAAACCAATCCAAGGTTTACGTTGAATTAGTTTAACAATATCACAAAGGTACATAATAAAATGGCATCTAAATTTAATGTAAGGTTCCAAAAGGCTATGAATAGAGTTTTTATTTATTTAAGGCCTAATGAAAATGTGTCTCTAGTGGTATAATTTAATGCATATGATCCAAAGATGTGCTACTTGTTCAGAGGTAAGAATCCATAGAATCTGAGGGAAGCCTACAAAATGGAAGTCTATATAGAAAATAATAGGAGAGAATTAGGCAAGGTGGGTAGGAGAGATGATCCTAAACCCTTGAATAACCCAAGAGATCAGAATGAAAAGGATGGTAAACAAACAGCTCCTAATGAGAAGTTGGTTGAATTTCTTAGTTTGTTGGAAAATTCTTAGTTCCAGATCAATGAGAGGCCACCAAGATTGCAATTCTACCCCTATCATACTAATTGGCATAATGGAAAGATAGTTAACAATACTAAAAAAATTGTTGAAGGTACACCTGACCGTCTGCAAAAGAATTCCACCAATGTTACTGAAGATATGCCATGGTGTGGAGTCTATCAGATGCCTCATTCTTCACACTAGTGCATTGTTGCATGATCTATAGAAGAGTCAGTGGATGATGAAGGAGGTTATGACTCTCCTCATTATCAAGATGAGTTAACAAATGTATTCATGACTAAATCAGATCTTTCTTGTGATGTTTACTCCTTTGATGATGAGCCTAATAGAAATTATGTGGATGTTTAAAGGTAGGAGCTGAGTTTTTACCACCAAAAAATATTATCAAATGAAGAAGGATAAAATTACTACACTATTTATACTCTTGAGTTAGATAATATTTCTTTGAGAAGACCTTCAAATGAAGAAATCAAAAATTACACAATTTCCTTGGCTGCTCAAGCAAGAAGCAACCTTCATTTGATAAATATGATTGTAAATGGTAATCAAGGTAATCTTGGTAGCATGCTTATGAAGGAGAATAATGTAGAAAATAAAGGGACTAAGACAAAAAACAAGAAAGAAGAGATAAATCCCAAATATGGTAAAGAGATGAAAATTTGGGCTAAACAGGGTAGTAAGGATAAACCTGATGGTGAAGTTGTTCCTCAAACTATGAGGCCCAACAATCTCAAGCTAACAAGGTAAATCCTAAAGAATTTATACTCCCTAAGTTACCATCGTATTCTCCTATATATATGTTCCAAGTGTTGTCTCAAGTCAAGGTCATAGTCCCACTATTAGAAATGATGAGAATTTATGAGAATAAGAATAAGATAGTTACCCTCATCAATAATGTTTCTATGAGTGGTAAGGATAAGGTGTACATTGATCAACTTGAATCAAGTAAGAGTCAAGAGAAGAGTGTTGAGGTGTAGGCAATGATTACTGAAATTCTTGAAATATATTTGGGAACTACTATTACTACAAACCCAAGCCAAGTAAATCCATTTTTTCTAAACTTGAGCATTGATGGGAAGTTTCTTAGGAATTGCATGATCGATTCAGGGGCCTCAAACAATGTGATTCCAATAAAAATCATGGAAGAAATGGGTCTAAAGTTTGATATAACTTATGGTAAGTGTTATGCTATGGAATCATGGGAGGTCCTTGTTATAGGAGTAATTGATAAAGTTCCATACAAGTTGGTAACCTTCCCTGAGAAGGAATTATTTTTTAGTATCACAATGCTAGACATTCCACCAACCTATAGGATGTTATTATGAAGATAGTGGAGTACATCCATGGGTGGAATTATACAGTGTTATATATGATTTGCTACCTTTTCTATTGACCAGAAATATGTCAAGATTGCAAGGGAACCAAGAGTTCATCATATGATTGAATATGTTGATGAACCAGAGCAGCCAATGAGAATTAATTTTGTGGATACTAGTTTAGATACCTTTTGCGTTGAAGAATTGAAGCAACAAGAAGACAAGCTTGAACCAGTTAATAGGGAGATCCTGGATACATCACAATAGGATGCTCTCTAGACCATGTGTTTTGATGAACCATGTTCCAAAGATGGATTAGGTGTAGGAGTTGTTCTCATCTCCCCAAAAGGTAAAACATTCAAGTACTCCTTCTTGCTAGAATTTTCTTGCACAAATAATGTAGCCACATATGAGGCTATGTGTCTTGGTTTGAAAATAGCTTCAAAGAATGTTATTAATATGTTAAAAGTGTTCGGATATTTTGAACTAGTGGTCTCCCAAGTAAGATCTAAATTTCTTTCCAAGAATAAAAGGCTTAAGCAATATAGAAATGTAGTTTGGGATACTATTTAGGAATTTGATTCTTTTAACATAGACTAGATGGAGAGGGGATTGAATGTCAAAGCATATTTATTAGCTAATATTGTTATCAGATTAGATGATGTCACTTTTGATGGTATCTCAAAAATAGAAGTAAAAGCTTAGCCTATTGTTCCTGATAATATTTTCAATTAGCAAGTATTTGATGATGATAATAACATTTTGAAAAAATTTCACTGCATAGATCAATATGAAAGCTCCAAGAAATTGATTTTGGCTCATTAGTGGTCGAGGTTGATGGAAAAGAAACACTATTTGGGAAGGAGGTGATCCAATTGAAAACCAATAATATTCCCAAAGGATAGGTTGCATTGGAAAGGGTCTTTCACGGCCCTGATAAATCAAATATTAAAAAAGCATCTTCCCATAAGGAAGATTTGGAAGAGATAAATCTTGGAACAAGTAATTCTCCAAAAAATGTGTACATATGTGAGAAGATGAAACCCCATGCCAAAACCATGTTGATTTCCCTATTAAGAAAGTATAGACATGTGTTTGCCTAGTCATATGATGACCTAAAGGCCTATAGGGAGAATCTATTTCAGCATGAGATAACTTTGAATCCCAATGAAAAACTATTTAGGCATAAGAAGAGGCCAATTAATCCCACATTGTAGTAAAAAATGTAAGAAGAACTTTAAAATTTAAGAGATGTTGGGATTATTAAGCCTACAAGGAATTCTTCGTGGGTTTCAAATTTAGTTCCAATAAGAAAAAAGAATGGTGATTTGAGGCTTTATGTAGAATTTAGAAATTTAAATGTGGCATCTTTGAAGGAATATTATCCACTGCCTAATATGAATCAAATGTTGAAAAAAATGATAGGATGTGAATTGTTATCAATGACGGATGGGTTCTTAGGGTACAAACAAGTCATCGTAAAAGAGTCAGAAGAATATAAAAATACATTCACTACATTGTGGGGGACTTATGTATATGTGCGAATGTTGTCTTTCCTAATCAATGTTGGTGCTACATTTGAGAGAGCCATGGATGTGGCTTTTGATTATTTTATTGACCTATTCCTATCTATATAGTAGGATGATTTGATTGCACATAGAAAGTAGGAGAATATCATTTCTCACATTTGGAAAAGATATTTTTCAAAGCCTTGGACTATGGGATTTATTTGAACCCAAAGAAATGTACTTTTGGGGTTAATGAGGGAAAGCTATTATGGAATATTTTCTCAAAATATGGGGTTAGGACTGACCTTGAATGTGTGATGGAAATAGACAAGATCTCGCTTCCTAAAAACATGAAGGGAATTCAATATTTCTTCTGGAAAATTAATTTTGTGAGAATATTTGTTATGAATTTTTTTAAAATTGTTAGCCCAATCTCTAAAATGTTGAAGAAAGGAGAGAAGGTAGCCTGGATAGAAGAGCCTCTCGGAGCTTTTCAAAACATAAAGGATGCCATCAAGGAGACACATTTCCTTAAAAATCTTGATTATTCAGATTATTTTCAATTATTTACCTTTGCTTCATTTCATATAGTGGCAGGGGTATTGTTGTAGAAGAATGATGATGGTTTTGAGTAGCCTATTACATTATTCAATAAGTCTATTTAGGTTTTTGAAATCAAATATGATGTGACCGAAAATAAGGCATATACCTTGGTTAAGGTTGTTAAGAATATTAGACCATATCTCACTAGGGTGACTATTGTGGCATATGTTCAAAGTGCAGTAGTTAAGGATATTTTCACTCAATAGGAAACCATAGGTCAAAGGTGCAGATGGATCAATAGGATCGAGGAGTTCAACATCGATATCTAGATTATGAAACTGGTGTGAGGTTAGGGTCTCAAAAAATTGATGGATGAGACCAACTTTGAAGCCAATCAAATCAATCAAGTTGAGCATGAAAATGTTGGACCCATATGTGACATGCAAACCTATGGATGAAATAGGAGAATTATGGAGTACTTATAGACAATGCAATCCCCTGAAGGCATGCCCAATAATGAAAGAAGAACTCTCAAGCTGCAAGCTATCAAATATGTTATTATTAATGATGAAATTTTATGGAGAACCCTAGAGAGTGTTTTACTCAAGTGTGTAGATGGAGATTCGGAAAGGGATCTTTTTTTTGAAATGCATAAGGAAGCATGTATATGTCATTACATGGTAGGAACAACTACTCAAAAAGTACTAAAGGAGGCATCTGGTGGAAAATTGTGCTCAAATATTCTCATAGGTATGTTAAAATATGTGACTCTTGCCAAATATTTAATGGTAAGTTAAAATTATTTGGTAACCTTCCTCTTAGGCTAGTTTCAATTTAGGCCCCCTTTCACCAATGGGGCATTGATTTCATTGGAGAGATGCCAAAAAATTCAAGTGGGGGTCACTCCTGAATCCTCGCTGTAATGGATTACTTTACATAGTGGGTGGAAGCAATCTCCACAAGAAAATAAACAAGAAAAGTAGTCATAGAATGTTTTATGAACAACATATTGAGTAGATTCAGAGTCCCAAAAAGAATTATTTATGATAATGCTATGTGTTTTAGATCTAAATATTTTAATGAATTCTATAATAAACATGAAATATGTATTTCTTACTCATCTCCCTATCACCATCAAGGGAATGGGAAAGCATTATCCAAAAATAATAGTTTGACAAAAATAATCAAAGGTGTAATTGAGAAGAACAAGAAGGCATGGGATTTAAAACTTTATCTTGCATTGTGGGCATATAGGACCACAGTAAAAAATATTATTGAACAATCACCATTCAACATGGTATATGGAGTGGAGGCAAGGATACCTCATAAAAAATTGATAAAGATGTATAGATTTGTTCAAGAATATGATGATGAAATATATGATGAGATGTGCCACATGATGGAAGAGCTAATTCAGCTTGACAAAAATAGAAGAGAATCTCATAAAATAAATAAGAGGTTTCAACTCCAAGTCAAACACATGTATGATAAAAAATCCATTGAAAGGAAATTCAAAGTTAGATGCATGGTATTGATGTGGAATGAAAGGATGGAAGACAAAGTAAAACATGGGAAGTTTGATTCACTATGGCTCGACCCATATCTGATTGTAGATAAACATGGGGAAGATTCATAATTCTTGCAGTCCTTAACAGGTTAACTTCTAGAGCTTCCAGTACATGGACAATTCTTGAAGCCCTATTTAACTTGAAATAGGTTATGTTCCATGTACATTGTATAGTCATGTAATTAGTTTACATAGGTTTGGTGTGTTTTCTTTTGGTTGCATTTTCTTTCCTTGTTCGGGCAAGCTCCTAGTTTTTTTTATCTCTCTATGTTGGTTTGCTTCACCAAGATATCTAGATTCTCTCCATACCCACCAGGGGTATGCATCCCCAAGCATGATCCACTGGTAGAGCTCCTATTTTTTTAAGAAAATCGAGCTTATTCTTGCCTTGTGATGGTTTGTTACTCTCGTTCCCAAGGGTAGAGTTTATGATTTCAGCTCTAAAGCCTTTGTCTCAAATTTCTTAAGTCTTAAACCCTTGGTGTTTTAATTATTTATTGACTTTTTGTAACCAATTTCTAATCAACCTAGTTATAACTTAAGTCATCCAAGCCATTATCTTTATCGACCCCTTAGCCTAGGCTCGTCGATCACCTCATGCTCTATATTGATTTAATTTTTACCAAAGTCATGCAAAATATTTTATGGTAAAATAAATAAATTTTAAGTCTTTAATTCTTAAGGGTCATAATCCCATCAATCTAGTCGTGGCCCCTTTTTAGAAACTAACTTAGTTTCATGTGTAGTTTTTCTAGCTGTTAGATCAAATGAACTAAATCTTGTTCATTCCTTGCTAGCCTCACAAGAATAAAATAATGGGTTGTGGGGTTAGCGAGCTCTTGACACTTGTACGGTCATATATGTGGGGTCCAATCTCCACTATTATGTTCAAGAATATAGGCTTTAAAATCAATGGTTGGGATGCAAGGCTCAGATTGAATCTTGGTAATTCCCCACCCACCCCATAGGATTAAAATAATGATTTGTGGGGTCAGTGGCCGA
The DNA here is from genome assembly GCA_007115665.2 of Sequoiadendron giganteum. Taxonomy (NCBI): domain Eukaryota; kingdom Viridiplantae; phylum Streptophyta; class Pinopsida; order Cupressales; family Cupressaceae; genus Sequoiadendron; species Sequoiadendron giganteum. The sequence goes on from CM021104.1 coordinate 581,786,955, forward strand.
ATGACACGTGGATTCCTCAGCTACTTGGGGAAAGAATGGGTGGAGCTCACAAGCGGATGACTTGGCATCCAAATGGAAATAAATCATTTGTCAAAGGACTGGAAATTGATGGTGACATATTTTCAAAATGGTTTGACTCAATCTGAGTCATTTGATATGCCATCTCTAAATCAAATTAACAACGATTATTCAAAAATCAAAATTGCAAACATGATATCTATTTCATATCATGTGAGAAAATAGTAATTGCAGAAATGATTACAAGAGATACTTGGTTTCAACTTAAATGCATATAAATTTGATTTTTTTTCATAATTGAAGATTACCAAAGATTCAAAAAAATTATGGACATTCAGGGGAAGAATTTTAGAGCTCGTTGTGATCAAGATTAGTGTTTCCTACCACAATAAATTCATAAGTTAAACAAAAAATTTTCTCTGTGTTGTCTTTGAAATATCTTGAGTTAGGGAGAACAATTCATTGTCAAATTTGTCTATGTGCTTTTCAATTCCTTTATTAGGGTTTGAATTTACTTTGAACATATGAAAACCTTGTCACAACCCCTAAAATTACACCTTTTAAGTTGTGCCCTAGGTTCTGAATAGAGGCACCAGGTTTTGAACATTTTCTGTTGAAACCCTAAATTAGTTTAATTCTACCTTTCAGCTATGGCACCAAAAACTCAAGATTTCGATTCAAGAACCCAAACAATACCCCTCTCCTAGGATGTAATTGATAAATTGAAACCCTCCACAAGTAAAAGAGTCAAGGGGGAAGATTTTTTCTATGGTTATCAAATTCAATAATGGCTAAGCAACAGGAGGATAGATATCCAAGGGTGCTCCCAGCCTATAGATTTGTTAATGAGATCAAGGAACAAAAGTTTTAGTGATATGTTGCCCCATTAGAACAAAAAATAAGAGAATTAAAGGCTAAGTAGGATGAGGTATATTTTTCATTGTTCCTTGATATTCAACATACTTATGATGAGGTAAAGCCCCTCCAAATGTGGAAGAACCAGATGGATGCTATAATTGTTTCCCAAGAAGCTCTTATTTGTGAAAATGTTGACATTGATATATTGAAATATTCCTTGGAGAAATTTTCTTTCATCATCAAATTTCTAGAATATTTTGACAAGGAATCAAATTTAGTAATGAAAAATACTCTCCATATAGAAATAGGATGGATGAAATCATTGCTTTTAGTTGGCCATCTGATGTAGAGTATGAGTAGTGGAAGAAAAAATTATTGATGAATTGGATTTATGAATACAAGAATGGATAATTCTTATACTTGGTCAAGTATAATATAGTTTTGCCCTTTGAGATTACAACACATTAAATATATGTCTCCTAATCAAGATTGTCATAGGTAAATGATAGTTGCTGATGATTTGGATGCTGACTGGGATTCTTGCTCACCTTTTTTGTCTTCACAAATTTTTATCATTTTTCTCAATGGAATGAGTGTGTGTGCTAAATACCCCTCCATTTTGTTTCTTGTTCAAATTGTTTTATGCTATGTTTGGTTGCAGTTACTTTGATACTAGATACATTTTGTTATGATGTTTTGATCGCTACTATTGAGTGACAACTATTATTGTGGGATGTAGTTATCTGATTATTGTTTCACATGCATTATGGATTAATGATGTTGTAGAGTTAGCATGAGATGTTATTATGAGATTATTGGAATTATGATGGAAGTGTCAGTTTCAATGAGTGTATTGGTAAAAAGGACGGTTTCACATCACTCACTTGTGAGCGCCCTACAAATCCGTAATTTCTTCTTCACGATGTGTATTATATGCTAGATATATTGTATGATGTTGTTTACTTGTTTTTTTCAGGATTGCAGGTACATGACATCGACTCCACCTGGTTTCACAGGTTTGAGTGTGTCAATCCAACAGTTAAGTTGAACGGGAGATAGTAGCTAGGTAACATGTGTCAAGTTTACACCCTAGCCTTAGTGTGTCGTCAGTCGTGTGTGTCGAGTCATTGTCTATCTTGTTTTAATGTTATTTAATTCTGAAGGATTCTTGATTTGCAAATAGATATTTAGAATAATTGCATTTAAATCATGTTGATGGTTATTTAATTTAAATAATGCAATGTGGATAAAAGTTTATATTTAAATTAATTATTTATATTTAAATTATTTAATTAATTAAATTTAATCCAAGGGGATTGAATTTAGTTATTAAATAATTAAATTAATTAATTAAACATGATGCAAGAGAATGAAAGGAAATAAAAGAATTAAAATTAATTTTGGAATTTAATTTCAACGTGTGGGAATTAAATTAGAAATTGTAATTAAATGTTTATTTGAGAAATTAGTTGCAACTTTGGAAATTAATTTATTATTTGAAATTGCATTTGAAATTGAAAGTGGGTTTTCGAAAATTGAAATTGAAATTGAAATTGAAATTGAAATTGAAATTAAAATTGAAATTGAAATGAAAATTGAAATTGAAATATCTAATTTGCATGTAATGTGAATTAGGGTTGTATTAGGTATTTTTGTTTTATAATGAATGCATGTTTTAATTTTAGAGCAGGGAAAAAGTTTTAGAAAAAAAAAAACATTTTTACAGCAGAGAAATTTTTTTGGAAAATTGCACAAGAAGGGTTTGAATAAAGTTTTGATTGTAGAACTGATTGAATGAAAGATTGTTTGCATTTGTTGGGTTTTGGATTGGATTCATTGGAGGATTGAAGAAAATTCAATAAATCTTTGGAGGCTTGCATAAGAAATTCATCTCTTCTTGTAGCTTCTTGTACCAAGTTTTCCTCTTTGTGTTTTATTGTTCTTGATTTTTTTTTTTTAAATAGTAGTGATTAAAGATTTGTTTGTTAAATCTGTTTTAGAAATAAAATTTGATATTAGAAGAAAATAATTAAATAAATTTACAGCCTTTGCTTGTGAAAATTCTTGAGTGAGAATTGTGAACATCTTAGTTGAATTTAAATTATTTGGAGAAATCGATTATGTTGTTATTGAAATCAAACATAGAGATTGAACAATGCATTTAGAATGTTTTTAGAAAATAAAACCCTCTGTTTATTATTAAAAATCGGATTTTAAAATCCACAGGGTAGTTATATTTTTCATGGTAAAATGGTCTGGTTGCATCACATATAACTCCACTTACACAAACTGGGTTGTTAGGAAATTTAAAGGGTTTCTGCACCTTGGAATTTTCTTATCCTTGTCAAAACATTGCAAAGACCCAGATCGTAGTTTTTGAGTTATGCTTGAAACACGAGACTGCTGTTAAGTTATTTTCCCATAGCTGCTCTAATAATAAAATAATAATAAATTGATATTTATAAATATTAATATTTTATGTATTGTTATTATAATATTAAAATATTATTTAATAATATTTTATATTATAATTTATAGTATTAAAATATTATATTTATTTATATTATTTTAAATAAAATTTGTATATTAGATTAGTGGAATTAAAATTATAAACATATGGGAAAATTATTGTTTATTTTAAAATGGCATGTTAAAGTTTAATTGAAGGAGTTAAATATTTGATTTAAAGAATGCATAATTTAAAATTTAATTGTGGAATTTAAATTCATGTGTAAAAGGTCCAATTATTAATTTGATTTAATTGGAAAAATATATATATGATATTGGGTTATAGTCCAAATGTTGATCTTATTTTAACACAATAAGTTATGGAAGAGACCAAATGTTAATTTGATTAATTTTATAATGATTTAATTTGCAAGGGCAATTGGTTATTTAATTTAAAGCGAAATGTTTTGAGTTATAGTTGAAAATACTTATTTTGTTAAGAGCAATTAGAGAATAAAATATTAGTGTAATTTCTCCCCTATCTGAAAAGATGAATTCTTAATTCAGTTTTATCGATATAATGAATTACGTAATGAAATGAGAAATGGATTTAGAGTATCCAAATGTAGTTTCTTCTATTGCCTTGAATGATTATGTCCTTCATGTTTATGCTTTGAGAATGGGTTGAATACCTATTAGTTTATAAGTCTTCCAGATGGTCTGTTGTTTGTGAGGGTTGTCATTGTGATGTCAACCTATTGTGAATTCTCTTGGTACTGCATGGGATCGTGTTGTTTTAAAAGTAAATTCAACAAATTGATTATTATGAAGAGACTATTAATTATTTTAATTTAATTATTTTCTATTTGAACAATTTATTTGTTGAGAATGTATAATTTATGGTTTGAATAAATGGATGTATGTAATAAGAGTTTGGAAAGGGAAACTTTTAGATGAGACTAACTTAGGGTGTTGTTGGAAAACTAGAAGAAATATAAGGTTTGGGTTAGGAAATTGAAAAGAATTACTATAGAAGATTTATGTTAATTTTAAAGGAAAACAATGGATTCGACTTAAATTATTTGAACTAGTCTATCCTTTATTATAAAGGCACTTATTTAGTTTTTTTTTCAATTAATTTTGAAAGGGCAATAGTTATTATGTTTTATTTCCATAGAGCAAATTAATCGTTGTGATTGGAATATTAAAGAATCTATATAATTGAGTTTATTAATATATATGTTTGGTGTGTATATAATATGGAGTATATAAAAATATGTTAAGGGTAAATTCATTATCGTATTTCATTTTAATAAGATGTATGCAATATATTATTGAATAGAGATTTAAAATGGATTGATTAGTGTATATGGGTAAATGGGTAGAGAAATGATATTTTATTATATTAAAGTGATTGCATGTTCTAAATAGGAAATTGAATGAAATGTAAGATTTGGTTAAGAAATGGAAAGAGTTTACTTGCATGGATTTGTGTCGATTTAATAGTAAATTAAGAAGTTGTTTTATTGATGAGGCAATCAATTATGTTATTTATTAATTTCTATTTAGATTAATTGAATCATTGTGATTGGATTATGAAAGAGATATGGATTTAGTATATCCAAAAGTAGTATCTTCCTCATGATTATCTTAAAGGATTTAATTCTCTATATTCAATAAAGGGAAGTAAGTTTAATTGTTTTAGATTTCCAATAATGAAAGGGGAAATAGGGGTTATGATTATTTTAGATGATCTAGTTATCGTGTCTTTGACTTTTTCAACACTACCTATTGAATGAGTATGGATTTAGGAAATCCAAATATTAGAATTGATTAATGACTTGAATGCTTTTGTTGCTATGTCATCAAGTTGCATTGTTGGTTTTGGGATTTAGTGTTAGTCCTAAATTATAAGTCTTCTAGGAGAACTTAGAGGATGAGGGTTGTTGAACCTTTATGTCATCCAATTTTTTTCCCTTGGGTAGTGCATGGCGTCTTTTCAGTTTACTCGATTTCCTTGAACGGGGATCTTTTGTACCTCCTGTGAAAGGAGTGGACTATGTGATTGTTGCCTCCAAGATGTTTGGAGTGAGTTCTATCTTTTGTTTCCTCATTGTTTTGGAGTGGATTATGATGCCTAGTTGATATGCACTTGTGTTTCCCTTGGTGGATTGTTTGGGTGTGTGTTGTTGAATAGAAGAGTGGCTTTTGTTAGGGGTCGGAGCCCAAAGTGGTAAAATGGGTAACCTTCAGAAGTGAGTTAATCAAGTGATAATTAAATTAATGTACTTAGATGATTAGGATGCAGTTAACACTAATCAAGATAATTTAATCCTCACTCATAGACACAAGGGCTCGTATAGACTTGGGATTAGTGAGAAGGCCTGAAATGGCATAGTCATTTATCTTGTCAGTACGAGAGGTATTTGATGCCGCATGAGTGAGTATGAGTGTCAGAATTCATTTGAGGCCACCAGGATTACCAGAGCCTATGAAGTATGCCCAGAGGAGATCTCATGACTACTATGCGATGGCACTCTATCTAGGACAACTGTTGTTAATTGTTTTATATGTATGGTTCTGTGAACATACTTGATCTACTTTATGTTTGGAAGCAATGTGACCTATGTCAGTGATGTGAATGTTGTACTTGATTTGTACTTTTTTGGTGATTGAGTTGAAATTGTTAGTTCATATATTTGGTTATATCAGTATGAGTCAATATGAGTCTGTCTTTGGTTAGTGGTTGTAGATCTTTGTCCATGTTACATTGTTACTATCTCCTAGCATGGAGGTGGGCCTTCGGGTAGCACTTGGTTGGGTGGAACATGCACGAAAACCGTTGGGTCCCCATTGATCTTCAGTACTTGGTGGCGAGACATCCAGATGGACAACTCGCGGGTCTTATCGTATTTTATTGCATTGTAATAATTCAGATTGTATAAGTTATTTTATCCCTCTTTTGTTATGAGGTGGAGTTATGTAATTGTAATACTTTTGTACTATTGTCTCATTCTAGGAATGAGTGATGTAACTTTTGGACTAGATTAATGATTATGAGATTGTATCTTCGCTGATTATCTTATTATGTTATGTGGTATTCTTATGATGTATGATGTTATTTCATAAAGTTTATAATGCTATGGTTATATGTAATATGTATGTGTGGGTTTAAGTAATCCTAACTTTGTAGCCTTAGAGGTTGTTATTAATTAGTAAGTGAATGTGTGTGTTAAATACACTTTATAAAAAAAAACTTTGGTTCGCTTAAGATGTTAACTACAACTTCCTTTAGGGTTGCAAGGCGAGGCATTATAATTCCTTTCCAATAAGATGCCTTTTGGGAGGCGGTTATATTTTCTTCAGTGATTGGGTAATATTTTTTTCACGTATGTTACCTCCAATTGAAAATGTAAATATAATTGTAAAAGGGAATATGTGTTGTAGAGGTCTAATTAAAATCAGACATGTGTACATTTTGGCTTGAAGCTTGTTTTGATCCCTTGTTTCTATAAAAGAGAATTAAAGGCCATTTGTGTGGGTCTCTTGTTGAATTCTAGATTTGAAGATGCAAATTGAAAGCACAAAGATAATACATTTTGGTTTGAGGTCTTAGATTCTGAGTTAAGCTAGTCGATTTTGTTAATTATATGGTTTCAAAGCATATTTGAATCAATTATGCAAATATATTAAGTCCATTTTCTCTCCATTTATGCAATCTATGTGAATTATTAATGAGAATTTGATTAAAGATCATTTCATTGGTTTTTAGTACTGTTTTTCAATGGATTATGTTTTAGTTATAGCTCTGGTTTAATGAACCAATTAAAATACCTTAGTTAAAGCATGAATTCACAAGGATGTTTAGTTGATTTTATAATTATTTATGGATTGTGAGTATTAATGTTTGAATTATAATTAAATTTCACTAAGATCATGGATGTTTGGGATTAACGCCACCTTATAGTTTAGTTTTCTTTAATTTGACTCCATGCCTTGAGATAAGGCACTAATCTAAAGTGTTGAATGCATTTCCTAATGTTCTAGTCTTTAATTTGAGAACATTATTCATAAATACAATCTTAATTGGTTTACCTTTGTTTTCATTTGGTGTTGTATGGTATTAATGGCTTTAGGTGCTTAATTTTCTTAAGGAATTGCCAATTTCTTGAAAGATTTCATCTGCTCAGCCTCTGATGAGAATATATTTTCTATTATGCAATGTGTTATATAATTGGGTAGCAAGGTTGTAGGATACACATTGTGGGACCACCCTCTTAGGTTTTGTAGAGTCCGAAGTGCAGGAGGGATGCACTTTAATCTTCCTCTCATTTTTTGGCCATTTATCATTCAAGTATAATTGAGTTTGGCGAGCTCATAGGTACTTGGTGAGATCTGATTGGTTGTTTAAAAACAAGCAACACAAGGAAACCCTAGAGATCTTAATCTAAAGATAGAAAGGGGGAAAGATATCTATGAAAGGGTGTAATAGGGTATGATTAGAGACTAAAAGTGGGTTCACCACCAAGCTAGGGCTTGGAAAGACAAGTAATATGCAAGACCTAATTATCCTATAGTGGGACTCATATGCCACTTATAGCATATCATTCATGTTCTTCTCTTTAAGAAAGTCAAATTTTGGATATGTTCTTTAATCCTTGCTCTTCATTTACAATCTGATTTATGGATCTAAACCTATAAAAACATGTACAAAACAAAATGTAGTGTTGATTTTCTTATGGGTTTTTCCTTGGTCAAACCCATAGTTCGGTAATTAAACCTTGATGGAAAAAATGGATCTTGAATGCCAATGTGAACATAAATACTAACCTTACGAAGATAAGGAAATATAAAATGAAATGCAACCTTATTTTGTTGTGCTAGAATGAGATGCATGAATGAAACATGAAGATGAATTACTCACTTTGGCATATCCCCAATCACACAAAAAAGCTCCAATAATGCATGTACCTTCCTTATGTTGAATTTAGAATGAAAATGGAGGATGGAATCACTTAGGAAACAAGTCATTAGGTTTGGCTTGATGGCTAGTTGGATCTCCCCAACCTATAATTCCTTCATTATTCACTATAGGCAACCATAACCAATCCCTGACAATGCTAGATCTTAAATGAAAGTGAGCTTGAAGATTTGCAAAAACACAATAATGTTTCTCCAAGAAATAAACTTTTCTTGATACTTTCTCTTGAACGCTCTTGTGAAAGAATGCTTGAATACTTGTGAATGCTTAGATCTAGAAATTGCTCTCCTAGATTGAAAATAATGACTTAGAAGCTTGTTTATATAATAAATACACCTAGTTTACCATTATTTAGATCTCAAAAGTTGGCATGAACCAAAATTTTGAATTAAAAACTTCAATTTCTTGCTCAAACCCTAAAAGGGGCCAAATGGGACTCATACATGACTTTTGGCATATGGGTATCACCTGGGGGACTCATATGTCCAAGGTGGTGTATGAGTCCCACCCTAGTTTTTTGAGATGGGTTGTTAGAAATTTTAATGCTTTTAATGATTTTGTCAGGGTTTTAGGGAAAATAAGACTTGAGATCCAAAATAAAGGAGCTTAGGGGCCTATTAATGGTGATTTAAAGGGTATTTAATGTAAGGGTACTAAAATTGGTCCAAATTAAATGAGAAGTTATATCATCTTGAGGAAAGGAGTACAATTTCCATCATTATAGGTTTAATTTATGTTTATCTCAATTCATTGCATATCATAGGAGGAAGTTGTACCTCTTCAATTTAGAGGGTAATTTCTTTCTCAAAGGGAGTAGTTATCAAAGTTGTTGGAAGTAGTGGCACCTTTTGAGTAAAGGAGTCGATATCACTAAGTTCAAAATCTTAAGGTTTCTAATATTTTAGCTGACACATAGTAAACATCATGAGTATTATTCTTGCCATCAAAACTGATAGAACCTTTTCCACATATCTTAGTAGATGTATCATCACCAAATCTGACTCATCCTTCATCATAATTTTCAAGTTTAAAAACTTATTCTTGTCATTGGTTATAATATTAGAGCATCCATTATTAATCATCCAATACTTTTCTTCTGTCTAGCATGAAAATCATATAACAAAGTACCTTAGGTCTTATCCTTTTGTCTCTAGAGGGCTTTCCTTCACACATTTCTTCAAGTTAGCAGAAATAGATTCATCTTTTAAATCCATGAATAAGCATCCATCATCTTCATCTCGATAATTAGATTCATCATCATAAATACTTGCATCTTATCGAACATAATAACCTTTCTTAATCATATTAAGTTTTTTCTCCTTATTTTTGTTATTGAAAGCTCTATTTGGGTATCTTGAATCATAATGACTTATCTTTCAAGAACTAATTTTTTTTAAAGGAAACTTACCATTGTACTTACCAGTACCCTTCTTCATTCTCCTTACAAATTTAGCCTCTATATCATCAATATCCTCTTGATCTAATTCCTTGATCTCCTCTAATTTTCCATCCTTAAAAGTAACTTCTTAGATTTTGCACCACTATTTGTACCAAATTCTCTCATCTCGAAGGTAGTTAAAGAACCATACAACTTATCTATGGTATATTTACTTAAATTTGTAAATTCCTTAATAGAAAAAAATTTATGACTATAAGACTTAGGAGAAGTACTAGAATTTTCTTTACCACTTCTGGTTCTTTGAGTTTGTCACCAAGACCTTTGATGGAGCTGAAAAATTCATCTACCCTTTGCATATATCTTGTAATTTTTTTATCTTAAGACATCTACAGGTTGTCAAACATGATTTTTCATACTCTGCATCTTAGCTTCTCTGACCTTATCATCTCCTTCATAAATTCTTTCTAATTTTACCCAAATATATCGATAAATTTTCATACTCGTTAATTTCACTAACTCAAAATTGGTAGGACTATTTAAGAGAGAATACCTTGCTTGACTATTTCTCTCATAGGCTTTGATCTCATTAGCAATACTTGGACTATTTTTAGGTTCATTGCATTCATTCTTAATAAACTTCCAGACATCAAATCCTAGATAAATCAGAAAACCTTCTATCCTTGTCTTCTAGAATGCATAATTTGTTCTATAAAATACAAGGATCACTTTCTTGTGTTCCATCCTAGATATACCTCAAGAAGTTAAGCCTTCTTCCAAGGAACTTGGCTCTGATATGAATTGTTAAATGGACAAGACAACTAAGAGGGGGGTTAATCAGTTGTACCTTAAAGCTTCAGAAACCCTCACAAAAATTCAAATCCACATTCATTCAATTAACCCTTAATCTTTTATAATAAAAACTAAATCAAATAAACACCATACAAAAGATAACACTAGATTTACGTGGAAAACCCAATATGGGAAAACTACAATGAGGATTAGCTTACAATATGAATTAATTTCAACATCAAATACAAAGGGCTCACTTTTGGAGGGCTCACTACCAAAATAGAAAATAAGGTAGAGAAGAATGTTACACAAATAAATCCATCTCAATGAAATAGAGAAATCCACCACAATATCGTCAACACCTTCATAGCATAACTGAATAATTGTAGACACCTTCTACTCACTACATCCAAAAATCTAACACATGAAATCTCACACTACACTCTATAATTCACATCATTCACATCACACTCATCTTCCATCTCATTCCTCAAAAAGTCAACTCATATTGTATCATCTTCAACCTTCAAATCATTCTCCAAGTTCAGCACCAAAACCTTGATGTGGTGGATAAAAGTGAAGGTAGAATACACCACTCCATATTTGGGACACAAATCTATAACACCATGCTACAAAATGCTTCTACAAACAATAAGTATTCACCACAAGTAGTGTAAACACCAATGTTGGTCATTAGCTATGTAAACACCATTAAAATTTTAAGTACACACTTCCTTTGATTCAACAACTCGTAGAAAACAAATTTCACCTACACACAATCTTGAATATTCCACAAATATCTTGAAACCTAAAAAAAATCTTGAAAACAACTTTCACCTAAGCAATCTACACACCCAGTACATTCAAACAACTCAAGCATACATTGTAACTTAATAAACTGACTTATGAGGCACCCAACCTCAAACAACTTTGACTGAAGAAAGATACCAACACTATTAGCATGCCTTCAAATTCCCAAGACCTGAAACCAGACTACCGGGAAACATGGATCAAAACAATTTCTCCCACACACCTCTGCAACACATAGCTCACAAACTGGTGAACACAACTTCCTTTGTACAATGATCCAACGGACCAAATTAGGGATACAAAACCTCTAAACACCTCTAATAAAAATATCCAAAACATATAGGTAGATCTTCAACCTAGAATAAATGTGGAGAAACACCAAAACCATACTTTTCAACCCAAAATGCAGAGAAATCCACCACAACATCACCAACACCTTCACAACTTAACTAAATAATTGTAAACACCTTTTTCTCACTACATCCAACAATCTAACACATGAAAAATCACACTGCACTTCTCAAATTTTCATACTAACACTTTTCAATTTGTATCATTCACATCATATTCATCTTCCATCTCATCCCTCAACAACTCAACTCATATTTATATCATTTTCAACCTTGAAATCATTCTCCAAGATCGGCTATGCACCTCATCCATGCAAATTCAAATTAGGTCAGCACCAAAACACTTCCATATTATATATAAGTGAAGGAAGGCCACACGACTCCTTATTTGGGACTCAAACCTATAACACCATGCTAAAAAATACTTCTAAAAAAAAAATATTGATCACAAATCAAGTAAACACCAAGGTTGACCATTACCTGTGTTAATGCCATTAAACATTTAAATGCACGCTGCCTTTGATTCAACAACTCATGAACAATATGTGTCACTTAAACACAATTTGGAATATTCCACAAACATACTAAAAACTAAAAACCTCCTTTGCGACAATTTTCACCCAAGGAATGTACACATCAAGTACATTAAAAAACTTAGATATACATTGCAACTTAAGAAACTAACTTCTGAAGAAGAAAACCGCAAACAACTTTGACTGAAGAAATATACCAACACTATTAACATTCTATCAGATATGAAAGACCTAAAACCAAACAACGAAGAAATGTGGAGAATTTTTTTTATCCTAGAAACCTCTACAATACATAGCTCACACACTAGTGAACACAACCTCCTTTGTACAATTATCCAACACACCAAATTCGAGATTCAACACCTTTGAACACCTCTGATAAACATATCCAAAAAACATAGGTAGATCTTCAACCTAGAAGAAATGCAGAGCAACACCAAAACCCTACTCTTCAACCCAAAACACACTATAACACACTATTTCCTTTTTAATCAAATTTCTCAAAAGAACTTGGAAACCAAGCACCAAAAACACATCCTCATCCATATATAGAAGCTTATTGAATAAACACTATAGGTTGACACAAATTTCTTACTAATGAAAACATAATGCAACTAATCAAAGAATAATTAATGCAACAACATTGACAATACCAACAACTATGCATACTCCTACAACAATCTTCTTCTCATATAGTTGGCACCAATGACAACTCAATCTTGTTGACATCAATGACATTACAAACTGCTCATACTTGCAACAAGTTTGACATATATCCCTTTTGACAACATGGAATGGCGCTACTTAGAATGGAAATGTTTTGTTATAGAAAGATAAGATTTTTAAAAATAAAAATTTATTTATTTATCCTTTTTTAGCCTTATTGTGTTTATTATGGTGAAAATAGAAGGATATAAGGTAAATTGACCATGTATAGTAGAATCAGGAAATTTTCGAAATGATTGTCATGAAGAGGAATCAAAATTGAGCAAAGGATACATAGTAGAATATCGTACAAAAAAATGATGTCCAATTGACTAGATGGGGGCATTGGGTGCCTAGGACCTAGGATTATAGACAATTATCGTTTCAAATCCTACACAAGTAAAGTAGTTATTGTAAGATATTTTCTATGAAAGGCTTAGATTTGAAGTATGAAAAAGTTGATGAAATAAATATGCCCTAATTTAATGATTATAGGAACATGAAAGCATGAATTAGATATCTTAATCATTCAAAGGAGATGATAGATCAAATCAAATTTACAGATGAGTGTTCTTAGGAGGTAGGAGGTAGGAGATAGGGTAAAGTATTGATATGACATATATGCCAATGAAATGGTATAAGAATGTTTTTTAGGTGTGTTTTATGTAAAGAACTAGATTTCTTTGAATTCTTTATTTTTCCAAAATGAATATTCAATGTTTAGAAAATGATATTAAATAGTTCAAACCAACACACTAGATAAGGAAAAATCATATCTAAAACTATGCCATTGAATTCAAATTCAATTTTCAATTTTCAGCCTTTGATGTTTAATTTTCAAGAAATTAGAAAATTACCTATAAAAACAAGGTCTTTTTATCAATTCAATATCTAGAATCAAGAAGAAATCTATAGTTTTTATGCAAGCATTCCAAGAGACCATATTATTTTTAAAAGTGTTCAAGGCCAAATTTTTATTTTTTTTATTAGACTACAGGAATCGGGTAGCACGACCCCCTATAAACTGTAGTGCACCTGGTAAACTTTTTAACGTGACCAGCGATGCTGGCGCGACACGCCCTCCGGTACCACGGGGGTGGGGGAGACTAGACCTTGTGACCAATCTCCTGTAATAGGAAATATTTATCCAACCAAGCTAGGGCCCCAAGCCCCTTAAATACCAAATTTATTAGTCTTCTATATCAACATTCAATATATCGAGCATCATGTCAAATTTATTTGCATATATGCATATTTCTGGAGCTAACATTGTGATGTAGGTTTCAAGTATTCAAGCATCAAGATCAAAATCCAATCAAAAAAATTCATGCTACATCAAGAAATTGGAGAGATGTGTTAGAATTAAATCCTCTAAGGATCTCCATTAAAGGGTTTGGTGAGTTTGAACATAGAATTTCTCATTCATCATTCCTTCAATTTATGTTTCATTTCATTTCAAGGTTTAATTACCAAAAAGGGGTCTGACAAAGGAAAACCACCATTCACCAAAATAAATAAAAATTTCCCTCTCCATGTTTGTAGATTTGTAGGTGAAGAAGGATTGACGATTGATTAAAAGTGTAATTTTGCAAAGTTGTCAAGCCACAAAAACTCACTTGAAAAAATTATTTTTGAATTTTCAACTATGAGATCTAAAGGAATCAAGAGTGCAGACTCAAGAGTAGAGGACTGTGAAATCATATTTTGGATCACTGTAGCAAGACCCATTCACCCTAGGGCAATTTTTTCCCAGGAGGACAGTCAACAACATCTTTTGGTTTCTAGTACACATCAACTTACCCTTCTCAGATCTACCAAAAAAATTCTATTTCTAATTATTTTATGCTTTAAATTTATGACTCAAGTTGCACATTGCATAATTGAGTTCATTTACCATTTTTAGTTTTTCTCCCCAAAGTGTTGTTGAGGAAAATGTTATGTCATTTTTGCATAAGGCAAACAACAAGATCTCCATTAAAGTTGACTCACCTAAGAGTTGGAAGTCAATATTAGATGTGGGGATCTCTTTTTCCTAATGAAATATGAACTATAGGTGTATCATACATACATTCCCACATTTCATTTAATGAACCTATTTTTCTTTGTTTCATTTTGGTGAACCTGACATTGTACATCTAAAATTCTGAAATTGGAGTCCATTCAAACCCTAGATCTAGGATTTTCATTAGTTTGCATTTAATTTCATTCTAATTTGCATTCCATTGCATTAGTTTTCATTTAATATAGGGTTGTAAAAATAGTTTGCATCTCATATAGGGTTTCAAATTTGCATTTTGTATTGTTTAAAATTTAAAAAATGCATATTACATTGGTTTGGCATAAGACTTGCATATAAGTGTATTTTCAGTCATTTACATTAGAAAAATGAGTTAAAATTATATTTAAAAAAGTTTCACTTTGCTCTTTATTTGTCACTAATTTCATTTTCATTAGAACACCTAAATCTAGAAAATTATGTCACTAAAACCATAGTCTGCAACCTAAAACAAGGAATTCAAACATTAAGCAAGTAATTCAAAATTTTAATTTTTTCAACCTTGACCTAGGAATCATTCATCCTATAGGGTGAATAGGTCCCTATACAGGTGTTGTTAAAAAAATTTGGGTAGTAATTTGTCTCAAATGTTTGCTTCATTTATTTTTATCGTTAAATCTATGGTTCAATTTCAGAAATAAAAAAATTGTACTTTCCTGCATTAAGTTAAATTGACCAAACTAAGTGCACTATTTTAAATCAAAATTGGCATTAAAAAAATATCATTTTTAGTATCCCACATTCAAAAAATTTAAAATCTTCATATATTAGATCTAAATATTTACACTAAATTTCATCCTAGACATGTGTATGGGTAATATATGTGTTGGAAAGTGTGCCTCAATCTTATTAGCTTAAAACTCCGAAATGAGAAAATCAGTGAACCATTGGAATGTCTTACCAATGAGGATTTGTGTTCTAGGACATGTCTCATCAGTGTGACCTAGGACCTATCTCATCGATGGCAGTGATCAGCCTAACCTGAATAGTCGGTGGATGCCCTACCTGTCTTGTCTAATGGATGGAGTTAGATCGACGGGTGATCATCGGCGAGAGTCTGGCCAATGGTTCTCTATTGTCCTAACCTCTGGTACTCGATGAAGTCTATGGAAACTAGACCGATGGTATAAGTTAGACCAATAGATAGGATCAGTGGGACCTGGGACTTGTCTCGCCAATGGTAGTGATCAACCTAACTTGAATAGCCAGTGGAAGTTCTTCCACTCTCTTCCAATAGAAGAAGTTATCCCAATGGGAGTCAATTGGTAGAAGTCTTGTTGATGAATGGAATCAGTGGAATATGGATTATCAAACGAACTTCTAGTGTCTTATTCCGACAGAGTTAGTTAGACCAATGGGTCTGTGTTTGACATGATTCTTACTGATGAGATCACCTGGAGGAAACTTAATCGGTGGAATGTTGGAGGACCTCCTCCAAGGTAGGATGTTAGCCCAATGGAATTCATCGGTGGGACTATCATCGATGAAGGTTCTAAGTTGAAAGAACATCGGTGTGACCTTGGAGCTTGGTAGAACCTTTTGGACTGTCACTGATAGCTTTGGTCTCGCCGATGAACTTTTTTGTAGGACTGTTGGTGACGTTTGAAGACTGTGGACTGATCAATAGTAAATGTGCAGTTTGGATTTGATGAAACATGGACACTGTCTCACCGATACACAATGTAGTTGAGCCTTTGTCTAATCAAATGATTGTCCTACATGGTGGTTGTGGACCAATGAGAGATGTAGGATGAAAACTGTTTGGCAGTTGAATTGCTATGACCATTCGCTTGTGTAATATCAATAGACTATTTGAAAAACGTGAACATAAGGAACTCTCTGTAATGGTCGTGGGTGTTGAACAGTTCAAATAGTGGTAGTATTGATTGGAACAAGGATTGATCTGAGTAAATTACATTATATTCGTTAGGAAGCATTGGAATAGTTTTGTTCTATGCAACGTTGATTAGAGAAATGTTGTTGTTGTACAATTGACATCTAAAAATGATTTTTGATCTTTGTATGTAATTTTGTTTACTGTAATACAAGAGGGTTTACTTGGTGTGGTGGGTTTTTCTCTCATAAGGGTTTTCCCATGTAAATTTGGTGTCCAATTGTGTTGTGTTTATTTATCTATTCTATTATTCCCTTCACATGCATCTTAATGGACTATAAACTGTAAAATTTAAAGACATATATGCTTTCTTCTCTGAGTATTGACATTAGGAGAGTTCTGCACCTTTAATTTTCCTAAAAAGCGGTATCAAGGTTTAGCTAGTTGTGTTAGCCTTGTGGGTAGGCTGGGTTTTTTGTGTCAATTCTATTCAGTGGGAGTCTTTTAGAGGTCTGGTAATTTAAATTACAAATTAGGATGACAAGTACATCAAGAAGGATTGAAATTGAGAAATTCAATGGCAACAATTTTGAGTTGTGGAAACTCAAAATGGAGGATTTGTTGGTTGATTATGATATTTGGGTTGTTATGTCTAGAATTAAACATTTAGGTATGAAGCAAGAAGAATGGGAACTGGTAGATCAAAAACCAAGGGGTTGATAAGGCTATGTTTGGAAGACTCTATGTTTCTAAATGATCATGAAGAAAAGATTGTATCTTCTTTGTGGAAAAGACTTGGAGATATTGATCAGGGAAAGTCCTTGGTAAATAAGTTGTTCTTGAGGAAGAATTTGTACTCTTTGAAAATGTAGGAAGGAGCATCTATTATTGATCATTTGAATTATTTTAATATGTTGATTTCTTAGTTAGCATCTACGGGTGTGAAGATTGATGACAAAGATCATTGTATGCTATTGTTATGTTCTTTGCCAGATTCGTAGGATCATCTAGTGATGGTGATTGAGAGTGCACAACAACTAATTTCAAGATGGAAGATGTGGTAACTTCTTTGTTATTAGAAGAGATGCGAAGGAAATATTCTGAGATGGTGAAGGAGGCTCTTACTATTTGAGGTAGATTGAAAGAAAAAGGAAAGAAGAAGGACAAGAGGTCCAAATCAAAATCAGAAGGTAGATTAAAGTCTCTTGGAAAAAAAATAGAAGGTGAAGTGCTAGAATTATGGGCAGCCTGATCATGTCCGAAAGGATTGCAAAGAGGAGAAAAAGAAGAAGAACTCTTCCAATAATGATTCTTCTCATAGTGACAAAGATTCCTTCATTGCAACCTTGGAAACTCAAGCATCAAATGATGTTTGGTTGATTGATTTTGGAGCATCCTTCCACATGATGTCTTATAGAGAATGGTTCACTAAGTATGAAGAATACCATGGTCAAAAGGTATATCTATCAAGCAATTCATCTCTAGAAATTGTTGGTCGTGGAAGAGTCAAAATTCAATTCCCCAATGGAAGAGTGAAGGGAATCAGTGATGTAATGCATATACCCGGTTTGGCTTGAAATATACTCTTTGTTAGTAAGCTAAATAATTTTGGAGTGCAAGTCTTGTTCTTTGGGAATGGCTATAAAATAACTAGAGGCTCGATGGTGCTAGCTATAGGTGCTCAAATTGGTACTCTGTACAAGCTAGATGCACTAGCAGTTCAATGCAATAGTGTCTCTACAAATTCACAAAAGGTTGTTCGTAAAGAGAAGAAGGAAAATTTTCTTGATAGTGCAAATTCTATGGAAGTTAAACTTCTAGGAGAGAAGACTGTCAACAAAAACTGCCAAGCCTTTGCGGTTTTATTTTTACCTTTGCGGTTGTGCCTTACCTTTCAAATGCTCACTACCCTCGGCATGCTCCATGTGGATTCCTCATGAATATTTATGCTTTTATGTCCCTTCACTTTTCACTGGTCTCTGACTACGTGTTGCGTGGCTTTCTCTGGCTACTCTTTGAATTGGGGCCACCTTGTACTTTCTTTCGATTGGTGCGCTCCATGTGGCTCCCTTTAGGTTGTTGATTAAGTTGCAAAAAAATCTTGAGCATTGGGAAGAAAGCCTTTTGTAATAGTTTTATTTAATTTGAAGACTCGAGACTGTGCCAAATAAGTTCGACCTTTCTATTTTTTAATGCATTTAGTGAGACTATTGGTCTGTGTTGTTATCTTCTTTTATTGTATGAATGTCTGTTCTTCAGCTTCTGTAATCCTTCATAGCTTAATCAATACAGATCATGTTTCTTCGACTCTTCTATGATTAGCTAAAGTTATGCTAAGATTATGTTATGAAAATTAGAGGGTATTCTTACGTTTTAAGTTCTTTTGAGAAAACTAACTTGATGAACAAAAAATTAGTGGTTCGAGCCTTTGCATTCTGCAATGTGCACTGGTGAATTTGTCTAAGATTTTGGCACATCGCCTATAGTGTAGATTTTATGTTTTTGCTATCTTTCTAACCTTATACTGCTGCCACTAAACGAAGAGCCAACTTCGGTAAAATCCCAGAGGTCACTTAGCTAGCACACAATGTACCCCAACAGCTAAGTTTCCCATGAGACTACTGCTACATGCAAAATTTTGCGTCAATAGTTCTCTTTTTGGCACGCCCGGTGGGACAGCGATCTAGCATGTTTGCCTGATTTTATAGGTGTGTATGAGCCATCAGCCTATAACTAGGTCATAGACTACAAGAGTTCCTAGCCAGCTTGTACCACCATTAGTTTCTGTGCACACGATAGGTCGCTGATGTAGCCCTTCACCTCCTTCATCTCCTCCTTCTCCACCGTCACCTACTCCACCTGTACCTATGGCTGCGAGACCTTATGTAGCCTGAGACTCTGGTAGTCCTTTAGTTGCACCTGTTCCTCCTATAGTATGGGTTCCAATCCCTGCTTTCACTCTAAAAGCTATCTCTAAGTACTCTAGGGTGAGTAAAAGACACCAACGGAACATCTGCAAGATGTGCTAGATGTATGTCTGGTACATGGCATATCAAATGAAAATTTAGCTCTTAGATTGTTGGCTGCCTCCTTTCAAGGAAAGACATTAAATAGGTATAGGACTCTTGAAGCTAGTACTATTGCAACTTGGGACTAGCTTGGAACCCTGTTTTATGAGCATTTTTCGAACGTTGGCGATAGATCATCACTATATCATCAACTGGAAAATATAAAGTGAGATCCTCATGAAGCTCTATATGATTTCAATGCGAGATTTCATCATGCCATTGTTTCCCAAGTGCAACGCCGTAGAGGCTGAAGTTCCTTCCACTAGCATGCCTACAACTCTGCCCCAGTCTATGTACCTGTACCCTAGAAAGGCTCCAAGTGCAGCTCCGAGTGTAGCTTCGGTGCCTAACCCCCTAATGGCCAACATGAATGAGATGAGAGAATAGATATGGGCCATGAATAATGAATTAACTACCATGAAGTGGCAGCAATATAACTATTAGAAGCCAACTTACCAAAGTTACCAAGGTGGAAAATCTCCATACCAATCAAATCAGTGGCAGGATAGATTGCGCGGAAGTGATTCATTTGAGCCAAGTAACCAAGTGGTTCCGGTAACCTTGTCGATGTAGACCATTCATCCTAGTTCAAATAAAGATCTAGTGGTTGGACAAAATAACTTAGCCAAAGACACCAATTCATGGTTTTTTCCTTGCAATGATGCACACATGCCCAAGAATTGTATACGGGGAAATTTGCAACAAAAGATCGCAGACCAATGTAGCCATGTCGATGTGCCTGATCCTGACAACCAATCATATGCCTCTCATTAGATGGACAATAATTTCCTTGTCACTCAAATGCAAGGGATGTCCATCCAGCAAGAGTCCGACATAGTTCCAGACCAAGTACTCTTTTCTTGGATTGAGGGAGAAGATTCAACATTTTTGAATGACATCCCTATGGTTAAAGTTCCCTAGGTGAAATCTAACTACAACACATGCTCAAAGCATAGATTCAATGAAGAGTTAATAGCCTTTCCTACCAATGATTCATCTCAGCTAACTCCTAGCCCATTAGCAAGCCTATTTCCAATCCCACCATAGTCTAAAGTGTATTCCTAGCTCTCTGAATCCACTTCCCTCGAAGATGAAATCTCCCACAATCACCCCTGTTGTTGCCAAATAGCTAGATACACCGGCTATGAAGCCCATGTCATCTACGAAACCTAAAGAGCAAACAAATTTGGCTCACCAGTCACGATCATAGTTTAATGTGGTGGAACAACTAAAGAAGTCGTTTGCCAACACTTCTTTATGGGGTGTCCTGGCTACTCCAGAGCAGAAAGTACTACTGCAGAAGGCTTTGTCAAGACAAGAAGATGTGAAGGTCCCTATCCAGTCTAATGAAGAGAAAGTATCTAGGCTGGACTTGGATAAAGTGCTTACAATTCAATCAGAGGAGAAGCTCGAGTCCGGAAAAGAAAGTAAGCCTAAACCTAAGCCTTTCTTTCTAACACTTATTATTGGTGACAAGTTGTTACATAATTATATGATCGAATCTTATGCTAGCACCACTGTCATGCCAAAACAAGTAGTTGATGCTTTGGGTTTAAAATGTGAGCCTCTGAACAAAGGAGTCATGTAGCTAGATGGAAATAAAGTTGATACTGTCGGGGTAATCAAGGGATAGCCTATGACTTTGTTTGCATGCCCTAGTATCACTATACATTAGGATACCGTACTCATTTATATTCCTCCTCTATTTAAGATTTGTTTGTCCTAAGAGTTCATAGCAAATGCTGGAGGATATCTAGCATTGGACTGGTCACACTTGATTTTAAGGACCAAAAATGGAGCCAAGATGAAACTATTGTTAGAAAATTTGCGTTTTGAGCATGTTGCTGACAAGGCCCTACTCAAATGTGAAGTAGAACACACTTCAATCACTCAAGAAGAGAGGTTCAATGTGGAATTTCTGGAAGAAGAAGAAGCTACTAGCTTGCGAACAGAAGATGAAGAAAATTTGTTGAAATAATTTATTGATACAAACCCTTTTGGGAATTATCATGCAACTGGTATGGGAACCTATGTTATACATGAAGAGGGGTAGATTATGCCCAAAGTTACTAAGGAGCCCGAAGGTGAACAATCTTGAGAAATATGGAATTTGTACTTCGATGGCGTAAGATGTAGAGTAGGAGCTGGAGCGGGGATTTGTTTGATATCCTCATTCAAGGAAAAGATCTTGAGGTCGTATCACTTCAAGTTCACTTGCTCAAACAACAAAGCAGAATATGAAGGTCTAGTCCATCGTTTAAGCCTTGTGGAATAAATGGGTGTGAAGCAAATTAGTGTGTTCGGATATTCAGAGTTAGTAGTCAACCAAATTCATGGAATTTCTATGGCAAAGAATATCTGTATGCGATCCTATTGACATAGAGTATGGGATCTTATTGAAAACTTTGAGGAATTCAATATTTAGGCTATACCGAGGGAAAAGAACTCCAAAGCTGATAGAATGGCAACTATCAGGGCTTAGTTTGAGCCGACCTCCAAATTATTTGGAAGTAAGCATGCGGTGAGGGTAATTGTAAGACCTGTTGTTCTAGATAACAATCAAGATTGGAAAGTGTTTGATACCAATGCTCATATTGCATCATTCCTCAAGTCATATGGAGAATTTACCGATCAGTTGCAACCGAAGATCACCGAAGCTTATGGGGATTAAATTATCCAGCTAAAATCCAACAAGCTTTTGAGAGGCCTAGTCACTCTGGAGAGCCTGTTTGATTTCGATGATGCAACAAGAGACAATAGGAAGCTCATGGCTAACAAAGGTGATTACACCGATTTGCATATCGAGGAAGACAAAAAGCTCAAGGTCAGGAAAGAGTTTTCTTAGAAGAATAAGGATAGACTAAGGAATTTTTGTGAAGAATATCCGAGTGTAGTAGCCTGGTCATATGATGATCTTAAAGGATACGATCCCGAGATCATCAAGCATACGATTGAGTTGTTGAAAGGTGCGAAGCTAGTCCATCAGAGGCAGAGACCTGTGAACCCAAAAATAGAATCTCTCATGTCACAGGAATTGAATAAATTGATCACATCTCAAATAGTGTTTTCGATCAAACATAGCACTTGGGTGTCAAACCTGGTACGTGTCTGAAAGAAAATGGAGACATATGACTGTGTGTAGACTTTCGAGACTTGAATAGAGCATCCTTAAAGGATCATTACCCCCTGCCTTCAATGCAGGTAATTCTACAAACCATAGCTAGCTCTGAAATATTTTCAATGTTGGATGGCTTTCAGGCTACAACTAGATTCGGGTAAAGGAAGAGGACCAACAAAAGACAACATTCACCACCAAGTGGGGAACTTATGCATATGCCAAAATGCCTTTTGGACTCTCAAATGCTGGAGCCGCTTTTCAGAGAGCCATGGATATTGCTTTAAGGATTTGATCCACAAACTTATACTCATCTATTTAGATGATTTGACAGTATTTTCAAAATCTGTTGATGATCATTTTGATCATTTGGAGCTTGTCTTCTAGAAGTGCCAAGAATTTAGGATTTATTTAAACTCAAAGAAATGTGTGTTCAAAGTTCCCCAAGGGAAGTTATTGGGGTATTTTGTCTCTAAGGAGGGTATTTCCATTGATCCTAAAAGAGTTGATGCAATCCAGGAGCTCTCGTTACCTATCAACAAGAAGGGCATGCAGTCATTTCTGGGTAAGGTCAACTTCATTAGCCGATTCATTGTAGATTTTGTAGGGACCGTTCATCCTATTACTTTAATGCTAAAGAAAGACCAGGTTTTCAAATGGACGATGTAGGCTAGAAAATATTTTGAGCTTATAAAGGAGGCTATTTCTTTTGCCCCTGTGTTGGTAAATCCTGACCTATCAAAGGAATTTATTATGTACATTTTTGGTGGTGGCAAAAACATCACCACTGTACTTATGCAAAAATATGATGAAGATAAAAGGGAGTCCCTTGTTGCCTTCTACTCATGAACCTTAAAAGAATCTGATGTGAAGTACAACTTTGTAGAAAAGCAAGCATTTGCGATTGTGAAAGGACTTAAGAAGTTCTAATATTTGATATCATACAATAAGGTAATCGTTTGTGTACCACATCCTAGTGTGTGAGAGTATATCATGGAGGGAGAAATGATAGAGAAGAGAGCTAATTGGATCAAAAAGATCTTAGAATATGATATTGAAGTCAGACCTATCAAGATTGTCAAAGGAAAGGGACTGTGAGAGTATCGCACTGAAAGTAGTGAACGAGCGACAGAGCTTGAAATTTTGGAACTTGTGTTATTAAACGAAGAAAGTTCTCAGGGTGACTGGCTTAAGGATAGAATAAACTTCAAGTAGACGGGAAGGTATCCGATCAATATACCTTTATTTAAGAGGCATTTCTATCATTTACAAAATAGCAATTATGTTTTCTTGGAGGGTGTCCTATTTAAAAGAAATTTTAATGGCATCCTGCTAAGGTGTGTAAATGAGGAGCAGGCCGAGAAAATATTGGATCAATACCACAATAGCCCGGCTGGAGGACATTTTTCTGCAAGAACCATAGCAATTAAAATTATATGTGCTGGTTAGTTTTGGCCAACACTTTTCAATGATGCATTTTTACTGATTAAGTCTTTTAATGAATGTCAGTTTCATGTGGGAAAGAGAAAGCATGCTGCTATGCCATTAAGGCCTATAGTAGTAGAAGAAATTTTTTCTCAGTGGGGTTTATATTTAATTGGGATGATTAACCTTTCCTCCTCAACCAGACATAAGTGGATATTGACAAGTACACACTACTTCATTAGGTGGGTAGAAGCAGTGCCATTAAAAAATGCAACAAAAGTGGAGATTGTTAACTTCTTGGAGGATTTGGTAGCTAGATTTGGCCCGCCCAAAACAATCATTTCCTACAATGCCAAATAATTCCTCAACTCAAAGATGAGGCAGTTTGCATTAAAATATGGGGTTTTCCTGAAAACCTCTTCTAACTATTATCCCTAGGGGAATGGCCTCGTAGAGTCTACAAAAAAATCCTCACCAGGTTAATAAAGAAGATAGGCTCAGAACACTAGAAGGAATAGCATAGGAACCTTCAAACAATGTTGTGAGCAGACCAAATCATGCCCAAGTAGATACTGAAGACATCTCCTTATGAGATGGTGTATGGGAAAGAGGCATTGCTGCCTATTGCCACAAAAATCCTTGCCCTGTCGTTGCTTAAATCTCTAAAAATTGAACAAAATAGAGGAATGGAGGTAAGGTTTTTCAAGCTACTCAAGGTACATGAAACAAGAGAGCACGCCCTTGAGGTGATGAAAAACTGCCAGCAGGTGGTAAATAAATGGTTTCATAAAAGGGCATCGGATCAAAAGTTACAATGCGAGGACTTGGTGCTCAAGTTCAATGAGCACGGAGCAAAGCTCGACCAACATGGAAAATTTGATAGCCTCTAGGAAGGGCCTTTCAAAATTACCTAGTGTAAATATTTCAACTCTTTCGAGTTGGAAGACAAAGAGGGTAATGCCCTAAGTATTCCAGTTAATGGAATACACCTTAAAAAAAATCATTAATTCTACCTGTGTGAAGGCTATGTAAATTGAAAATATATAATTATTTTTCCTTCTTTAAAGTTTTGGGTCTTCTCAGTGCTTTATGAAATACCAACAATAGTGCAAGAAATTGAAAGAAACATTGTAAATAGGCCAAGTTTTCTGAAAGAAACATATATTATATATATTGGCCAGAAATTTACATTATATAAGGTAGAGGCCAAGGGCCTTGTATCAATATATACATATGTCCGCTATGAGGCGGAGCTTGAAAATTAAATAAAATAAAATAGGGGACCATTTTCATTCTCAGATTATCAATGGGAAGGACCAGCAATTGTAGCAACTGGTGCCACGAGATCAAGGAACACCATTCTTTCAAAATCCTCGTACCACTAGAGGTTTTGGAATGGTTCAATATAATGCACACGCATGAGGAAGTAGCAGCCAGTGCAGACCTTGGCTTCGAATATAATACTTTGCTCAGGTTGTCAAATTCATTAGAAGTTGGCCAGGTGTCAGCACAAGGATCCGCCATTCCATCCAAATCAAGGCAAATCTTAAAGATAAGCTATTAGGTGATACGCCTAGGCACTTTCAATAAAATCAGTTAATGCATAAAGTTTGTAGATGAGTTTTTGCAAGGTTGTCTTGGTTCGTCATTCAAGAAAATTAGGTGCCACCTCACGTGATAATCTATCTCTTAAATGAAGAGGGCAATTTGGCACGTTGGCGATCTTTTCGCATGCACGCAAAGTTGGTGACACATATGGCAACTAGGTATGAATGGATGGCACATACCCTTCTTGGCCATTTTTCATGAAGATCAAAATGGTAGGTTAGGTATGCAGAGCACATTTATTGCAAGGAGTTATCTAAGGATAAAATAACTCAGGCATTTGCAAAAGAGAAAGAATTTTTTAGAAAGCTATGTCGTTTGTGAAAATTTGTGAAAATTTCTCACAAATACAAAAATTTGCTGAGATTGGAAAAACCCTAACACAAGCCATGGCCCCAGCAAGTATAGTCGAGCAAATGAGGAGGGTGCCCTATGTGCAACTCTATGACAAGGAGTCTTATGATACTAAAGGCATCCCCACAAAGCCTTGCTAGCCTTTCACTAGTCAAGTGGACTAGAGAATACTAAACGCAATTCCTCATAGAGATCAAACTTTGGTTGCGAAGGATTGGGATAACATCTTTGATCCTGAGCTATCCCAAAATCCTAGGAGCCTTAGGAAGGCCGCATGCAAGAAAATGAAGAATGTAGCAAACCCTTTCAACAAGCGTCTATGGTTCTGTGGGCTTCCATAGTACATGGTTCCCTTGGTACACCCTTTCCAAGAAATTGTGGCAACATGCGTCGAATGCTTTGACCCGGATAGTGGAGTGATAGGCAACACTAATTTTAGGGTAGTCATCAACTTTAAAGCTATTCAGGATATGTTGTGCATCCTGCTCCCCTTGACCTGGGATGTTGAGATTTTTGAGGTGGAAAAATGCAACAAATGTGGAGAGGACTCAAAAAGGCACAAAAATTTTACCGCTCTGAAATTAATTAGTCAACAAATAATTTAGTACCACCCAAATTCCCTTCTAGTTTGAAGGCTTTGAGAGGTGGGGCTTCTTCTATTGCTTCTATGTTGGCGCTGGTGTGTGGTCTAGATAAAGACAAACATAGTTTAGAGTTTCAAATGTGCCTCAATTTTATGTTGAGGAAGAATAATGTGGCCCCGCTCTTGGATTTTGCAAGAGTTATTAGTGATGAGATTTGGCAATAGCTGCAGGAATTCCAAGCCGGTTCTAGGTTGAGGTATTCCTCTTTCTTGGCCTACTTGATATTACACTAGAATGTGGATTACTTTTTGACATCTATGTCTCTGGCTATTTTTTACAAAGGCGGCTTGAGGAAGCCAGTTTTGACATGGAGTACTGTCATGTCGAAAACCTTCGATTACTATGTTTTTTGGGATTTATTCTTGACCCCAATTTTGCTAGCTTTGGATGGATCTGGCATCAATATGACTGCATGCATATCACCTCGACAGAGGTCTTGGTTTGGAAAGCTTGTACCACCCTGTGATTGGTTCTTTGGCATGGATTTCACCATACTCTGCATGTGAGGTTTCACTCGAGAGCCCTTTTGGCTCCCTTTTTTCTTTCAGATAGAGTGCTGGCCCTAGAAGCAATGAGACAACTATGTACTATTGATAATGATTACTAGGGAGAAAAAAAATTGACCTCCTATTAGTTGCTACCAATCATGTTTGATTTTGTGTTGCTGATCAAGAAAATGACTTCAAAGATTGATACTTCAGAGGTTCTATTTTTGAAGTTGGGTCATCTTGGGTTGGTGTTGATAAATGATACCTAGCATTACAATCCCAAAAATAATTTATTGGGGGTCGGCATCAGAATCCCACATTCGCCTTGGCCTTTTTGGGACCCTTAGAGAAATGTTGAGGAGGGGGAACTAAGTTTATATGTAGGCCTTGAATATTTGCCTACTGTGGATGAACGATCACCATGGCTAAACTTTTACTACATCACCAAGAAAGCCAACCTAAGGTAGAAGATCAACCCATCCTTGTGCACCCAATTGAATAAGCTCAATTGGACATCTAAGAAGATTTGACACTTTTGGATATACCGGAAGGAGACTCTGGCAACTGACAAGCTTCATGAGGAAGTGGCCCTTGATGAAATATTTGATGATATCTAGGAGAGGGAGCATCTGGACATAGAAAGGTCTCTGAACCATTCCACATCCGTGCAACATTATAGAAGGGAAGACATTGCCATGGAGACTGGGGAGGAAGTAACTTAGAATCCCCCTACCATTGTCGAGAATCCAATGCATGAGAAGGATACTGGTAAACAAACTACACAAGCAAGCGGGTAAGGACTACCAGTGGTGAGAGATGGGTCTTTGTTAACCTCGATGATTATTTGGAGGAAAAGTGGCAACGAATCAGAGAGTCTGATGGAGAAGAAGAGCGGCCAACGAAGGAAGCAGTTGAAGGTTCTGCAACTCCTCATGAGCCATAGGTAACATTACTTCCCTCTTCTCTCTCTACCATGTCTCTAGTCTCTTCTTCATCAGCACTAGTTTTCTCTACCACTAGATATCCTGGGTAGTCAAGTCTTACCCCTCCTATTTTCCCACTTTCATCCTCGGCTACCCATCCCTTACTCGGAACACAATTTGGTGTAAGTGCTGGTCTAATGAGCCAGCAATTCTTATTCCCGACGCCTAACCCTATAGTTGGCGCATCTCCAATTTTTCCCTACACTGCACTATCTCCCTCTCTGAGTGGCCATTTCATTCTGCCATTCTCCCCGACCATTATAACAAGGCCCTCAAAAATTCTAATGCATTAAGTACGTTGTCTTTCCCACTAGCTATCCCTTAGGAGTTTCCTTTTGTTGGTGGCCTGGGTATCCCTGCATAGGAATATTTTTCGTAGATCAATGCAAAAAAAAGCGCTCGAGCCAACCGTATCAATAAAATAAGAAAAAGGATGCAACCAGGTAGGCAGAGCCTCTCTTGCAAAGTGTATTCAATGAAAGTCAAAATTCTTTGATGTTTGCAAAAATCACTCCCAATGTGATTAAACTGGTAGGAGAAATGCTACCAAGTGATTACTCTGTAAATGCTATAGGGCTAGACTTGCAGCAGGCCCACCCATGAGATAAAGTTGAGTTAATGGAGGAGACCCATAAAATTGTGACCACTGATTACCTCAAGCTTAACTGCTAGGTGAAGAAAAAAGATGATCAAATAATGGAGCTCAAGGGTAAGGTCGACATCTGGGTAAACAAGTTTAAAGCCCAAGAGAAATAAATAAATCACTTGGAGAAGGAGAGGAGTGCCTTCAAAAGTCAAATCAAGGATCTGCAAGTTATGAGCACAGAGATCATTCCAAATCTTCAACACGAAGTTGAGCAGAGTGGAGCAAATGAAGAAAAACTCCACGCTGCATTTGTGCAGCTAGGTGAAGGAATGAAGGAGCTCGGGAAGAGCATGGATGCTAAAATTAATGAGATGAATGCCACTTTGGAGCTAGAAACTCAAAAGGAAAAGCGGGCCTAATTGGCCTTGGAAGAAAAAGAAAAAGAGGTTTATACTTTAAAGGAGTAGGTGTCCACTTTGGACAGAAACTTGTTAGAGTTGAAGTCAATTTTGAGTAGTAGAGAAGCAGAGTTGGCTACCCTAAAGACCCAACCTCTTGAGCCACAAATAAGCTCATTGGATATTTCCAAAGTGTTGTATACATCATACTAGGACAAGGTGAAAACATTGTGCCTTACTCCTCATCCCACTGTAAAATTTATGATGCAAGTAGATAGCCTTTGCGGAACAGTAGGTGAAACAATACAACAAGTTTAGGAGTTAACTTTTGACAAGGTTTCGGAGGCTAGCATTTTATTAGGCAAGTTGTATAGAGCTTTCGATGAGGATTTGAGCAGTGTGGGCATAGGGGACCAAACAACGGCTACCATGGGCATAAGTATCCTCATCTCTATGCACAAGGTTGTTCAATAGGTAGCAAAATGTAGGGCTCAGCTGAACCAGATTACCAGTGACATGTGGGCAAAATTTTTTCGCTTAACTCAGAGAGGCCTCCCTTCGCCCTTCATTGTTGATCAGGCGGTAGCGGGTGTGGAACACATTGTTGCTATGATCGAAGAGAAGAAGCAGGATCTTTCTGTCTTCCAATCTTTTGATCAATCTGCGATCATGAAAGAAATTGAGGGTATTGTGCATCAACTGGCATAGCTTTTCTTCCAATTGGAATTAGAAATAAAGGTATCAGGCAGATTTCCTTTCAAGGCGATTATCGATCTCAGGTTGGCTCATGAGAATCTGTGAGCTCTGTCTATTCCATTTAATGAAGTTTGGACAAGTCTATAGGATGCCCTCTCAAGGTTGTGAGTAGTTTTGGGATGCTGAACCAAAGTTTCTGGGGTTCTTCAATCTGCGAGTGAAATTCTCCTATGAGTCGTCAAACTATTCAACAAAAAATTCCAAGCCTTTATAGTTTTATTTTTACCTTTGTGGCTGCACCTTACCTTTCAAATTCTCACTACCCTTGGTGTGCTCCATGTGGCTTCCTCGCAAAGGTTTCTTCTTTTATGTCCCTTTGCTTTTCACCGATCTCTGACTGCGTACTAGGTGATTCCACAAAACTGGTTTACAATTTATGAGAGGAACTGTTTTTTTCTGAAATCACATATTTTTAGAAAATATAATGATTTAAGCCTTTAAAATTTCCATTTTAAGGATTCCAATTGCATAGGGTTTGATCAAACCACCTTAGATCAAACCCTCTTGGATAGAACCTCTCTAGTTTTAAACTATACCTATAAATGAGTCTCTTTTAAACCCATCAAAATGCTGATAAAAAATCACTTTTGATTTAACTTTTGGGGGATCAAATGAATTCATTTAAAAATTATTTCAAATTATTATGGTAGTCCTCAAAATTAGCTATCCTGCGAATACAATTTTAATATTTTTTGGTTTTATTATGTATGTGTTTTTTTAGTTTTATTAAACATAGGTTTTCCACCGAAAATCAAGCTCTCTGTTTTCCACATGTGGAAAAATAGAAAATTATCAAAATAATTTTTTTTTAAATATGTTCATGCTGGGTATAGATGTCCATTATCCATTAAAAACAAAAATTTAAAATTTTTATACATACAAAAAAAGTTATGCTGTATACAGTCCACCTATGTCTGAATTACAATTGGTTTGACTTTGAAACTCTATTAAGGAAAAAATATTCAATAAAAAACTATGAGACCAAACTAAAGTGCTAGATATCATAGTTACAAATCTAAATTTTTAAAACATAGAATTTTATCTTTCATACAAAAAAATTTATGTTGTATACGGTGAGCTTCACTTTTTAAAAATGTTGTTTTTTGAAAAAAAATAGTTTTCATGGGAGATGGAAAAACAAGTGCAATCTTATTCCAAAAATTTTGAAAAAATTATTTTTAGAATCTACAAACAAAATGTGATGAGACTCTAGTTTGCATCATCTTCAAATTCCTCACGGTTTAGCCGCTATAGGTGCCCAAATGTGAAGATTTATTTAAAAATAATAATTCTAGTGTCCAGTTTGGCCAAAAATTGTAAACCACTATTGTGGGATCACCTGTGTCGTGTTGCTTTCTCTGGCTACTTTTTGAACTGGGCCTACCTTGTACTTTCTTTCACTTGGTGTGCTCCACGTGGCTCCCCCTTGGAGCTTTTCATTGGGCATCTCTTTGAATTTTGTTGGGCTCCATCTGCACAACACACGGCGGTTGCTATCGTGCCGATTACCTTAGAGTTGTTGCTGCCCCTATTGTACTCGTCCACTGCTGTAGTTTCTTTTGTGGTGTCACATGTTCATTTTTGCTACTGCATGGTTTTCCATTCCTTTTCGTGGCTTTGCTAGCATGCTCCTGGGCAATCGATGTTTGTTGTGGCGGCTCAAGGTGATTTGGGTTGTCGGTCTCTGCTTGCGATTTTCCTTCTTTTGGTGCATTTCAGGCAGTGGACTGGCCTATAAATATGACCATGTTTCTCTTTATTTGGGTTGTTGATTAAGTTGCAAAAAAATCTCAAGCATTGGGAAGAAAGCCTTTTGTAATAGTTTTACTTAATTTGAAGACTCGAGACTATGCCAAATAAGTTCGGTCTTTCTGTTTTTTCATGCATTTAGTGAGACTATTGGTCTATGCTATTATCTTCTTTTATTGTATGAATCCATGTTCTTCAGCTTCTATAATCCTTCATAGCTCAATGAATACAAATTATGTTTCTTCAACTCTTCTATGATTAGCTAAAGTTATGCAAATTAGAGGGTATTCTTACATTTTCAGTTATTTTGAAAAAACAAAGTTGATGAATAGCGATTTAGTGGTTCGGGCCTTTGCACTCTGCACTGTGCTCTGGTGAATTTGTCTAAGATTTTTGCGCATCGTCTATAGTGTAGATTTTATATTTTTGCTATCTTTCTAACCTTATACTTCCCCCACTAAATGAAGATTCGGCTTCAGTAAAATCCTAGAGGTCACTTAGCTAGTGCACAATGTTCCCCAATAGCTAAGTTTCCCATGAGACTGCTACTACATGCAAAATTTTGTGTCAACAAAGACTATGCTCCAGTATCAAAAGCTCAATCACATTGGTGAAAAAAGTTTGAAAGCCTTCAAAATAAAAAACCTAGTTGAGGGGCCTAATGATTGTAACTTGAAATTTGAATTTTGTGAACATTGTATATATGGAAAACATCATCATTTTTCCTTTTATTCCAGTCCTCATAAATCCTCCAGTATCCTTGATTACATTCATTATGATGTGTGTGGTCCAGTGAATGTTCCTTCATTATCGAAATCTAAATATTATGTTTCTTTTATTGATGATTATTCAAGAAGGCCATTTGTATATTTCTTAAAAAAAAAATTAGAAGTATTTTGTCGGTTTAAGGAATATAAAACCCTTGTGGAAAATCAGATTGGAAGAAATATAAAGTGCTTAAGGACTGGCAATGGCAGTGATTTTTGTTTTGATCAGTGATTTTTTTAGTGGCTAATATTCACCAATTGGCTAATGGGTAAAAGCACAAAGTTGTGTCACACTTTATAAAGGAAACGACCAATGTTGATCCAACTTTTAAACTTGAATCTCTAAAAAGTAGCATATATGTTTTGAATTTTTAAATGATGTAAACTAGTAAAATAAGTATTTTTTATTATATTTTATGTTTGTATTTTACAAGAAATTAAAAAATTATTTTAAACTAGTTTCTCATAAATTAACACTATAATCTAGTTGTTGATAAAATGCTGAAAAAAATGAAGTTGCACGGGATGCCAAACTTTTTATACTAAATTTTATTTTTTTTATTTCAATTTTTTTGTGTGTATTTAAAAATTGAAACTTTAGTGCATGGATATATTTTTTTCCAATTTTGATAAATATATATTTGTATATAATTATTAAAATGTGCATGAATAAAAAATAACTGTTTCCATCGGACGTCAACATTCATATTAAATATTTATCTAAAATGAAAAAAAAATTGTACCATCTTGAAATAGATTCTTTTATCTAGTGCATCATATTTTTTTCAAATTTTTTAATAAGTTTTAGTATTTTTCCTTGGCATGGTAATCAACCTAATTTTTTTGCTGATAACCTACTTTCAGTATAAATAAAAATAATAATAATAATAATAATAAAACTATTAAAATAATTTATTTTTTTGAAAACTACACTTATGGATCTACAAAAAGGTATTTTTACATTTAAAAAAAAAAATGTTATTTACATGAGGAGGAGTTATTAAAACTTCAAGTTTTTCAAATAATTTTTTTTTGGTAAATTGGACTCAAAGTGGTGCTCCATATATTTTTAGCCAACAATTTTAGTTGAATAAATTGTGGAAGTATCTAACTTAGCTAGAATGAATCTTACTAGGTCATATGTTTGACCAAAATTGTTTTTTAGTTAGAAATAGTTAAATTCAGTTGTGTTGATATGTTGGTTGAAAGTGTGACACAACTTTGTGCTTTTACCCTAATAGTTGAAATTGGGGAATCCAAAATTGGCTAATAGTTCAAGCTACAATGTGACTTGAATTGCCACTTTTTAAAAAAAATTTATTATAGTCTTATTTAAATTGCCAAATAATTTATTTTATTAAAAAAATTAACTCAAAAATTTACCACAATATTCGATACATGATTAGATCAAATTAGCCTTAATTTTATAAATTATTGGAGAAATCTATATTAATTTGCTAATTGTATATCATAACTATTAGTTTCTTTAGGACCATATTTCTAATCTTTAGTTTCCACAATTGATTTAAATATAATCTAATGGCCCTTGTTTTATTACACAAGGTAAAATGTACACATGATATGTAATGCTCATGGGGCCCACAATTCTGGGTATCACGAACATTATAGATTGTGGGTAAATTTCACCTTATAGTTTACAACAAGGGTTGTTAGACCAATTATCTAAAAGTAGTTTTGAGCCCCTATGAGAATTATAGATCATGGTTACATTTTGTAGACATGCAAAACTAACATCATGCATCATGCATTCCGCTCTAATTAACATTCATTTCTTCTATTAATCAATCAAAATATTTTATTGATTAAATCCCTAATATTCATCAGACTTAATTGAATAAATCAAATTATTTCATTAAGTCCTAAGTTCTTCTTATTTGATTTGATAAATCAAACTTATTTAAATCAAATATCAAATCCCTAAAATCCCCTAAGTTAATTAATCTAAATTAATTAACTTCTAATCATAATTACCATTCTCTTGCTCTTGACTCAACTAGGGTCAAATCTAAACTCTTAACTAATCCACCCACTTGCACAATATATCACTTTATTTGATTTATTAAAACACTTATTTTCCCTCATTAACTCTCATGTTTGACTTTTTTGGACAAACACAATTCCCCCCCAAAAACCCTCAACCACATGCATTTATGGCCATTTTCAAATTTGAATGGGCACATTGGCCAAAACTTGCACAAGCTTGGGCCAATCCCATTATGACAAGTCTCTCTCTCCTATTGGATGGGATTTAGTCCCACATTGCCTAATCTTGGCTTCTTCTCTCTCAACTTCTCCTATAAATGCAATGCATTTTCTCTCATTTCAACATCTACATTTAGAGCATCCTTATTATGGGCAACTTGAGTTCAAGAGAATCTCATTGTCTATCATCTCACTAACCTTATCAAGGGTTGGGAAAGGGCTCTTTCACATATTCAAAGAGCACCAATCTAATATGGGATAGATGTGCTTCATGTTATTTGTACTTTAAATTATTTCATTTGGCATTTCTAGTTGTTTCAATGTCTTAATTTAGCATGTCTAGTATGGAGTAATATTTCATAGGGTTTGTTTGGTTTTTCCATGTTAGTTTGATTTCCATGATATACTAACATGTTGCAGAATTTAGCTACCACACATTTTACCTTGTAGAATATAATGAGGGCCATTATACTATATTATAAAACAATGGTAGAAAGTAAATATTATAGTCTACCCCTTCAACTCATTCATAATTTCCACCCTCGGGCCCCTACTTTTCCATGAGAATTATTTTTAGATTGGATAGGTTCGCCATCATAATTAATGCATTTTCCTATTATTTTTCAAGATTTGTCAAAATTTTCCACAAAATTTTTGTGATGTAAAAAAATCACCAATAAAACTAATATTTTTTTCGAAAAAAAGGAAAGTTTCACCAATAGAAATTAAATTATTTTCCTCAAAAAATGAAATATTCGCCAGGATTTTATATCTTTTTGAGGGGGGTTTCTTAAAGTTATCATTGGTTTTGATCAGTTCGAAAGGTATTGCAAATACCATGGGATTAAAAGGCATAAAACTACACCTTATACTCTGCAAAAAAATGGATTTTCTAAAAGGTTGAACATGTCATTGACGGAGAAGACAAGAAGTATGTTGAGAAATGTTGGTTTGGAGAAAAAGTTTTGGCCTAAGACTGTGGCTAGAGTATGTTACTTGTTAATTCAGTCTCCTTCAACAACACTTGTTGAAAAAACACCTATGGAAGCTTGGTCTGGTAAGAAGCCCTCTCTGAGACATATTCGTGTCTTTGGCTATGAAGCATATGTTTATGTGTCGGATGTGAAAAGATATAAATTAGAAAATAAAGCTGAAAAATGTATCTTCATCAGGTATGACCTTGGTGTGAAAGGATACAAGATTTGGAATTCTATGGTTGAGAAGGTATTGTATAGTAGAAGTGTAACATTTTGTGAGATGAAACCTTCTTCAGTGGATCTATAGTCAAAGATGAAAGAAAAAGAAGAGAAAAATGATGTTGTTAAAATACCTCTAACTCCTAAAAAAGAGGAACAACACATTGATAGTGTACCTAAAACTATGGAGAGTTCAAGAAACTATAAGAGTTCTGAACAAGAAGAATAACTACAACCTTAGCCTCAACCTATGAAGGGTCTACACATGAGAAGAAGCAACCTGATAGGTATGGATTCTATATTTTGGATTATAGTTTTTCCTCTGCTTTGGTTACTAACATAGATGAGCCTAGGACTATAAAAAAGGCAACTGAAATGTCTGATTCAGATTCCTCGTTAGAAGCCATGAATGAAGAAATGGCATCATCAAAGAAGAATGATGCGGGTACGTGCAGGATCATCATGGAAAAAACAGGCCCTTAAGTGGCAATAAAATGACATAAAATCAGAGCTAGACAACTTGACGTAGAAATTTGAATAAGTTATCTATATTATTTAAAAAAAAAGTAAAAATAGAATTTGTAGAAAATTGAATGCAGTTTCTAAACTACTAGACCTTTATTTATATTTTTTAAATCTATTTAGTGAAATATGATATTTCAATGCAGTAGTATTTAAATTTCAGGGTAAAAATAAGAAGTAAGTGTATGTCTGACCACCCTAACCATAATAAAATGATAATATTTTTTTATAATCTTTTATATATAAGTAGAGGACTCATGTCTCGATGTGATGCATATTTTTTTATAATTTTTTTCCATGTAAATAATTAATTATGATTTTTTTATTACAACTTTATAAAATATTAAAGCTCGTCTATTTAACCACCTTAACTTGGTCAAAAATTTATGAAATTAAGTTTATTTTTTTAATCCTATAGTATGTGAAGCATAGAATGTGACGTATGTTTCGGATTCAAAAAATGTGATAACGTTTGAAATTTATAGATGTTTTCAATTAGCCTATCAATCAGGAATTTATTCATAATTCTGATAGAAAATGAATAATAATTATTTATTAAATTCAAAGTAGAGCATAATTTATACTAGTGGAAAACTGATAATCTCCTCTAAAAAATTTTTTCATTTCATCAATTTTGGGTAAAAAAAAAGTCATCAGCCACATGGGCCATCATATGGCTTACATATCGCCATTTTTTGGCCCATCATGATCCTGCACCTACCTATACTTTGGATCTAGTCCCATTGCTTGAAGGTAGAAAGCCTGTGGGCTGAAAATGGGTATTTAAGATGAAAATTGGTTTAGATGGCTGTGTTGAAAAGTATAAAGCGAGGTTGGTTGTGAAAGGTTATTCCTAAGTAGAGGGAATTGATTATGGGGAAATTTTTTCTCCAATAGCAAAGTTGACATCTATCAGATTTCTCTTATCACTTGCAGTAGCATATGACTAGGAGATTGAGTAGATGGATGTTAAGACAAATTTCTTCATGGTGATTTTGAAGAATAAATTTATATGTCCCAGCCAGAGCACTTTGTGAAAAAAGGTAAATAAAATATGGTTTGCAAGCTGAGAAAAACTATGTATGGATTAAAACAATCTCCTAGAATGTGGTACCAAAATTTTGACACATTTTTTTTGTCATTGGGTTTTGTAAGATCAAAATCTGATTATTGTGTGTATTAAAAATCTGAAAATGATCATATTTTAATTATTTCCCTATATGTGGATGATATGGTATTCATTGGGAATAGTAAGTTTATTATTTTTGATCTAAAATATTAGTTGTCTGCAAAATTCAAAATGAAAGATCTGGGTGGAGCAACATATATTCTGGGGATGGAAATAACCAAGGACATAAAGAGTAGAAAACTTTGGGTCAACCAGAGTAAGTATGTTAACAATAATTTGGAGAGATTTTGTATGAATGATTGCGAGCAGCTAGTTGTTCAAGTTTTGTAGGGAATGAAGCTATATGTTAAAGATTGTCCAAAATCTCCTACTTTGATGGAGAACATGACCAAGGTGCCTTATGCAAGTGCATAACTTGTTAGTTTAATTTATGCAATGGTCTGTACAAGGCCAGACCTTGCCCAAGCAGTGGGAGTGCTTAGTGATTTTTTGGAAAATCCAGGATGGACACATTGTGATGTTGTGAAAAGAGTATTTAGATATTTGAAAGGTACATCTCAGTATGCTTTGTGCTATCATGGTAACTCTTCTAGATCACAAAGATCTATCAATAGTCGAGGTTTTATGGATTCTAATTGGGTAGGGGCCATTGACAATAGAAGATCCACCAATGGATATATTTTCATGGTGAATGGTGGTGTAGTTAGTTGGATGAGAAAGTTGTAGGCTATAATCACTTTCTCTACTATGGAGGTAGAATACATGGTAGCTACACATGTCTATAAAGAAGCAATCTAGTTAAAATTTGTGTTGTGACATTGGGTTTAATGTAGGGTAGATTACAATTTATTGTGATAGCCAAAGTGTTATTTTTCTAGAAAAAAATCCTAATTTCCATGACAGGACTAAACACATTGACGTGCAGTATAACTTTTTTCGTGACATGGTGGAAGATGGAAAGGTAAATCTAGAAAAGGTGGATACTCTGGAAAATGTTGCATATGCATTGATGAAACTAGTGAGCAAAGACAATTTCAAGTGGTGTGATAGTTCTATGGGCCTTGGTGCCCATGAACCTTAGTAGTTTCTTGGTGCTATGGAGGTGTTAGTAAGATCTTCATCAAGTGCGAGTTTGTTGGAAAGTGTTCCTCAATCTTACTGGTTTAAACCTCCTGAATAAGAAAATTGGAGACACCCTTGAATGTCTTCCCGATGATCATTTGTGTTATAAAGTACTAAAGGGATCAGATTGGTGTGACCTAGGACCTATCTTGTTGATGGCAGTGATCAGCCTAACTTGAACAATCGATGGAAGCCCTTCCTCTCTTGTCTAATGGATGGAGTTAGACTAACGGGTGATCATCGGTGAGAGTCTGACCAATGGTTCTCTATTGGCCTAACCTATAGTGCTTGGTGAATTTTGTGGAAGTTAGACCAATGGTAGAAGTTAGAACGATGGACAAGATCAGTCGGACTTGGGACTTATCTCGTCGATTGCAATGATCGACCGAACTTGAATGGTTGGTGGAAGTTCTTCTTCTCTCATTTGATAGAAGAAGTTATCCCAATGGGATTGTATCAGTGGAAGGCATGCCGATGAATGACATTAGTGAAACATGGATTGTCGGCTGAAATTTCAATGTCTTGTTTCAATAGAGTTAGTTAGACCGATGGGTCCATGTTCGACAGGAGTCTTACCGACAAGATCACCTGGAGGGAACTTCACCGGTGGAACATGAACTATTGGTGGAATGTTGGAGGATCTCCTTGGAGGAAATATTTTAGCCTGATG
Organism: Sequoiadendron giganteum; assembly: GCA_007115665.2. NCBI lineage: Eukaryota > Viridiplantae > Streptophyta > Pinopsida > Cupressales > Cupressaceae > Sequoiadendron > Sequoiadendron giganteum. The sequence goes on from CM021104.1 coordinate 581,826,536, forward strand.
GACTTCATCGATGGGACTCTCACCGATAGAGGTTCTAATTTGAAAGAACATCGATGTGACCTCAGGGCTTGGTAGAACCTTTTGGATTATCGTCGATAGATTTGGTCTCGTCGATGAACATGTTTGGTAGGAATCTTGGAAATGTTGGAAGACTATGTAGGGATCAATGGTAAATGGTTAGTTTGGCTTCGGTGAGACATAGAAATTATCTCATCGATATGCGATGCAGTTGAACCTTTGTTTAACCGAACGAATGTCCTGTGTGGTTGTTCTAGACCAATGAGAGATGAAAGATGCAAAAAAATTGGTAGTTGAACAATTGTGACCATTCTCTTATGGAAGATCAACAGACTGTTTGAAAACCGTGAACATAAGGAACTCTCTATAATGGTCATGGGTGTTGAATAGTTCGAATGGTGGGAGTGTTGTTTGATTGGAACAAGGATTGATCTGAGTGAATTATATTGTAAGCTTTAGAAAGCATTGGAGCAATTTTTTTCTATGCAAGGTTCATTAGAGAAATGTTACTACTGTACAATTGACATCTAAAAGTCAAGTTTTATCTCTATATATAATTTTGTTTACCGTAATACAAGAGGATTTACTTGATGTGGTGGGTTTTTCTCCCGTAAGAGTTTTCCCATGTAAATATGGTGTCCAATTGTGTTGTGCTTATTTCTCTATTTTTTTATTCCCTTCATGTGTATCTTAATGGACTGTAAATTTTAAAATTTAAAGACATCTACATTCTTCCCTGAGTATTGGCATTAGGACAGTTAGTTCCAGACCTTTAATTTTCCTAACAACATGGGGGACCTTAAGATATTTGGTAGATGTTTCAAGTTGTGTGTTTGGTGATAAACCTAATGCAATTGAGCTTACTCATGAACCTTCACCTCCTAATGAATGTTCCTATGAGGTTGATATCTTAGGTCAAGATTAAGATAGCATGCAAAAATTCATACAAGAAGTTCCCTACACAATCTTGAGAATAATGCAACCTTTTACCCCTACATGAAAATACCACCTATAATACCATCAATTTATGTGTTGAACTTTTTACATATTGAGTCACAAAGAAAACCTCAATAATCAATCATTAATGAAATTTTTAATAAGGAAAATAATGATACTCTTTTATCTTATGTTCATCAAGTTACTGATACATCCATTAACATAGAAGAGAGTTATGGTCAAGGCTTTAAGATCTTAAATAAAAAAGGATATGACATAATCAATGAGCATGAAATCCAAAAACTGTTAGAGAAAATATCGTCAAGGATACCAAGGGGTTAGGATATCAAGATCTACCCCCCCCCTTGCACGTCTCTTATAGTAAAATGTGTTCTCTTTCACAAGATCATTTCCAGATACCAATAATACCTCACAAGGCTGATAGGGTTACCTTAGATTCTCCTCCCCCACCTCCACCTCAAAAATTTTCCCAAACAAGGAAGAAACCCAAGCCCTCTAAGCTCAAGGGGTTACCATTCTTACACACTGTAATAGAGGTTGGATGAAAACTAAATCAACTCCTCGGTATAGGATTGATTTACTTACCACTTATCAAAGAAAACAAAAGGGAAAGAGTACAAACATGAATTAATATGAATTTCATAGAACTCCTGGGAATATTATTGATGAGTGTCATATTTTACAATGGTTGATCCACAAAAATGATGCTACTAATGTAATTAACTAAATTGAATGCACTTTGCTCCTTATGATGTGATAGTTGAGGAATAATAGAATACTCACTATTGCATGTTTGACATTTACTACAAATCATTTCTATATTGTAGAGCACATTCTCATCACCCACCTTTGCTCATCCTTGTCTTGTACTTAGTCAAGGAGGTAATGTGTTAGATAGCCTTGTCCTAGTTTGAAAATTTTCATTGTCCCTTTAGCTAGTTGTGCACCTTTTGCATATGATGAACAATATTAGGATGTAGATGACCATCTATAGTTGACTCACATGTTCCATACTAGTCTTCTCTTTGTGTTCTTTGTGATTGCATGTGCATAATGTGATCCCGCATACATTTATGCTTGGTGTGTCTTTATAATTTTATGATCCTACTTTGCATGACCCTTGTCATTCTATTGGTGCAAAGATACAAAGGAAGAAAATCCATTTTGGAATTATTCTATCTGTATCTACATTCTTCTATCTATCATAACTATTTATCCTTGATCTTGTGTTTTCCTTTTTGGGATGACGCAAGGTGTCGAGACATTTAGGTCTCTTCTATGTTGACCCAAAATCTTTTCTTTGTTTTCACTCTTTATGTGGAATTCTTCCTTTGTGCTTGTAGTTCCATGAGTCATTGAGGGAATGATGATGGTTCTGAGTTTGATTATATCACTAGATCGAAGATATAGCGTTGACCCTAGATCTATGGATCCCTTATGTGTTATTGTAGGATTGCATATGGGGGGAAACCCTCATTTCATGATGTATCTATACTTGGAAACACATGTTTTACATGGTTCTTTCTGAATAAAGCTCTCATGTATTAGCATTTATTATTTTTTACTTTAATTTAATTTCTCACAACATGGTGTTTAGAAATTTCTTTAAAGTGGGGGCATGTGCATCCCTACTCATTATTTTCTTCAAAGTGTGGTCATCTTAATTCATGCATTGTGTCTTCTGGGCGATGAAATTGGGCTTAATGGTCCTCAAGAGTGTGACCTTTCTTGGTATATGGAATTCCTCTTAGTGGTTGTAGATGCATGAAAATGTCCTCATAATCATTTTTATCCATCATCTACATATTTATAAAACTATTCAAATATTATAAGCATTTATAGGCATTTAATCATAATCATTTATCATTTAGGCATTAATCACTAAAATATCATTTGCATCCACATTAATCATCATCCATTTGTATAGTTCATAAAGTCATTAAAACATTTATCCATTTCATTTTGATGCTCTTAGATTTTGCACAAGGGCAAATGCTACAAGAGGCTATGATGAATGGATTCGAATGATTGAGAAAAGTCCCTTTTTTGGTGAGAAGAGGGGGTTTATATAGATGAAAGCATAATGTGAAAAATGAGAAATGAGTGGAGTGATTCATTCCATGATTCTTGTTTGGAAGCTCAAAATGTGCAATTTTGAGCTAATTTCATGGAAATGATTTATGAGTTTAAAGTGCATTTTTGAGCTAATTTCACGGAAATGATTTATGAATTTTAAATTATTTAATGAAATATGCGAATGGATTTTAATGATTAATGCAAATATATTTAAATGAAATATGCAATATTTAAATGAATTTATGGAGATATGATTATGCAACGAATTTAAGTGATAGATGATTAATGAAATGATAAGGATTAGTGAAATATGCAAATGGATCATCTAAATGAAATGGATAAATGTTTTAATGATTTTATGAACTATACAAATGGATGATGATTAATGTGGATGTAAATGATATTATAGTGATTAATGCCTAAATGATAAATGATTATGATTAAATGCCTATAAATTCTTATAATATTTGAATAGTTTTATAAATATGTAGATGATGGATAAAAATGATTATGAGGATATTTTCATGCATCTACATTTCGCCCCTCTTTGATACTTCGATTATTGAATCGGGGTGACACATAAAATAGATGGGTTTGCCTTGGTGGGAAAAAGTACTCACCCCAAGGCGACTCAGACCGGAAACAGAGCTTTTTGGCCAAGCTACCCCCGACCGGTATATAAATGTGAATCCTAAGGGAAAGCCTAGGATTACGAGTGCAGATGTGTCATACGGACCAAGTAGTACTCCCCAAAACCCTGTTGAGTGTAACCTCTTCAGGTTGGAGTGCCTCCTAAAAGGAGCTTAATCTTGTGCCCCATGTATGGCCACTCAAACAGGGGTCCCAGACTAAAAACATTTGTGTAGTTGCCAAAATCCTTCTATTTGCTAGCGCAGCACTGGTCGGTGTGAAGGCATCCACATCTTCAGAGTTTTTAGTAGACGTGATCAATCTACCATGGGAGTTTCATGGGGGTTGGAAGCTTGGTTGGCCTGAGAAGTGAGTGCATTGTAAGGGGGAGCCTGTGTGGCCAAGCCTCTTGATTCACAGGCTAAGAATATGTGGTAGGGAAACCCATGTGGAATCTAGTAGATATTGTCTTTTCCAACCTTAGGATTTATGCTTGTATTGCAAAAATATAAAAAACACATTCATAGTTGAAAGCAAACTCAAATATACTTTGTCTTCTATGTCTTGCGTGTGTGTTCACAAATAGACCTCAAACAAACACCACACCTAGTAATTCAAAATACCTCAAAACATTCCCAAAAACCATCAACCAAACATGTCTTACTGCTATCCTCTATATTCATCACCGACTTATGAACAAAACCAAAGGATTGAATACCTTGAGTATCGTTTGAAAGAGCTTGAAAAACACCTAGAATCCCAACATTTGAATGAAGTGATGAAATCATCTCATAAGCCTTCATCCTCACCCAGAACTACATCATCCAAGTTTAATGTCCATGACTTTCTGCAAAGGTTAAATGAGAATCCCAAACCTAAGTCCTCAAACACAAATAATATTGAGCAATCCTACCATGTCATGCATCTATCTTCAACCCCCATAATTCAAAATAAACCTCATGATTCTTTCCCCCAAGTTAATGATTCCATCCAACCATCCTCTATTATCATACCATCTACATCCAGTGATTCATGCCAATCTCTTAGTCCAAAGCATGCTAGCATAGACTCCCCTACACATCAAGATCAGAGTATTCTTTCCACTCCATCCAATGATACCAAAATACCACAAGCCCTTCCAATCTTTGACCAAGATCCCATCTCTCAAGAACCTCGTGATGATCCCCTTATCTCCTTTTGTTTAATCCAAGATGATCCTCTTCCATCTCAAGGGAAAAGTATCCTTCCAAGTCCTACTTCCACCTCATCTAATGAATCCATACCCTCTCATGATTCCATCATATCCAATGATGTCCTATCATCATATGATCAAGATATTCTTTCCTCAAAATCTCAAGATTCCCTTCCTCATCAAGATCAAGATATACCTGAATTCAAGGATACCATTTCATTCCATGATGATGTCCATCATTCTCATGATCAAGATATGCATTTCATACCACTTACTAATTAGGAGCAAGATATTCCATCTCCTACACCAAATGATTCTTTTCCAAGTCAAGATCCAAGTACCCCATCATCCTCATGTCAAGATCCTGTCACCCATCCTAATTCCCCTCATGATCACAATCCTCCACAAGAGTCTATCACCCCTATTCAATCTATCCATGAGCCCCTTACCTATCAAATGGGTTCCCTCACTTTTATCCAAGGTGGTTTACTCCAAGATCTCGTTATTCCTTCCATATCACATCCACCTCACAATGGACTTGCATCTTGTTTCATTAATAATACATATCCCATTGGAAAACGAATGTGTTAAAGTATGAACTACAAAGGCAAAGGGTTAGGCCTTCATGAACATGGCATCCTAGAACCCCTTTATATCCAAGAAAATCCATATTATCATGGCCTTGGTTATACACCTCACACTCAAGATATTGGTATCCATCGTAAGTCCAGATTCCATCAAAATAAACCTAAGTATCCTAGTCCATCAAACCTTCCATCTATCCTAGGTCCATATCCTAGTCCATCAAACCTTCCATCTATCCTAGGTCCTTATCCTAGTGCATCAAACCTTCCATCTATCCTTGGTACTTATCATCCAAATCCTAGTTCATCAAACCTTCCATCCATATTAGGGCCCTACAACCCTCCATCTCCTATTCATCAAGAACAACAAAGGCACACATCCTTGATGCCCTCTCAAAATTCTACCTACATTAACTAATCGATAATACCTCCATATAATTCATCTCCATCCACCTATTCCATTTCTCTTGGAAGCAATTTGGGTGCCAAATGTCAAAAGCTTCCATATAAAAATCCACATATATCAAAGGGTCAACATGTCTCCTCAAAGAGACATGTACAAATAAAAGAAAATCTGATCCAAAGTCAAAAAAAAAATCCAAAAGGCCAAAAAGGCCCATCAAGTCAAAAGAAAAATCCAAAAGGCCACAAAGGCCCATCAAAGCAAAAAGAAAAATTTCAAAGGCCACAAAGGCCCACAAAGCAAAAAGAAAAATCTCAAAGGCCACAAAGGCCCACAAAGAAAAAATCAAAGTCAAAATCTATGTGGATTCCTAAAAGTATCATAGAAGCAATAAAATCTAAATTGGCATCCAAATTTGCTAATCCAAAAGCTTCCTCCAATCTTTCATCTAAACACCTGTCACCTTCCAAATCCATTTTTCCTCCATCACTCCACCACCCTTCAAGGTGTGTGCCAATTTTGATATTTCCATCCTTTCCATCTATCCATCAAAAATCATTCCAACCTCCTATACATTATCCAATATTCATCCCCCATTATCCTCCTTTAATCCAAACCTTTGCATAAGTCCTTAGCTTCTTCCATCATGCCACTATTTTACCAATGTTTATGAGTCTAATCCTCATTTCCATGGTTTATTAGAACACATATTTGAGGGATATTAGTCATGGAACTTGATGCTTGAGTCCTCCCTCCATCTTCCTATCATGCATATACTACTTTCATCCATATCCTATCTTCTATATTCCTCTTGCACTTTACACTTGGGGGCAAGTTCTCTCCATCCTATCATTCATATCCATTATCCTATTCATGTTCATCCTTTATCTTTCCACCTCTGATCTTGACAAGGTTAAGGATCTTCTTGAACATCATACATCTTATCCTATACACTTTATCCATATTCAACCATCCTATCTAAATACATCCATTCATCCCTTCCTTGGTCTTGATGAGGAATAGGGGAAAAGTATTTAGGAATTTGTTTACATTTCTTATCCATTTGATCTTGATCATCCTATTCATTATCCTTATCCTTGCATTCTACCATTCCACACCTCCTATTTTATCAAAATCAAAATCCATGTCCCATTTCCTTTCTTTGTTCTTGATGAGATTAGGGGAAAAATTACAAATGCATGCTTTGGACTTCCTTTCATATCCTTATGTATTACCATTCCATCATAGTTCACATCCTTATCATTTATCCATGATTACATTACCTCCAATTCTAGGCATCATGTCCCTTTGCAACCTTGAATCTTATCATGCAAATCATATTTGAGCCTAGTTGTAAAATATTATACAATCCTCATATCTTTTGTCAATTAATCATCGATAATCATCAAAAAATTATTGTACTTAGAGGAATTAGTGATCCTAAGTACTTATTATCATCATGCCTTATGGAATCAATCATTCCTGGCATCTTAATCAATCAACCATTATCATCTTTTGACAAGAGATATGTTGCTTGTGTGACATTCTTTGCAATGAATCTTTCATGGTAATCTATCATTTATCCATGGTTGCACTATCTCTAGTGTGGGGCATCTAGTTTCTTCAACCAAGTGCATAACAGTCATATCATCTCATCCCTAAAAATCATAAAATGTCCTAAAAAATCCCTAAAAAATCATAAAGTGTCCTGAAAAAATCCATAAAAATCATAAAGTGTCCTGAAAAAATCCATAAAAATCATAAAAATCATAAAATGTCCTAAAAAAATCCATAAAAATCATAAAATGTCCTGAAAAAATTCATAAAAATCATAAAGTGTCATGAAAAAATCCATAAAAATCATAAAATGTCTTGAAAAAATCCCCAAAAATCATAAAATGTCTTGAAAAAATCCCTAAAAATCATAAAGTGTCCTGAAAAATCCATAAAAATCATAAAGTGTCCTGAAAAAATCCATAAAAATCATAAAGTGTCCTGAAAAAATCCATAAAAATCATAAAATGTCCTAAAAAAATCCATAAAAATCATAAAATGTCCTGAAAAAATCCATAAAAATCATAAAGTGTCTTGAAAAAATCCATAAAAATCATAAAATGTCTTGAAAAAATCCATAAAAATCATAAAATGTCTTAAAAAAATCCATAAAAATCATAAAATGTCTTGAAAAAAATCCAAAAAAAATCAAATATTCCAAAAATCCAAAAAAATCAAATAACTTCAAAAATCCCTCAACATTGACACTTTCAGACCACCACACAGCTTTGAACTTCAAACTGCTTCATGATTAACAATCAAACAAATATTGCAACATACCTATCAATCCATCTTTCAAATCCAAACAAACACATAGAACCGTACCAATAATCAGTTCTATATCGAAGCATGATGCATGTTTGTTTGTTTATCTTTGATTATTTTATGGTTTTATCTTTGGTGGCATGTCTTTTAGCTTCTCCAGGATGTCTAGGACTAGAGAGGTGATGATGGGGCATGTTCACTTGTTTGTTTTTTTTGGATTGTTTCTTATTCATAGGATGACTTGTCTTAAGCCATGGTTGTCTAAAACCATTGAGGACCTATGAGTCTAGTGTGGATGAGAGCATTCCTTGTCTGATAGTGTCTTCCATGCAATAAGTATTCAAGTCATCTAGGGTTCTTATACCTAGATGCTTATACTTCATTGCTAAATAAAAATGCAAACCATATTCAGGTCGTCTAGATGTTCATGTTATCTAAATGCTTATACTAATCTGTGACATAATAAGCTTGATGATGATAAAAACACTTAAAAAGGCACAAGAGGATAAATCACCTTCATTTTCTCCCATCTTGCATCTTCCATTTATTGCATTTGATTTTCTTCATCTTTCTTGTCATAGAGAAATCAATCAACTTGCATCTTGAAATCTCATGTCCCCTTAATCAATTAATCAATCATTCTATCAACTTGTCTTACGCTTGCAGTAATCTCAATCAGCTTCATCAGCTCATCAACTTGGCTATACTAATCATTTCCATCAATTGTTCAGTTACGCTCATCAATTGTGCATTTACATCAAATGTACATTACCGTTTTATCGCTTGCGCAACATCAAGTATCTAATCATTTTCTTGACATCTATCGAGAGATTAATCTTCTTACACCTTGTTTGATCAATCTCTTGAGGGGGCATATCATTCTTATCATAATCCTTACCAAGATATCTCTAGGGAATGTATCAGTTGATCAATCTTTTTCTTTGAAACAACATGACAAGTTGCATTGTATCAAAGAGGGGCAAAATGTAGACGCATGAAAATGTCCTCATAATCATTTTTATCATATTTATAAAACTATTCAAATATTATGAGCATTTATAGGCATTTAATCATAATCATTTATCATTTAGGCGTTAATCACTAAAATATCATTTGCATCCACATTAATCATCATCCATTTGTATAGTTCATACATTTGTATAGTTCATAAAATCATTAAAACATTTATCCATTTCATTTAGATGATCCATTTGCATATTTCACTAATCCTTATCATTTCATTAATCATCTATCACTTAAATTCGTTGCATAATCATATCTCCATAAATTCATTTAAATATTGCATATTTCATTTAAATATATTTGCATTAATCATTAAAATCCATTCGCATATTTCATTAAATAATTTAAAATTCATAAATCATTTCCATGAAATTAGCTCAAAAATGCACTCTAAACTCATAAATCATTTCCATGAAATTAGCTCAAAATTGCACATTTTGAGCTTCCAAACAAGAATCATGGAATGAATCACTCCACTCATTTCTCATTTTTCACATTATGCATTCATCTATATAGACCCCCTCTTCTCACCAAAAAAGGGACTTTTCTCAATCATTCGAATCCATTCATCATAGCCTCTTGTAGCATTTGTCCTTGTGCAAAATCTGAGAGCATCAAAATGCTTGAAAACAAGATCTTGATGATAGGATGACAATGGAGTTTGATTTCTTTTGAATGCTCATGTTTTAGTTTGCATAGTTAGTTACATTTTACATGTGTTTTCATTTAGAGATGCTTCATTGATGTTATGTTGAGAGGTTGATTTGGATTCATGATTCAAATTATTCAGTTTTCAATTTTTCAACATAAATAGTGGTCATGCTACGTCTTGCATTCCCTAAGTTGTGAATATTTTATCCTCGACTAGTCCTCTCTTGGTGATGTCAGGCACGATGTTCCCTAAGGTGAGACATCTCATGAACTATGAAAAACCCCTTAGAATATCTTATCTTATTGTATTTAAAATGGCCACCAGGCATAACACAACTTTCTTTCTAATGAAGCATTTTATTTTTCATGCCCACCAAGCATAACATAACTTTCTTGTCAAAAGAGCCTTGTTTTCATGAGTGCCTAGCATAACAAAGCTTTCTAGCCTTCTGACCATTTTTGTGGTTCCTACTGAAATTTATCAAGAGGTATAGCTTTGGTATGGTCGATACATGGGATCCTATAGACCTGACATTACTTTCACATCAACCATGCTATTGGGGCTCAACTAGTGGACAACAGTTTTCACTAGCCTGTGTGAGTATTTTTTTTTTGCATAGTGGACAAATGGTTTCCACTTGTAATTTTTTTTATACAAATAGCTAAGGCTTGATACATACCTACTGGAAAAATAGTTAAGGCTTGATCCACCCTCTTCTCTTTTCAATTTTTGCATTGTATGCTTGTGTATCATATCTTGTTGATGTATATCGTTTCTACATGTGCATTCCTTTGTATTTATGTTGGTTTTTCATGGGATATTGATCCTAAGGGCTTGCATAACCCCCTTGATCTTTTTCATCCTATCTCACTAACATTTGTACACTTGAACCCCTCTTGATTCTTATTTTTCTACTTTAGTGTGAGTTTAAGCATATGGCTCATCCTCTCACTAAAGTGGGGACTAAATGTAGTGTTAGAAAATATAAACCTTTACATTTTCACTCTATGTCTGGGTCCTTTAATTTAGTTAGACACATTTAAGCATCTAATTGGCCCAATTATGCATTTCGAAGCCTAATTAATCCTATTTTCTAAAAGGGAAACTTGTAGTAAACAATTGCAAACATTAATTAAATTACCTTGGAAGTTGAGTGTCTTGGATTTAGGTCCTAGGACACATTCACCCAAGGGCGAGTGGGTCCTCCTTAAGTTTTGGATCTCTTTTTTTAATATTTTTTTGGCACCACTTTTATGATTTAAATTCATTTTTCAATTCTTGGCCTTTGATGTTTGATTGTTGAGAAACTAAAAAATTACCTATAAATACAAGGTCTTTTTTATCAATTCAATATCTAGAATCAAGAAGCAATCTAGAATTTTTATGCAATCATTCCAAGATCAATTATTATTTTTAAATGTGTTCAAGAGCATATTTATCAGTCTTCTACACTAGAATTAAAGATGACACTTGTATCATGTCAAATTTATTTGTATATATTCATATTTTTGGAGCTAACATTTTGAAATAGGTTTCAAGTGTGCAAGCATCAAGATCAACATCTAATCAAGCCATTTCATTCAATATCAAGACCTTGGAGAGATGTGTAAGACTTCAGTCCTCTAAGGATCTCCATACAAGGGTTTGGTGAGTTGCAACATAGAATTGTTCATTCATCATTCCTTCAATTCATGTTTCATTTCATTTCAATGTTTAATTACCAAAACAAGTTTTGACCAAGGAAAATCCCCATTCATCAAAAACCAAAAAAATCCCTCTCTTTGTGTTTATAGATTTGCAGGTGAAGAAGGCTTGAAGATTGATGAAAAGTGCAATTCTGCAAAGTTGTCATCAAAGTTGTCAAGCCACAAAAACTCACTTGCAAAATTTAGCTTTGACTTTTTGACTATGAGATCTAAAGGAATCAAGATTATAGATTCAGATGCAAAGGAGTGTGAAATCAAATTTTGGATCCCTATAAAAAAAACCATTCACCCTAGGGTGAACTTGTCACAAGAGGACACTCGGAAATAACTTTTGGTGACCGGCACAGATCAACTTACCCTTCTTAAATTTTTCAAAAGTTGTCTATTTCTAATTATTTTATTCTTTAAATTTATAATTCAAGTTGCACATTGAATAATTGAGTTCGTTTACTATTTTTAGTTTTTCTTCCCCAAAGTGTTGTTCAAATAAATTTTATGCCATCTTTGCAGAAGGAAAAAAACAAGATCTCCACTAAAGTTGACTCACCTAAGGGTTGAAATTCAATCTTACTTGTGGGGATCTCTTTTTCTTAATGAAGTATGAAGTATAGGTGCATCACACATAATTTCCACCATTTCATTTTAGTGAACCTATTTTTCTTTGTTCTAGAAACAAAAACTATTAGTATATACTTAATTTTATATGCAAAATAGGGTGTCAACATAGTGTCAAATTGTCAAGGATGAAAATTTATGATGCTACAATGAGGTAAGTTTTTGTACATGATCTTAGTTTTGTGAAGATTTATCTATTTTTATGCTAATCGTTATTGCATTAGACCTTACATGCATGAAAAAATTCTTAGCTAAATATTCTAATTTTTTGCCCTTTAATCTTCCCATAACATGTTGAACGCCACATGAAATATATATAAAAAATATATTTGACTCTTCAATATATTACACACAACTTTTATAATTCATCTATATGATGGACATGGATGGTTCTAATAGATGATTAGGATATTTCTTAATTCCTTAGTATAAAATATGAAAACTCTTTAAAAATAAATTTTATAATTTCAATGGAAATTGGAATTATGAATTCTAAAATGGAGATAATGGAATTGTCTTAAGTATCACTTCACGTCATCAATAATAATCATAAAGATATTAAGGAGTGAACCAAATTGGTGGATTTTACCCTCCTCGCTAAGTTATCTAATATAGTTTCATTCAACATCATTAGAGATTGGAGATGGCCAAATGATAAAATGCTCGATCAATTTTTTCAACATGTTAAACAACTACTAATTCCTACCCTACACATTGTTCAATGGATCAATAAAAAATGAAAATAAGAGGTCTCCAACTCCAAATGGAATTGCTTATTTCTTTTTCTATGGAATTTCAAAGTAAAAAAAAAATCAAAATTCAATATTAGAAACTACTTCACTACAAAATTCTTATGGGCAAGGCAATTTTTCACACTATTAGACCCATCATATGCCCACATGTAGTAAAATCGAATCGATCAAACATATAATATGAAAAGGAAAAGTTTCCAATAAGTATATATATATATAGAAAACATGTCATTTTGTGAGTACACATTGTAACTCAGATTTTTCGGAATTGTGGAAGATGCTAACTGCTGCACAAGATTAAACATCAATTCTAATCTAAATAAAACAACAAAGAATGATAAGTAATCATGATTAATCTAAACTAATAAAAACTAGAATGATCTCACCGAATATGCAAATACTTCCTCGATTTATCTCAATTGCCCTTCTCCATCTTGTTGTATTGTTATTCTTGCCCTCAGATTTCTATGTTTGAATGCAAGCATAACTTCATCGAGTGTCTCAGCAAAATATCGAAGATTGTTTCTTCTCAATAGTGTATAATGATTTCGGGAGAAGGAATAATGATAATGACAAGCCATTTTATAGATTTTGTGTTTTCAAACAATCGGCTCAGACTGAAAGAGAGATCGACGGATGAGATTGATGAATGTCATGCAATGAGTTATGTGACAGATAGAACATGAGTTAGAATGTGAGTTGAACTGTAGGTAAAGACTAATTTTAGAGCATGAGTTAGAACATGAGTTCCAATCTTCATCTTCAAAAAATAAAAGAAATAGACTTTGTATGCAAAATCCAAAGTTATAAGTTGGAGAATAAATGCATGATAAATGCATGTGAATGCAAACTTGAATTAGTTAATTAAATAAAGATATTTAATTAATAAATATAGATCATGCATATGAGTTGGAACTAGTTAATCGACTAGTTGTGATGGATAGTCTTCCTGCAAAGATGAACTGGTGTTGAATTCAGAGACAACTGGAGAACTAAAAATAGATCTTGAGTCAGAAGGTGAGTGAATGAGTTAGATAACTGAATGATAGAAGAAAGTGACATAAATAATTAAATATGAATTAAATGTTAATTTAATTCAACATTCGAGCATAGAAGATTTAATTAAATAAATAAAGTAATATATTTAATTTGACTTTCGAAAAGGGTGGAATTGAATAATTAAATAAAGATATTTAATTATAGTTGAAAAGGGTGTTAAATGAATAATTAAATAAAGATATTTAATTATAGTTGACATATGATAAAAGGGGTAATTAAATAATAAATTATTTAATTGAAAGATGATTTAATAAGTTAGCGACATAATTAAATAAATATGATTTATTTAATTAATTAAGTTGAATAAAGGATGATTATGAATTAATGAATTAATTAAAAAGGGATATTTAATTAATAGAGGAAATATGTGTTAGAAAGGAAATTAAATAAGTAACCTTATTTAATCAAGACAACGGACTATAGAAAATTATGTTGAAATATGGTGTTCGTAGGCCTAGACCAATTTTAGGTATCTACAGTTTGCCCCTCTTTGATACAATGTTGGTACGGTATTGTGTCAAAGAAAATATGCCCCGGTCATGCCCCAGCATGAAACAGGTTAGGGTATGCCCCAGTGAAAGGGAGAATGATGAGGAGGTAGTGGTATGCCCCCTCGAGAGGATAGGTGGGTTTGAAGAACATGAGTGTGATCTCGAAATGGATAGATAATGGTGGCAAAGATGCAGAAAAGAAGAAATGTTAGCATGGATGATTTCAGAATGTTAGTAAGAAATAATTAATGTTGGTTAATTTGAGAAAAAGACATAATCTTCGATATATTGCCAAATACGCTATACTTGCTTGTTATCATCATTGGGTGGGACATGACACAGATGGATAGTACACATTATGATATGAGATAGACCATAGTGTACAAAGTTATGCACCTGTTAAAAACAGACAGTCATAGACAAGCAGTGTCTTAACTTAGACTAAGGATATGATGCCCCAGTCATTTGGTCAAGACAAACCATAGACAACAGACAAATAAAAGATGGGTCATGAGACGTCATTGCTCCTCTACATCCGTGATAGGACATCCTTGAGGAAACTAGTAACATGACTCAAAAACCAATGTTAAAAAGACAGTTGACAGACAACAACCAAAGAAAAAGAATCCTGAGATGTCGTTGCTTCTCTAAATCCTTCAAGGGACATCCTTGAGAAAGCTAGTAACACGATCTTGCACAAATCGATAAAAAGATAAGACAAAATAAGATATAAAGTCATAAAGCCAAATAAATGTATTCGCCAAAACTTGATCTTGTGGGATTGTTTGATGTTGATGTTTGACATAGCGTAATGTGAGAGAATGACACATACCGCATAAGACGTTGAGTCTGGTTTCGACTTGGTGACTTCTGTATAAGGCATGACAAAGCCTGGTTTTAGTAAGACACATGCCGTATAAGACATTGGAGTCTGATGATGTTGAGGTGACAAGCCACATGAGACTATGACAATTTGATGACATCTGTTGACAAGAAAGACATATCTTGTTTAAGACATAGGTTGATCATTTTGACAATGTGTTTGATATTTACTTGATGACCTATTGAGACATTTTTCCTTATTGATGCATGACTTGTTTTGATTCTTTGACTGATAAAAGTGTGTGTGTAGATAGTGTTTGACATGAGATGATGCCTTAAACTATGATATGAAACTTTTGTGATAATGATTGTGAATGAACCCTATTGGACTGACCTAGTGTGGTCTCGGGAGATCATCAATTGATTAGCCTTGCCTACATTGTACACGTAGAGACCTCGTAGTTCGACATGACCAATGACTTTGAATATACAAAGAGTCATGATTTAAATGTGTGTGATACATAACAAACCTAGACTAACAGACCTAATACCTCAAATGCACATCGATTAATGGCCTTGCCTAAGTCCCAGTCGCAGAGGCAACGTAGTTCGACTATGACTACGACTGACTTAACATGACTGACTTGACACTGTTTTGTTTTTGGTATTTTCTGACATGTTTTGATTTTTTTGGATTTTTGAAGTTTTCTAATGTTTTTTGTTTTTTTCAGGACATTTTTTGATGGTGCGATGCTATGTACAAGGCGTTCATGGAATAGAAAAAGGATTTGCCCCCAGTCGGGAATAGGATTTGGAAGATGGAATGGATCATATGACGGAATGGATGTTTAGATGTCAATCGTTCCAAGTGATGGATAGGACAACCATTTATTATGAGTAATGGTGAAAAAGTTTGATTAGAATGATGGTAGATGGAAGAACGAGCTTTACTACACATGGCGCCTATTTGCCAGGTTTTCACCATAGTACTTATCCATAGTGCCACCAAAGCGGTTTTCACTAGTGGACGGATTTATTTCTCTTTACTATTTTGATTTTCTCAATTTTTTTTTTTTTTGGTGTTACAAAAACCCCTGTTTGTTAGGTTTTCATCAAGGTAACCATTTTTTTGTTTTTTCCATTTTTTTGTATTTTTCTAGATTAAGACACAGATTCTCAGAAGCTAAGCATAAAACCTCTTTAGATGCAGAATGTTGATAGGTGACAAAAGCAGATCTCCTTTAGGAGTAGATAGTTGGTACGCTCCTGACCCAAAGGCTTCTGTGACAACGTACAGCCCTACCAGTTAGGCTCAAACTTTCCTGGTTTCTCTCGTTCAGCTTGGTTCTTCAAATTCTCCAGTAATACCAAGTCACCAATGTCAAAATATCTATTGAGAACCTTCCTATTGTAGCTCTAACGAAGATGATTCTGATATGCTTGCAAATGATCTAATGCTTTCTGTCTTCATTCATCCAGTAATTCAAGCTCTTGTAGCCTAGAGACATGGTATTCTTCATCGTCGACATGACCCTTCAAAGATACCCTTAGAGAAGGTATTTCGACCTCAATAGGTAAGATAGCTTCGGGCCTGAATACGAGGGAAAATGGACTGGCGCCGGTGGGAGTACGGATGCTTGTGCGGTAAGCTGATAAGATAGGATTAAGCTGTAGGTGCCAGTCACAACTAGTGTCATTGATAGTCTTTTTAAGGATTCTAACAATGGTTTTATTAGATGCCTCAGCTTGGCCATTACCTTGTGGGTAATACGGGGTGGAAAAATGATGCTTGATATGGAATTCTTCACATAAATGACGTACTTCTTGGTTCTTGAATGGGTGGCCATTATCTGTGATTATGGATTGTGGTACACCATACCAACAAATGATATAGTTCAGAATAAACTTAGATATTTGGGTGCTAGTGATGTAGGTCATGGGAATGGCTTCAATCCACTTGGTGAAGTATTCGGTAGCGGTAATGATGAATTTGTGGCCATTGGATGATGGTGGGTGTATCTTACCTATGAGGTCGAGTCCCCATTGGGCGAAAGGCCATGGTGAAGTAATCGGTCGAAGCTCCTATGCTGGCGCTCTTATCAAGTCTCCATGTATTTGACATTGTCTACATGTCTTCACAAAGATGTATGAGTCTTTCTCCATAGTAGGCCAATAGTAACCTAGTCTCATAATCTTATGGGCTAAGGTTGGACCACTCGAATGGGATCCACATATACCCTCGTGCACTACTCGCAAAGTTGTTTGTGCTTCTTTAGCGTCGAGACATCTCATTAGGGCGTTGTCTAAGGTGCGTCTATATAGGGTTTCTCCGATGATGGTGTACTTGGCAGACTTACGGATGAAGGTTCAACGTTGGTTATTGGACAAGTCTTGAGGTAAGGTTTGATTTGTTAGATAGTCGAATATTTCTTTATACCAAGGAGATGTAGGACCAACAATGGTACACACCATCATAGTATCGGGGATATTGTAAGCAGGGACCAACAGCTGTTCAACCAGAAACTCAAACTTAGGCACGTTACTCAGAATATCCAACAAGGAACCCACGGTTGCCATAGCATCTGCAACTCTATTTTGAATGTGTGGTATTTGTTGAAAAGTTATGTCTTTGAAATATTGTTTGAAACTATCAGCCATTCTCTTGTAAGGGGCAAGCTTCTCATCCTTAGTTTTGTACTCATCATTTACCTATCAGATTACCAGTTGAGAGTCACCAAAGACATGTAGGCTCTTAATGTTCCATTGTGCTGCCATTTTCAAGCCCGTCACTAAGGCTTCGTATTCTGCTATATTGTTTGTACAAGGGAAAGCAATCCTGAATGATTTGGGAATGGTATCACCTTGAGGTGTGACAAATAAGACACCAGCTCCTGAACCACGATTTGTATGTGATCCATCAAAGTACAGTTTCCAATCAGTTTTAATGTCAATGTTGAATAGAAATTCATATGGAAAATCTGCCACTAAGGGATGATTTGCTTTTATAGGTGCATCAGCTAACTGATTTACAATCACCTATCCTTTTATAGCTTTCCTCTCGACATACTCAATGTCATACTCACTAAGTATCATGACCCATTTAGCCAATCGGCCTGTTAAAGCTGCCTTACTTAGAAGGTATTTGAGTGGATCAATTTTTGCAATTAACACTGTTTGTCGATTGAGCATGTAGTGCCGAAGTTTTTGGGTAGCAAAAACTACTACAAGATAGGAACATTCTAGGTTGCTGTAATTCAATTCATAGCCCACTAAGGTACGACTGATGTAATAGACCGCTCTCTCATGACCTTGATCATCTTTTTATGCGAGAAGAGCCCCTAATGCCGACTGAGTTGTTGAAATATATAAGATCAAAGGCTTTCCTTCTGTAGGTGGCATTAAGACTGGTGGAGTTAGCAAATAGTCCTTGATTTGTTGGAATGCTTCCTGGCATTTAAGTGTCCACACAAATGGTACTCCTTTCTTGAGTAGATGTTGAAATGGATGAATCTTATCTACCAGTTGTACTATGAATCACCTAATTGACTATAGTCTGCCCTGTAGAGTTCTGAGCTGTCCTATGCTGACTGGAGGAGGCATTTCTATGATAGCTCTTACCTTCTCTGGATCTACTTCAATGCCTCTTCGAGAGATGATATACCCTAACAGTTTCCCCGATTTGACTTGAAAGACACACTTCTTCGGATTCAGCCTGACATTGTAGTTCTCTAGCCATTGGAATATCTTATTTAAAACCTTTAAGTGAGCTTCTCTTGTTTCTGATTTTGCTATAATGTCATCAACGCAATCTTCCATGAGAATGTGTACAAAGTCATGGAAAATTGTAGTCATTATGCGTTGGTAAGTAGCTCCTGCATTCTTAAACCCAAAAGGCATAACGTTCCAACAGTATGTGCCCCATGGACACGTGAAAGTTGTCTTATGTTGGTCTTTAGTTTCTATTTTAATCTGGTTGTATCCCGAGAAACCATCCATGAGGGATAGCATCTCATACCCCGCTGTAAGATCCACTATCATATCTATATTCGGCAAAGGGAAGTCATCCTTAGGACACGCCTTGTTGATGTCTCTAGAGTCTGTGCAAATTCGAATGCCCCCAGTTGGTTTAGTCACGGGTACAAGATTCGATATCCAATCTGCATAGTCTATTGTCCTTATGAATCCTACATCCAAGAGTTTCTTTAGTTCTGTCTTGACCAATAGAGCAATCTGCAGGTGCATTTTTCTTAACTTTTGTTTGACTGGTTTGATGCCTGGCTACAATGGTAAATGGTGCAATATTAGATCTGGATCCAACCCAGGCATGTCAGCATATGACCATGTAAAGTTTATCTATCTCTTTTGGAAGAAGTCCTTAAACTCAGGTTTTTCTATCTCTGTTAAAGAAGCTGCAAAATATACCATCTTTGGATTCTCTTTTGTACCTATGTTGACTGCAACTAATTCTTCTACTAGCATCGGTGACTTTTCTTGTTCAACGGGGAGAATATTTAAACCTCTATCCTTGGGTGCCTCAGGGAGGTTTTCGCCCTTGGATACGTCCTTTATTTTGACTTTTTCTTTGTCCAAAGGTGCCTTTCGGTTTTCACCTAGGGACTCATCATTCTATATTCATTGTCTTTTTTCTTTTTATCCTCATTTTTACGACTAGAGGTGTAAATAGACTCCCCAAAATATGCTTTATCGTCCAAGTCTATGGTAAAACTAGCTTTATGATCCCCTCTTGGTATGCCTTCTCAAAGTCCCATGAACTCAACAATTGCTTCATCATTCTCGAATGTGTCTAAGATAGGTGTACCTTGTTGATCCCAGTCTATAAGTTCAGGATATATGAGGGGCATGTAATCATCGGAGTTTTTAAAGGTAGCCGCTGACAGGGTGAATAGTGAATGGTTGACATGGTCGCAGAAGTTCTGAACTAACTCTTGTTGGGTCTTTTCCTTACGGGTAGGTAAACGTTGATGTGGGACCATTTCCTAGGATAGGTCATTAGAAGATGGTGGTTCAGGTGCCCAAGATGCATGATCGAGTTTTTCCCAATAATAGATCTTATGCCATTCTTCTTTGGACAAATGTTTCTTAGGAAAAGGACTAGATGGTTTGGGTATAGGTTTCACGTTTAGGTCCAATTCTCCAAATAGTGTGTCTATGTTCATGGTGTTGGTAGATGAAAGGGAATCCCATTCACCATCGCTTGAGTAAGGGGATTCATCAAAGATTGGAGGGTTGTCATAAAATGGGGGAGGTGGATCATGAGATGTCTCGGTGTTTGCGTAAGCAGTCACTTCCTCTTGAAACAGTGACAAAGTACTAGGAAACCCAATTCTAAGCGGTTGACACCCTAGCCCTAAGTATTTCGATCGTGGGTGGACAGTAATCGGTTCCGTCCTTCCATTTTGATGTAGCCCTAACCCACTGTGCCCATCATAGCCTTCCTTTTGCATTATCTTAAAGCCTTTTCCATATTGGTTCTTAGCTATTTGAATAGATGGGGAGGGGTATTCATGTTCTTCTTGATACAACCAGGAATCACCTTGGTCCACAGTTTCCTCGCTTAGCTCTCCCCATTTGATCAATGTCGTTGTAGGGGGAACATTGAATATGACTATTGACTGTATTCTATTTGCCATAGGTAGGCCATATGCCTTAGGTGGAATTAGTTGATTGACACAATATGATGCCTTTATACGATACTCGCCAAAGCCCTTGTCTTGGATTTCAAGTTCAGGAGTAGTTGATGGAGGTGTGAATGATTTGGACTTAGTGAGATGTGATGAGTCAATGTATTGGGATGAATTGGATGATGAAACTTCTTGATTAGCTGGTACTTGGCGTTGTGGAATTTCCTTTAGGCTTGTACAATACTGAAACGGATCTGGATCACCATCAATAGTGATCTCGGTGCCATTATGTGGAAATTTGAGACATTGGTGATATGTTGAAGGTACAACTTTCATTGCGTGTATCCAAGGTCTACCTAACAACAAATTGTACGGAAGAGTGAGATCCAAGACTTGGAAGCTGGTGTTCATGATTGCTGGACCAATTCTGATAGGGAGTGTGACCTCTCCTTTGGATGATCTTTCCTCATCATCGTAAGCCTTGATGACTATACTCTTAGAGGTATCTACGCAATCTTCTAAGAATCCTAATGCCTTAACCAATTTTAGGGTACATAGGTTCAAACCTGCTCCTCCGTCTACCAAGACTCGTCTAACTTTGGTTTCATGGACTAAGACTTCAAGATGTAATGGGTCATTATGATCAGATTTTTCTGTCAAGTAATCCTGTTGGGAAAATGTAGCATGGTGTGAATTGGTTAAATATCCCACCATCTCTTCGAAACAATTGACATCTAATTCAGTGGGGACAGTTGTGTTCTACAAAGCTTTATCGAGAATGGCTCGATGCTCAGGTGATAAGGTCAATAGTTCCAAGATAGATATTTGTGCAAGGGTTTTACTCAATTGATCAAGAAGGTTGTACTTGAACTTGGAAGCTTGTGTAGATGGCTCAGAAGGACCTGGAATAGTGATCTTGGTTCTGCGTGTGTTGACACTACATTCTGGAGGCTTCTTAATGGTGAAGGTATCGACATGCTCATCTGCAGCGTGGAGGCTATTTATAATCTTTCCTTTTCCATAGTCGAAATTGGTGTTTGCGTAATTGGTTGATGGATCGGTCTTAGGTCCCGAACCAGAGGCTTTTCCTTTTGTGTGGTCATGTAATGGGTCCTTGAAGACCTTATGATCACTATTCTTTGTGTTTTTCTGTCCACCGACCTCTATGGTTCCGTTCTCCACAAATTCTTGGATAATGCCCTTGAGTTGGTGACAATTTTGTAGGCTGTGTCCTTTTATTTGATGATATTCACAATGGGCTTTGTCATCCCACCAAGAAGGTTTAAATTGTCCAGGATCATATTCTCTTGGTTCCAACAGTTTGATGAGATTGTGTTTAATCAATTCTTTGTAAATAACCTCGATCGGTTGTCCTAGAGGAGTAAATTCACGTGTTGGAAATCTTCTTTGAGGTCATTGTTGCTGTGAATTTTGGAGATAGTTAACCGTTTGATCTGGATTATCCATTGTGTCTTGATTTTGGTTGTATCCTCTCAGTGTGATAACTGGCCTTGTATGTATGTTTTTAGCATCGACAATGCCATCATTTGTAACATTCTTGTTTCTGGACCAGAATTATCTTCTTTCATTTGGCGCGTTTTGATTTTGGACAATAGGATTCCTACCTGGTACCTTTATTTCGCCTTTGTCAATAAGGCCTTTCTCAAGGATGATGCCTTTCTATACCAGGTCTAGGAATGAGGTACAACAATGTACTCTTAAATCACTCTACAGTTTTGGATTGATGTTCTCTAGGAATATCATGACCTTTTGTTTCTCTGGTATCTCAACTGGACATCTGCTAGCTAGACTTCTCCACCTCTGAAAGAAAGTGGTGAAAGTTTTGCCATCTTCTTGTGTCGTGTGGCACATGGTTACTATTGTTATCTCATTGTTTATGTTGAAGGTGAAATGTTCGACAAACTTTTCAGCTAATTCTCCCCAAAAGCATATACCATATGGTAGTTTAGAAAACCATTCCAGTCCTATCCCAACAAGGGTTCATGGAAATAGTCTCATCAGATATGTGGGGTCATACGATATGTCCATGCATGCTGTCGAGAACTCCCTAATATGTTCTAGAGGATTCTTTTTCCCATTATACTTAGGCAAAATCGGTATAATGTATCCATGGGGAAAAGGTGTCATGTAAAGCGCTTTGTCAAATGGACATGGACATAAGTCTTGTGTTGAGATAGTTCGTTTGCCTAACATAGACATATTATCCATTTGTTGTTGGAGAGTTTGCATTTGATTCTGAAGGACATCGACTTGTGTCAAGGACATGGTGTTGGCGTTGTTCGGATCAATGTAGACATTCTGATATGTCATGTTTTGCAATGGGTTGTGATTTGGTGAAGGAACATATCCCATTTGAATAGTCTGTTGTGGGATAGGAATATATCCTATTTGAATGGTTTGACTTGGTGGAGCAATATATCTCGTTTGAATGGGTTGACTTGGTGGAGGAATATTCCCTATTTGAATGGTCTGATTTGGGATAGGAATATTCATACCCACTTTGGATCTCTTACCAATCGTGTTGGTGCCAAAGGGGTTGGATGAAGTTGCTCCCATCGTAAATTGTAAACCTTGTGTTATGTTGAAAGGGGTTGTGTTTACAATTGACGATGTCTGAGTTGGTATGCTAGTTGGTATTGCTGTGGTGAGTTGGGGCATAGAACCACTTGATGTCACTGTTTGCATTGATTGGGTAGATGTCATTTTCAATGTGTGAACGTCAAATATTGGTGGTAGTGTGGCACCTTCTACTAGCAATTTTGCTAGATAACGTTGGGGATCATTTGCCAAGCACTCATCCATGAAGGATGCAAATTCAGGATCTTGGACTGTAAACTCTATGTCTTCAACAAAGACTCGTCCATTGGCGTCTCTAGTGACAAAATTATCAAGCAATGGTTTGTGTGGTTTGTTCTTCCTAGGTGGTTGAGTGCTGAAAGGATTGATAAACTCGTTGGGGTTTGCCATTTCTTTGTGCCTCTTTTGAGACCTTGTTTCGACCATAAAAAAAGTTGCTCAAAATGGGGTAATGCAGACTATGCCTAGGAACTGATATGACCTATTTCTATGTTTTTGGATTTTTTGGACAATAAGGATGTTGCTAAAATGATTTCTAGAAAGATGTATACTGAGATGACGTATGGTAAGACGGACAATATGTAAGACCTCGTGTAGACTATGATTCTAAAATGGGTACAACCTACCTCCTATGGAGTAAATGCATGCAAGGATTTGTTTTGACCAAGGAGCCTGATTGTAGGACAAATGACAATTGAAAAGGTGAACTTTCCAAACTAGACTTGTTGAGCTGAAAAGATTCACTAGATAAGACTAAGGTAACTAGGTTCGATGAGTGTGACAAATCGGGACATGAATTTATCCAAAGATGAGGAAACTTATCTATGCTGTGATATGCAATTTCCTAGGGAGTATCTAGATGCATGCAACTTAGGATGACAATGACGAAGACGTGAATTGTAACTAAGATTTCTGAGGAAGTATCTATATACATGTGACTTTGGATGACTATGATGAAGACATGGATTGTAACTAAGACATATATAACCACCTAATGGATGCAAGATTTTTGAGAAAAATTTTGACAGTATCTGTTCGGACTCAGTTTACAGTTTTGATTGTTCTCTGTTAATAGCAGATGTAGTTCACACAACAGTTGTGGCTCAGTATTTGATAGTTGCGGTGTTTCTTACAGTTGCAGTCTTTCCTATGACAGTTGCGGTTCAGGATTTTACAGTTGCGGTGTTTCTGACAGTTGCGGTCTTTCCTATGACAGTTGCGGTTTACCAATTCACATGCGTTTTTCCTATTCTGGACTCTAAAAAACTAGTTTTCCTGAAAGACACTTGCGGTTCAGACTTTGACACATGCGACTTAGGAGGTGACAGATGCGCTTCGAAACTTCAAGATTGTGAAAATTATGACAGATAGATGCGGTTATTCCCCTAATAGATGTGACTCACTAATATAGATGCGGCAATTAAACTGACAAATGCGACTTTGTTCCTGACAGTTGAAATTTTTTTTTTGAAAGTTGATTGACTGACTTTGTTTGTTTGATCAAGATTTTGGCAAATATAGCAAACAACAAACACGGCATTCAAAGTATTTTAGTTTTGTGATGAATGGACTGTTGAGACTCGAAAAACATTTACACCCTAGGCCTTTAGGACAGTACTTGTTGAATTCTTACTTGGATTTCTTCAGCTACGCATATTTACGATGGATGATTAGTAGCTTGACCCCACTGGCTCCCCTCCATGGCAATCACTTATATGGGGCAGCCAAGCTATAGTACCCATGAATCTCCCATGGCATACTTTTCATCTCTACATGTAAACCATAAGATTATAAGATGGCTTCACAGGTCCGACCTGCTGCACCAACAAGTAGATAAGATTTTGGTAACTCTACAACAAGGCTTTTAATTCGGGCATTCCATTCATGGGACACTAACCAACATTGGCGAGAGTCCATTTCTGTCCATCTTGTCAGATTAGTGCGCGTGATTCTTGGGGTTTCCCCAAGAATCCACTTTTGTATACTGGCTGGAAGTCACTTGGCTGTTGCGTGCTACCGGTTTGAGTCATCTTGGGGTGAGTACTTTTTTCCACCAAGACAGGCCCAAGTTCTAGAGTCAGTAACCATTTCTCTTACACCTAGGATCGCATGAATGCGCAAGGGGAGAGGATACTTCAATTACTAAATTATGGGGTTATAAACTAACAATGCAGACACGAAAAACACTGATAAATTATTAAGCCCAAACGAGATTGTTTACACTACCAAGTAGAAGTTCATTTTAACCCACAAGACGATTCTCTATCTACCAAAATAAAAGCATGCTTTAAAAGATAAAAGCATTAGGTCCTGCATGCAAATTTTTCAGTAGTTCATTGTTTGTCTTTGGTTTTTGTATTGTCTTCTATGCTTTGTCCTACAAACACTTGTTATTCCACTTTGACACAACTGAACCAAATATTAGCGAAAATCCAAATCATGAAAAAAAGCAAAAATCAAAAAATGGATGCACGAAAATCGATAAAAAAAATAAAAATCTTTACCAGCCAGATGCGGCTTTTGGAGCCATAGATGTGGTTCGAATGGCGGATGCGGTCAATGGAGTGTCTGATGCGGTTCCAAATTCGTCTATTGGCAGATGCAGCGATAGACAGGCGGATGCGGCGAACGGCAGGCGGATGCGGCGATTGACAGCCTGATACGGTTTAAGGCGTGGTAGATGCGGTTCATAGTACGGATGCATCGCTATTTTTGATAGATGCAGTTCATTGGATGGAAAACCTGCAAAAAAGAAACAAAAAAATAGAAATGGAAAACGAAAAGATGTGCGGATTTTGAAGTGCGTTCACGTAGGGTTCACCAAATGTAACTCAGATTTTTTGGAATTGTGGAAGATGCTAACTGCTGCACAAGATTAAACATCAATTCTAATCTAAATAAAACAAAAAAGAATGATAAGTAAGCATGATTAATCTAAACTAATAAAAACTAGAATGATCTCACCGAATATGCAAATACTTCCTCGATTTATCTCAATTTCCCTTCTCCATCTTGTTGTATTGTTATTCTTGCCCTCAGATTTCTGTGTTTGAATGCAAGCATAACTTCGTCAAGTGTCTCAGCAAAATATTGAAGATTGTTTCTTCTCAAAAGTGTATAATGCTTTCGGGAGAAGGAATAATGATAATGACAAGCCATTTTATAGATTTTGTGTTTTCAAATGATCAGATCAGATTGAAAGAGAGATCAACGGATGAGATTGATGAATTCCATGCAATGAGTTATGTGACAGATAGAACGCGAGTTAGAACGTGAGTTCAACTACAGGTAAAGACTAATTTTAGAACATGAGTTCCAATCTTCATCTTCAAAAAATAAAAGAAATAGACTTTGTATGCAAAAGCCAAAGTTAGAAGTTGGAGAATAAATGCATGATAAATGCATGTGAATGCAAACTTGAGCTAGTTAATTAAATTAAGATATTTAATTAATAAATATAGATCATGCATATGAGTTGGAACTAGTTAATCGACTAGTTGTGATGGATAGTCTTCCTGCAAAGATGAACTGGTGTTGAATTCAGAGACAACTGGAGAACTAGAAATAGATCTCGAGTCAGAAGGTGAGTGAATGACTTAGATAACTGAATGATAGAAGAAAGTGACATAAATAATTAAATATGAATTAAATGTTAATTTAATTCAACATTCGAGCATAGAAGATTTAATTAAATAAATAAAGTAATTTATTTAATTTGACTTTCGAAAATGGTGGAATTGAATAATTAAATAAAGATATTTAATTATAGTTGACATATGATAAAAAGGGTAGTTAAATAATAAATTATTTAATTGAAAGATGATTTAATAAGTTAGCGACATAATTAAATAAATATGATTTATTTAATTAATTAAGTTGAATAAAGGATGATTATGAATTAATGAATTAATTAAAAAGGGATATTTAATTAATAGAGGAAATATGTGTTAGAAAGGAAATTAAATAAGTAACCTTATTTAATCAAGACGACGAACTATAGAAAATTATGTTGAAATGTGGTGTTCGCAGGCCTAGACCAATTTTAGGTATCTACACACATATCAAAAAGTATAGTGGCATACAATTTTAGATAAAGAATCATTAATCAATTACATAAACACAAATATATTCATGTATTTGAATGCTTGATTCTAACATATTATTTTAAATATTAATTGTTTCTATGATTGGAAAGATGTATAAAAGTTTATACATATATAGCAAACGTATCATTTTGTGAGTACATATATTAAAAAATCTAGTGGCATACAATTTTAGATGAAGAATCATTAAGCAATTACATAAACACAAATATATTCATGTATTTGAATGCTTGATTCTAACATATTATTTTAAATATTAATTATTTTTATGATCGAAAGGATCTATAAAAGTTAATAAAATCTTTACCATTAAATTAAGACAATCTAAAATTAAATAATTATTTTAGAACAAGACCATGAATTTTTTTTAAATAAATTGAAAATTACTACTTATATTTTTTATTTTCTTATTTATTAAAAATCAGCACAATTTTTTATTTTTTAAAATAATGTTAATTTCCAATAAAATAAAAATAAAAATAAATAAATAACATTCAAACAATAATCCATACTTATACGTAAACACACACGTATAATTTTATCCACTAACACATATCTCATATATATCGTAATCCTTCAAAATTTGGGAATTCATATTATCAGGCAAATAGAGATTTGAAGGATACTGACCAACTACAAAATAAAGCATATTGATTTCAAGGATATTTTAAAAAATACATTTGTGGTCAATCTAAATTATATGTAGAGTTTATAAGCCAGAAAAAGAGGTAAACCAGTTCACACATGCAATTTAAAAAATAAAGAAGTAAAATTCAAGAATCTTTCTTAAAGAAGTCGCCTCTGACAACATTTTGCTTACATTATCATTACCATTACTGTCGAAATGTGATGTAATTATTTGCTATCACTGTCTTTGAATGGACTCGTTAATGTCCTTTGAATTCCATGGCCTTGTTTTCCATTTTAAGATGGAACAGCAGGAAGTTGTCGGTGAGATGTTATTTTGACGTAATTTCGAGGTACCGAATGGTTACGTGAGGCGAGCACTAGAGAAAAATTTGAAATGTTTTTGTTTGTCTTCTATCTTTGGACATGCGGACTACATTATATATTCTACCATACACATCCAATCATTCATCGCTCTCCATATATTCTTCTTATTACTGAACCTCTCATTTGAACTATTAATAGTTACCATGCATAAAGAGAGTTACCATGTGACACCTCCTCTTTTGATATACACAGAAACAACCTGTTTAGCTGTGTACTCGTTTATCTTTCCACTAGTAGAAATCAAGTAAGTGTGCTGTTATGTATGTCAAAATCTCATTCTACAGTATAGTGTTGTATTCGAAAGGGAAAGAAGAGAGGGAAATCAAAGTCGAAGACATTTTATTGTATTGTCATTCTCAACGGGAACAAGACATGTCACTATTGATTAGATTTATTAGGTTGCTTTATAATATATTTTGATTCCTTCACTAAATATAGCCTCTAGGCCTATCATTTTCACCATCTCAAAATCACATGGCACTCGCTTAATAGTTATTGTATTAGTCTATCCCATGACAAAATCTCATTCTATAGTATAGTGTTGTATTTGCAAGGGAAAGAAGAGAGGGAAATCAAAGTTGAAGACGTTTTATTGTATTGCCATTCCCAATAGAAACAAGACATGTCACTATTGACCAGATTTATTAGGTTGCTTTATAATATATTTTGATTCCTTCACTAATATAACCTCTAGGCCTATCATTTTCACCACCTCAAAATCACATGGCACTCACTTAATAGTCATTGTATTAGTCTACCCTTCAAAAATCTTTTGCATTGGTCATTAGAACTATGAGAAACATCTAAATGTTAGCAACTATTGATTGAATAAGTTTCTTATAAATGATACACTAAAATCTTAGATGAAATGGATAAATTATATAGATGGCTTCCAAGTTTTATCAATTCTAGTATTAAACAAGCACATAATCCACTTTCATTACAACTATGAACATAAAAACAATATATGAACCTCAACAATATATAGATAGGTTCACCATGCTATTGCCTTCATAACAGATTTTGCTTCCCCAATTTACTTTAACCCTAACAAAAAAAACATTTTATATAATGTTGTTTAGAAACACACATGTAACTTAGAAAATATTGTTATGCATATGTAACATAGAACAAAAAAAAATCTTACAATTGGTTCATGCCATTTTGACCCATCTGAGATTTCTATACATAAAAAAACTAACCCCTAGCTAATTTCTTACTAGGGGATTTAAGGGACTTATTCACATGTTATGTTTACTTAGGTTTTAAGATTCCTTCTAGAAGTCTTATATTGATCTTATCTTATCCTAGGTTGTTATGACTTAGTTGTCTCATGTGATAGGATTAAGACACATGTCTCAATCTTGTCTAATCCTAGCTCTCACCTTGTTTATATAAGCAAGATCATTGTACACTTTGTAATATACCTTGTGTAGCTAGGGAAAATCAAATATAAAACTAGAATAACAAGATATCAAAACCCTAACTAGCACAATAGAGTACAAACAAGCATGAAAATCAAAATAACAAGCAAATGCAAACCAATCTCCAAGCTTGAATTGATTTATCTCCATTGCTCTTCTCCACCTGCATGAAAATGCGAGATTTTGAAGGTTTGATTGTTGATATGTTGATTGCTCATTTTTCTAGCATAACGATAAGATGAATATGATAGAAAAAAATAGATAGATAGATGAAAAGATTGAGAGAAATTTTGGCAGAGTGAGAATACTAGAAGAAGATCCCCAAATGACCTATGAAAGGTTTGATTTATAGGAGAAAGCTGATTTGATTCAATGGCCAAGATTAAAAGTCAAATTTGTGATATGTGTGACTAGGATCAAAAGTTTATTTTAGTGTCTATGACGCATATTAAGTGGATTATGACATGAGACCAAAATTAGGATGTGAGGAAATAAGTGGGATTCTATTCTTTATTTCGAGAGAAAAGATGCTTATGACGCACAATGAATGGGGGTAAAAATAGGATGTGAGTAAGAATCTCATAATTTAAACTTTAAAATTATTTAAATTATTTATGCATGTGAAGAATTGTAGTCATGTGACACATGTTGCAATGTGACAATAAGTGGGGGATTAGTTCAAATATTTAATTTGAATATTTGAACTATTTTGATACATGTGAAGGGGGAATTAATTAAATAAATGAGATTTATTTAATTAATTGGGAAGGTGATTAAGTGGAATAAATGGGATAAGAGGGATAATGCAATGACCTAGGGTAAAATATTACAAAATGTCTTACAAGGTCATGTATCGACTAGGTAATATTATGACATAGAAAATTTTGGGTGTCTACACCTTGTTATCATATTGATAGATCTTAATATCAATCAAACTCATTTCTTGCATGTACTCTCTTGTTAAAGGAGTCAACTATTTTTTGTAGGTGGTCTTGGGTATAGAGCTAAATCCATGCATATTCCTTTTCAAATATGAGGGTAGAGCTATTTCCAGTGAGTGATCTTGGTGGTTTCTAGTAAGGTTGAGTATGATCTTCCCTTGCACTCGATGGTGATCTGGGGAATCGGAAAAACTTGAAAAAAAATAATATTAAGAGTGATTTTTTCTTGTGGGTTTTCATTGTAGATTAATTTTGGATTGTGTTGGAGGAAATTTGAGCTCACCATTGAGTCTAAGACATCTGAAAAAGTCAAGATCGAGTTTCATTTAGTCAAAATGTGACATATTTTGCTAGATCTGCAAGGGTTTCAAGTTGAGATGTGGTTACTAGATTCAAGAGGTAGTTGATTTTTCAGAGCACTTTAGGTCAAAACAAACCCTTCCATTACATTCAGAAGGCCCAAAACCCACAAGATCGTTTGTCAAAACGTCAAAAATGGAGATTTTTCTTTCAAACCTCAGATGATTGTTTTGTGTAAAATCGTACCTATTTTCGTCTATACAACAATACAAAAACCATATAGTATAGTTTTGAAATGTAGTGTCTATAGGGTACTATCGCATGGTATGATCAATGATATATTCTACAAGAATCAACACATTTTTAAGGAAGATTCCATATCCTATGTAGTGCCTATGTCATCAGTCTATAGATTGTATGTCTCCATGACATCAATGTACAATGGAAGGTATGAATGGAGGTCAACAATATTTAAATTTTAAAAATAAATTATGTTTTATTCAACTATTTAATTTTTTTTTAAAGTGGTTGGTTATTCCTTAAGTCAATCTCACGATTCTAAGTGTTAAGTGGGGGGTTGAGCCCTAGTGGCGCACATAGCCACCACTAGCTTTTGTCATCGGAGCTCCACCCCACAACCGTCCTTTGGGCAGAATTTTTTATTTTGTAATCTTTGCAGCCATGATCACTTTGGTGACTGATTTCTAGCCCCAAGGGCTTGATTTTTGTGCTTGTTTAGTCTGTTAGTACCCAAATTGGGCCTTTTTTCTTCAAAGGATAACTTTTTCCCCAAGTATCAAAATTTTACAAATGAGATATCAATGGAAATTTGGTTCCATGTACTTCATAGTGGTGTAGGTCATTTTTCCATTTTTTTGTTCAAGTACATTTTATTGATAATTGAAATGTCTTTTCCCTTTTGGACCTTTGAGCACGTAAATTTTTACCAGTTTTATCTAATTTTTTGTGATTCCAATTGCAATTGAAAGGTATTCAAGAGCTCTATCATTTGGTTCATGCACTTTTTCTAGAGTTATCCCCAAATATAAATTGTTTATTTTTGCATATTTGGCATATTCATTGATTAATTAGACATATTTTCTCTTGGAGAAATTTTGTTTATGGGTGGGCTTCCTTTTTAGTTGTATTTTTAAATTTAGGTGATATCATATCAGTTTGCATTAGATATAAATTTATATTTTGCACTCTTGGCACTTTTTTTTCTAATGGTTGAACTAGGGTTAGATGTCTTAACTCCTCATAATTATTAGACATGGAAGGTGAGAATGCAAATATTAATTTGGTTTAAGGGTTTGTGGTTCACCTTGAGTGATCATCAACCTAATTTTTCCAGAGAATATGAAATATTTTCTAACAATACAAATGTGACGAGGCTATAGGCTTAATTTTTATGTGTATTTTTGATAGTATGTTGTTCCATATTATGGATTGCACTACTCTAAAGTAGGTATGGGATAAGTACAAGGATTTATTTTGTTAAGTTAGTGAGGTTCATGCTATGTACTTGGAGGCCGAATTAGCATCACTTTCCATAGATTATTTTTCTACCTTTGAAGACTATTTTTAAAAAGAATAATTCGTTAAGGTCTCAATTAGTTGGTTGTGCTAAAGACAAAACTGATAACTAATGTATATTCTTGATTTTTTCATAGTTAAAAGGTTCATTTGCATACTTATCTAGTTCCTTTTATTCTATAATGGATGGATTAGGTGATTCATTTTTCATGCCTTCTTTTGAGAAATTTAATGATAGGTTGAGTAGGAACCAAGCTAAACATAGTCAACATGATACACATTTGAAGATTCATGCATTTACTGCATCATCACCTAAAGCTAAAGGAAAATAATAATCTTAAATTAGATAATTATTTTTGAAGAAAACTTTAAAAAACATTCGAACAAATTAAAGATTAGTACTTATATTTATATTTTTTTATCTATTAAAACTCAACTAAAACATAAAACTAAATAAAATTAGATTAACTTCTAATATATAAAAAATCATAAAAATTAAATAACATTAAAACAATAATCATATT
This sequence comes from Sequoiadendron giganteum, assembly GCA_007115665.2. NCBI lineage: Eukaryota > Viridiplantae > Streptophyta > Pinopsida > Cupressales > Cupressaceae > Sequoiadendron > Sequoiadendron giganteum. The sequence continues at coordinate 581,859,917 of CM021104.1, forward strand.
CGTATATATTATTTTGTACAATATTAAATAACACATATCTCTTATATATTTTATTCCTTCAATATTTAGGAATTTTTATTATCAAGGTAAGAAGATTTCAAGGATACTAACCAACTACAAAAGTCTTACCACCTACTACAAGGAAAATGACAAAATAAAACATATAGAGATTTCAAGGATATTTTAAAAAATACATTTGTGGTCAACTTAAATTATATGTAGCTTATAAGGTGGAAAAAGAGATAAATCAGTTAACACATGCAATTCAATAACCAACGAAGTAAAATTCGAGAAGCCTTTGTTAAGCAAGTGGCCTCTAAAATCATCTTTCATTCCATTGCTGTCCAGTCGTGATGTAATCATTTGCTAACAGTATCTTTCACTGGACTCATTGCTGTCGAGACGTGATGTCCTTTGAATTCCTTGGCCTTGTTTTCCATTTTAAGATGAAGAGCGGGAAGTTGTCAGTGAGTTGTAATGTCGACATAATTTCGAGGAAGCAGATGTATGTAAGGCGAGCAATAGAGAAGACTTTGAAATGTTTTTGTTTGTCTTCTTCTATCTTTGGACATGCGGACTACCATATATATTCTACTGTACTCATCCAAGCATTCATCCCTTTCCATATATTCTGCTTATTCCTGAACCTCTCATGTGAACGGTTAATAGTTACCCTGGAGAAAAACAATACCATGTGAAACTACCTCCTTTGATATACAAAGAAACAACCCGTTTAGCTATATGCTCGTTTATCTTTCCACAAGTAGAAAACAAGCATGTGTGCTGTTATGTATCTCAATCTCCTATTTTACAGTATACCCTTTATTCCAAGGGGAAAGAAGAGATGGAAATACAAGTCCTAAGACTCTTTATTGTATAACGATTCCCATAGACATGTCACTATTGACAAGATTTGCTAGTGTCTTTATAATATATTTTGATTCTTTCATTAAATATACTCTAGGTCTATCATCTTCACCACCTCGAAACCACATGACACTCATTTAGTAGTGATTGTATTAGTGTACTCTTGAGAAATCTTATGCATTGGTCATTAGAACAATAAGAAACATCTAAATGTTCGTAAATGTTGATTGAATATTTCTTATAAATGATACACTAAAGTCCTAAATAAAATAAGGAAATGATATAGATGGTTTTCAAGTTTTATCAATTCCAGTATTAAACAAGGGCTTTGTGCGAGCTAGAGTCCCTGCCTCAAGCAAGACTGGGTGAAGAAAGGATAGTACTATGCAGTTGAGGAGATTGTGTGGATAAGCTTGTAAATTGGCTATATAATTTATGTGAATTGCTTAAATCAGAACTCATTCCCTATAGAACTCAAAGTGTTCAAAGAAATTAACTGTGAGCAACTCTATGCCTCAAATAAATGTGGTCTTATGACATTATGGGCTGTTATGGATGCTTGGGAAAAATGTGTCAAAGCATAATATTAGGCAATTGCGTAGACAAGGCAGTGAACTATTTGGGAGAATGTCTCAAAGAAATGTGGTCTCATGATATATGTCTACCAAAGCATTTTATCAAACAGTTCACTGCCAAGATCATACTTTATTTATAGAATGAAAGGATTTCATCCAATACAAGTAGGAGATAGATAGTTGTTGTATTAGTTATGCCAACACCCTATAATGAAGAGACATAACTTTGCATTATGTTAGAGTATCATGTAGCAAAATCATCAGCCAAATATGCATGCTATAGAAGAGTCACACTTTATAATAAGAATTTCCAAGTCATGATGATCTGTAAAAGCATTCATGAATTGGTTGAGGAGATCTCCCAATGGTAAAATTCGCTATACATGTTCATAGTAACCATGTTCCCGTTATTTACATTAGGGAAATTCAAATAACTATAAAACATAAGATCATTCTTTCCTTGATAATCTATAAAATTCAAGTAATTATTTTGGGCAGAACAAGCACCTGTGAGAAGTTGCAAAATGGCTTTTTAGCTGAGTGTAGGTCTCACAACATTGTCTTGTTTGTCAATTTCTATTATGGAATTTTCCATTGCAAGTGTAAACATTCCTTGTAATTGAAATTTACGTAGCATGAACATTACTGTGGACATGTCATTTTTGTAATTTACAAAGGGTATTGCCGCAAGCTAAGGGGAGCTATTTTCTAGCAATTGTTTGTGTAGGTGACACTCCAAATCTCCATATGTTGTTTGTATTGTGCATTGGAGAAATTGTTAGTATTCAAATTTTGTTGTCCTTGCACATGTTGTGCATTGAACAGTGTCACTGTTCGATGTCTCCATGAGGAAAACCCTTTGTTCACGTGCCATGTAGACTGGTTCATATGGTGGCAGGTGGATATTCTTGTGTTATGTTAATCAATTTAGTTCTTTCATCATTCGATTACCAGATCCATTCATGTAAAATATCTTAACATGGATATATATCATTTGTACTTGCAAGTACATAAATACTACTTGATTCAATTTTTTTTTCAACCTCTCAATGCTCTCCATCTGAATCTCTGATCCTAGTCAGAATGGGTAGTGACAAGCCATTAACATTCAATCCAGTTGATTTGTTAATTTAGATTTGTTAACTATTTTTGGTTATGTAATTTAAATTGATTTGACTAAATGCTATCCTTAGAAATAGAATGATAAAATAATTGTACGAAATTGGTTTACAAATTTTTTCTATATTTTATATATCATCTTGCAAATGTGGATATGAATTGAATTGTGACAAGCATTATAGATGAAAATCTTTAGATATCATACCTGTTGAACTTGTGATTGTGACGCTCGTGGTGAGCTATTAACCATCTAAAATTTTAGGCAGAGGCATTATTTTGATGAGTAAAAATTTATAGTTTGGAAAGCACAAACGTAGCACACAAATGTTTGACAAAATTCCTTAAGGAAACACCGTCGTAGAAATGTTGCATTTAGTAACTATTTTTTGCAGATTATTCAAAAGATATTTATCGCACTTTAACTAAGATAAACACTTAGAACTATGTCAAAACTAAAGAGCAAACAGATGTAGAACTATCTAAATATAACTAAATAATAATAAGGTAATTCAAAGAAAACACATATGCCCTATTTACATTTACATTTTACTTAGCAAATTCACTTCATAGTTGTGAGATTGATTTGGCACTTTCAATATCGTGAACTTTCCTTAGATAAGCTAAATATTTTTACTGCTAGGAATTTAAGGACCTAAATTTGCACCATATTAAAAGTTCAGAGTTCCTTCATCTATACGAGAATGGTAGCACATAGAATGCTTTGAAGAGATGTGATCCTATAGACTGTAATGATTGTAGGATATGCACAAAATGGATTTTTCAAAAGGTTTTATAAAATTTCAAGCAAATACGATTGGCAAGTGTAAATCCAAATTCCACAACCTTTGCCAGTATCCTCCTTGGTTGTGCAAAAAAACCATCTAGCCAAGGAAAAAATCACAAAAGACACATGCTCATAGGCACACAAGACATGTCCACAAAGGCAAAAGCTTTAAAACTAATACAAAACCACGGGCCATAATTTCAAATGGAAAATAAGTAAACCACAAGGAAAAAAACACCCAACAAATGAAAATTTCACAAAAGCCACCACAAAATTATGAAATCTGGGAAAAATGATTCGGGCCATAGATTAAGCAACGATATGATCGCCCAGGGAGAGTCCCCAAGTACCTTAATGCTAAAGTAAGTAAACTAGATTGAGAAACGAAAGCCTTCCAGTAAGCATCCAAAGCACAAATCCAAATCAAATGATTTAAGAATGTAGACTACAATGGCTTTATTGTGGCTGTGTTTATCCACTATTGTAATGCAATTAAATTCCTAGCTGGCAAGAGATGTCTAACCTACCACTGTAATATTGCAAATATTCAGCTCAAAAATATTAGTCTTTGCCTTTAAAGGTAGGGACTAATAAGCACATTATCCACTTTCATTATAACTATGAACATAAAAAGAATATACGAACCTCAACATAAGATAGATACGTTCACCACCCTATTTCCTTCCTAACACATTTTACTTCCCCACTTTAATATATTGAGATTGGTCCCTCCTTAGCCAAGCCTTGCTTCATTAGGTTTACTAACGAAACCTTTCTAGCGTGCATGCATATTTTTGGTAAAGGTATCATAGCTTTTGGTATCTCAATTCATGAAAAAATAATTAAATATTTTGGCATTTGGATAGTTGATACACTTGTGCCCAAAGCATTGTCATCTATGAGTTAAAATCCGTACTATGTTATCCTTGTCATTTTTCACAAACACATTACTTTGATTACATGCAATATAATCGAGAGAAACCATGCTAGGAAAATACAAAGATAATGGTTCCAATTGTTTTGAATTTGAAAGAGTGTCTTTAGTGTTTAAGTTTGGGGAAAAGGGATTGTAATTCTTTCAATTTTTCACCTCTACATACTTCTCTAGATGCTACAAAAATATACAAACCATTGCCCAATAGTTGATTCCATCAACACCAAGTCCACTTCCTCTAGTGTAAGAGGGCATTTTTCATGCCTAAACTCTCTACATTTTCCTTAGGAAATATTATTCTTCAAATATGAGGCATTTGCTTTAGCTTTTCAGCCTTGGTTCCTATTATTTCACCCTTTGTGTTTTAAATATTTTTATTAGTTATGAAAAAAAAATGTCTCATTTTGTTATATACTCTTTTAGAATTTTATATAATGAAGACTTCAACAATTAGCAATAAAGACATATATGCTCTTTCAAAAACTCATCAATTGACAATTAGCTATAACTCTATGGGCTACTAGAACCTTCATATTTTATTGAATGATTGTTTGCCTACTTTGAAGGATGTATTAAATCTTAAAGTACAAATACTATATATTTGAAAATAAACATTATTTGTAATTATAATTGGTCAAGGAGAACAAACAAATATATGTTTAAGGTTTGTCAAATTTTAATTGTTGATTGAAAAGTTAAAGATATCAAATTGATATAAAAGAAAAATATAAAAAATAAAATGATTCTTTACCAATAAAAAATTTGATACCCTTAACTTTTCAATTATTAATTAAAAATTGATCAACTTTAAATATATATTTATTTTTTCTCAATATATATATATATATATTATATTCTTTTCTTGTATGCCTCCCTAACATAATTACTTACATATAATTTTCTATTAATATAATTATTGTGTAAGTACTAATAAATTATGAATATAATGTTACGAGTACTAACTAGCTACTAAAATCTCATGGGAAAATAGATCATTTAAGAATTTGTATTTAAAATAATAATAATAAATTCATACATGCACATTGCAACAACCAATGAAATAATTCATTGTTTTCCCTTACTGTAGAGTCGTTTCTAGTGATCAACCGTCCAACAACCAACGAAATAGAAAATTAAATGTCGCCACATTTAACATTATCCAATTGAGACTTTCTCTCCATCGACGAAAGAGAACAGAATCTTTGACTGGGCTCATTAATGTCCTTGGAATTCCTTCGCCTTGTTTTCCATTTCAAAACGTAAAAACGCAATCACAATCCCTGGCAACGGCTGTTCAAAGAAGACTATGAAATGTTCTTATTTATATTTATTTCATCTCCGGACTACCATATATATATGGTATCATCCCTTCGACCAAGCATATATTTTGCTTATTCCTGAACCTCCCATTGAAACTATTTTGATTTTATAATAGGTGCGTTGATTAAGTGTTAACATGGAGAAAGAGACGCTGAAGGATTTTAACGTGGAGATCGTTCAAACCTCAATCGTGCAATCGCCCATGCCCTCAAAAGATTGCACGCTCAAAGGCTCGAACATAGATCTCACTGTTCCGGCAATTAGTCCGGGCCACTTCTTTGTTTACAAAGGAGTGCAAGATAAGATGTACGAAGAGATGGCAAGCTCGATTAAGAAGGCGCTCTCTCAGACACTGGTACTGTTTTATCCAGTGGCCGGAAGGTTTATCTTGAGCCATAATGGTGAGCCTGAGATAGAGTGCAATAATCAAGGAGTGCCCTTCATTGAAGCTGACTCGGACGCTTCCATTAAGGATCTTGACTTTTCTCAGCCAAGTTTCTCTGCAGCCAAATTGACTCCTACGAGGCACCCTCTCCAAGGAGAATCCCCTCGTTTTGTTCCTGTTCTAGCTGTACAGGTAACTACGTTATTACTGATAACTTAAGACCACTAATTCCATCTATGATATAGCACAAAAATTAACTCGTGTTGCATAACATTAGTGAGCATATTAAGCTGAGCGATCATGATTTGTTTCCAGGTGACGAGGATGAAGTGTGGGGGAATTGTAGTGGGCTGTTGTTTCGATCACAGAATAGTAGATGGAATAAGCAGCAGTATTTTCTTTCAAGCATGGACGCAGGCTGCTCAAGGTCTGTCATCTTCCATTATTACGCCTTGCTTTGAACGCTCACTCCTCAATCCCCGCCACCCTCACAATGCTGCTGCACTGCCCTTCATTGATAGCCATTACATGGCACTGCCTTTCTCTGCTCTTGATCACACCGACCCTCCCCCACCCCAAATTGGGCGGATCTATCATTTGGATGCTCCCACGCTTCTCCAATTGCAGGCTCTGGCAAACCAAACTCAAGGAAAACTCCGTGTTGGCAAATCCATAACAAAGATGGAGGCAGTCTCTGCCTATATTTGGAAAGTATTTGCTCGCGCGCAGGCTTTGACTTGTTCAGAACCAACCAGAATCGGAATCCCCATTGACGGGCGTGCATACTTGAACCTTCCTACCTCCTACTTCGGAAACGCGATAGCAATTCCTTTCATGGAGAGTTATGCAGACCAGATATTGCAGGAGCCATTAAGCAAGACCGCAGAAATCGTACGCAGCGTTATAAGTTCTTCCACAAACAGTGAATTTTTCAGGTCCCTCGTCGATTGGGTAGAGGAGAAGAGACCGGCAGCTATGTTAGCAAGAGTGTATGCAGAGAAAGGGTCTGCCGTGGTGGTGTCGTCAGGAGTGAGGATTCCATTATATCAATTTGACTTGGGATGTGGGAAGGCTACGTTTTCAAGTGTATATTTTCCATGGGGAGGAACAGCAGGGTATGTGATGTTGCAGGCGAGCCCCCTCGGAGATGGGAATATGGTGGTCTATATGCACATGTCCAAGAAGCACTTAGATGCCATCGAAACTGATCCTGATTTTTTGTTTGTGAGGGCTAATCGAATGAATTTATGGTAATTGAAACGATCTCCATAGTAGAATTGCTGTAAGCTTTCATGTTTTATCCAGAGTAGAATTCTCGACCCTAAAGTAATGTTTTCGACTGTTGTTATCCGCCGCGTTGTAATATAGTTTGGAATCCGATCCAAATCACCCAGATGTTAGACATATAATGGCTTAACTCTAAGAATATTTAATGAAAAATGCTATTATTTTGACTAGGGATATTTTTTTGCCAATCTTATGTCATCAACCATTTCGCACGGCACACTCACTACCACAATCTAGAGGCAATGCGGAGTTAATGCCGTATAACATATAAAATAACCTTATGGTTCAAGCGAAGACGTTGTCGTTTAAGTATTAGTTTTTAATAAGTAAGCCCTCCATTATCTTTTGTTAACTCAAAAGTTAAATAATATCATATTTAAAAAAAAAATGGGTGGTAAAATAATAACTTTAACGTTTAGATGGGATAAAGCGTAAATAAAAATGAGAACGTTTTAAAAAGGGTTAAACTTAAACATTGGAAAAAATAAAATTATGAAGTAGTGAGAGTTGCAATAGCATGACATAGGTCACAGTCATCAGATTTATCGCATTCATCAATAGAGATCAAATTTTCATCAATAGACTTCCAAATAATAGTAGTGTAGGCTTCCAACTAGTAGGGGTTTCTTCCTCATCCTTCACTTTTATAGTAAGTTTTGAGCACAAATAAAGAAAATAGCTTATTTGAGATAAGGGATCTTGGTAGAATCCTACTTGAAAGGAGCACCATGCTCATGAGAGGAGGCAAAAGGTTACTAAGAGGGCTAAGACCACCCATAGAAGTACAATATTGAGAGCCTTGCAAATAAGAGCCTTGAGATCCTTGATATCATCTAGCAAATTGACCATGACCACACCTACTCCCTTAGGGTGGGGACGATGCAAGAGTTCAAACTCTAGCAATCATGCAAGGAGCATTAACCCAATGATCAATAAGCTATTCTATATGCGCAACATATAGTACTCTATTGTAGAAAAATGTATCCCTTTACATTTTCACACTTGTTTGGGCCCTCCTTTTGGATTTTGGCTTAATATTTCCTTTATTTAGTGTTGTAATGTGGATGACACATTCACATTAGGTGTTGGGCCCTTGTGAACTAATGGATTTTAATGGTATCTTTTAAAGTGTTGTAACTCACTTTCACACTTTTCTAGGGTTTTATCAAAATAACTAAGCATAATAAACCTCTTTTTAATCAAATTCAACCTTAATCTTGACTTATTTGGAGTGTTGTAAAGTGTTGTAACACACTCTCACTTTTCTCTAGGCTTCTCATTAATAACTGGGCTTTCTTATGCTTTAATTTCCCCTATTTTGCATCCACAAGCCCCACTTATTGCATCTTTTCGAGGATAATCCCAACACCAATCAGTAACCAATCATAATTCAGGTGTTTCTAGCTTATGTGGCCCAGATTTAGGGATCTAGGACTCATTCGTCACCTTGGGAAAATAGGTCCCACCTAGATCTTTCAATCGTGAACCAATTTTCACACATTTCTAGACACTTTTGTTTTTGGTCCCATACATTATGTATGATGGGATTCATTCACCACCTTGGGCAAATGAGTCTCATTTGGCCCAAAATCAAATTTAATTCAAATTTTTGGTGGGATTTTATTCTCCTAGATTTGATGTCGGCTTGTAGTGTGGTAGTTTCAGGAATTCTCTTATAATTAAGTATAAATACAAGATTCTTTCACTCATTTTCATACCTAGCATTCAAGAGAATTTACAAGAGCATTTGAGCATTCACAAGAGCATTCAAGGGTAGATTATCAAGCATTTTAGGGCAGCATTCAAGTGCCAATCACCATGTCAAATATTACATTCATCATGTTTGTTATTGTGCTAACAATTGTGATGTAGAGTTTACGATCCAAGCAAGTGTTTCAAGCAAGATGAAGATCATTCAAGAAAGAGTTAAGAACCACATCTATTGTAGCCATTTCAAGCATATTTGTAGCACCTCATTGCTAGGGTTTAGTGAGTTGCAATATTTCTTTTTGCTCATTCATCATTCTCCTTTAATATTTTCTTTCATTTCAAGGTTTAATTACCAACAAGGGGTTTGACCAAGGAAAACCCCTATCTAGTAATGCCATAATATTTTCCCCTCTCATTTGTGTGTGATTTATAGCTCTAGGTTGTAGATTTCATAAGGAGCAAGATTGGAGAAAATTTGTCAAGTGATCAAAGTTGTCAAACTTGTCAAAGTTGTCATCAAGCCTTAAAGAAGATTGGAGATCACCTACAAGTTGAAAATCAGATATTCGGATCCATAAATTAGTCAACAAGGATAGAGTAGACAAGGAAGAGTAGAACCAACTTTGAAAGTTGCAAAAAAGCCCAACAATACTGATTTGCCACTTCTAGCGAATGAGTCCTAGTTCCAGTACATTTTCAAGAATTTACAGATCTAGACACCCTTTTGGCAGATTTTTTTTCCTGCATAGTTTCTTGAAAACAGGACTAATTTTCCCATCTTGGTGAATGAGTCCCAATCAACTTTGACAGTAGATTTTTTAGTGATTCCTATCTCCATTCAGCCATTTCTAGTTTTCCAAGTGCAAACTTTCTATTTTATAGTTTTTTGTTGCATTTCATTCATCTTTCTAGATCATTTAGAGTTAGTTTGCATTCAACTAGGGTTTTACATTACATCTTGTATTTCATTATCTTTTCCAAGTCTAAACTTGGTGGTGAAACCATTATTAGATCATATTCAACTCCTAGGACAACCCTCTTGCAAGATCTCTTTCTCTTTTGAGATCTCAAGGGTTTGTTCTTGAGTGAAAGTTAGGGAATGTTGTCCCTTTTGGTCCTAAACCCTAAAGGTGAAAAGGACTAAAATTTTCATCTTTTCATTTTGGTGAACCTGTATATATAACATCATAATTATAATTTGGAGTGCATTTCCATCCTAGATTTGGCTTGCATTCACATTGCATTAGGATTTGCATAATTCGTTAATTTACATTCTAGGGTTTCAAATTTTGCATTAGTGAAAGCTCATTTAGCATGCACTTTTGCATCCAATCTCACTGAAAATCATTCAAATTCTGCATTTTCATCTTAGACATAGATTAGAAAACATAAAAAGCATAAAATGTAATCCAAAAATTTAGAAAATTTTCAGAAAATTATCACTGGGACTCATTCACCACCCTGGACAAATCAATCCCTTTACACATATTGCACTGCATTTTTTGGAATTTACACTTTAGTTTTTGAGTTTCTATTTGATGTGATTGTGTTTTTGTTTCAGTTTCTAGAATTTCAGTTATAGGAGTTTCATTATTCTTATTTTACATTGCTTTAGCATTCACTTTGCATTTAGTAGCCCTTGCATGATTATTTGGTGTCTTATTGCTAATACTATAGTGAGACGAAGTCTGAGACTCATGTCATCCTATGATAACACAATCGTTGTGGAACTTGGGTTGTCTAGCTGTTTCACTCCTAGTATTGACACTAGTACACTAGATATATGGACAATACCTTTAACAAATCTTTGCCTTGAAGTAGTATGCAAGTTGAAACAAGGAATGATAGTGTCCCTCAAGAAAACATAAACCACATTCATGAGTACCTTGCACACTTACAAAATCAAGTGAAAAATGAAAACATTTCAACTACTTCCATCCCTACCATAGATAAAATTCATCACATGCTTGAGAGTGCATATGGCCTTGACCTTGAGAAAAACATAGTTCAAATCTATGGAAAAAATATCACCCCAACCACTAGTCATCCTTTACCAACACACAATGTCACAAGTCAAGGAGGAATTCAAATCCCCCCTCCCACAATAATATCCTCAATACCTACCTATACCAACCCTCAAGTGACAACAACAATGCAACAAGTTAGTAATGTGATTCCTTCCTTGGGTATTCCCACTAGCATCCCTAGTTCCTGTGTGGCATCACAAGTTATATCTCCTACCACTCTACCACCTATAAGCATTCCATTCACTTGTCCTACGAACACACACACTGCTTCACCACTTTCACTTCCATCTCATAACACAAAAAATGACCCTCTCATAGCCCAAATCTTCCAAATTCTTTCATCTCTCCAAACAAAATTTCCACCATAAACCAAAATCAAAATAGCCCACATACATATTATATCTGAAGTAGTCCATTGTCCTTGGAGATATTGCGAATACCAATGCCACAAGGTGTAGAGGTGCCTAGATTTGAGAAATATGTAGGGAAGGGAGATCCTTCTAACCATGTTAATGCTTATACTACCTTATTTAGTGACTTTGTCCTTTATGATAAGTTGTTGGCAAAACTTCTTCCTAGGTCCTTGAAAGACACCACCTTGGAGTGGTTCTCCTCTTTACCAAACAACTCAATTAGTTTATTCAATGAAATTTTTGATGCATTTGTGAACCATTTCTAGGTGCACATGACTCCAAAGATGACCTTGTCCAATTTGATGAGATGTAAGGAAAAGGAAGAAGAAAAGATAACTAACTTTATTACCAAATTGATGTCAAGGTCCCTGATCCTCACCTCCAAAATATGTTCATAGAAATTTTTCAAAGATTCAAGACAAGCTTACCATGATGAAATTCCCATCCTTCATGCACTTGTGTACTACCCTCCGTGATTATCAAATTTTAGTTAGTAGTCAAAATACAAAGTCCACTTCTAGCTGAATCGAGAAATTTGAGCCCACAAACCAAAACAATCCTCAACCTTTTAGGAGATAGAATAAAGGATTCCTTCAATTCAATCCCCCTCAACAAACAACTAAAAGTGCCAAAAACCAAGTATCTACTGTTAAAGCCACGGTCCCCTTTAGCTATGGGGACCCGAAAAGACAATTGACTTCCTTACCCAATACCCTCCATAACATAATGTCCCAGCTTTTAGAACAAAAAATGATTACCTTGTCTCCTGTCAAAACACTCGATCCAAATAATCCTTTACCCTTGAGCTTTAGATCAAATTCCTATTGCCACTATCACCAACAAAATGGACATGACACAAAAAATTGCAAGCGTCTTAAACATCTTGTGTAAGACCTCATTGGTTCTAGTCATATTTTTCGTTGGAGGTGTTAGTGATCAAGGAAATAAGTTAGTTTCCCCTCCCAACCAAAACTTGCAAATTTTCACCAACCCCATGCTAAAACATAGTATTTCATTTGTCAAAGCTAGTGAAACTACAAAGAAAGATGTGATGAATGTTGACACAGATGATGAAAACAATTATTTTGTTCCAAACAATACTATCAATACTAATCCTATAGATGAAATGTTAGGGGTGATAGATGTCATCCCTCATAAGGGCCGAACTAAGAATCCTCTTGACATTTATTTTTCTTCTAAGGATATAATTAAACATGTATTCGATGGTCCTCTCTACATAGTTTTCCATTTCTATGAAAAGCCCACTATGGAAATACTAATACATCCCGCTTGTGGAGATAACATGATAACCAAGGAATTCCTACTTTATCATGAGCCCTATCAAGACATATAAGATAAAATGAAAGCATCGATCAAGACAGATAATGGTTTTTCTTTCCCTACAATAGGATCGATCACCTTACCATTGCAAATAGCACCAAAACTATTAGATGTCACATTCTCCATCATCCCACAGTTGGACAAATTTTGTGAGAAGATAGGCCACCCATGGCTTGACTCCATGAAAGATGTCCCTTTGGTTGTGCATAAATTCTTAAGTCTCCCTTTTACAATGAAATATTTGATGTCCACCATAGTGGCTTCAACTCGTTGTCATCCAAAGGAAATTTTTCCTTAGATACCTTTTGGCCTAAGCCTATGGAACCTATAAAATCATGAGAATATTTCTTCTTCCTATCCTACCAAAAATTCAAAGCAAAGAAAATAGTCGAACTGTCTCTCCAAAACATGTCCCCATCAACCTTTCAGCCCACCATCCTTGACAAAACCATGCTTGAATGTAAACAAGACCCAAACAACCAAGACCAGACTAAAACATAACCTTCACCTACATCCTACAAACAACCAAGAGATAATGAAAAAAACCCCATCACACCTCCTAGAATAAAACAAGTTTACAAAGTCAAAGATAAATTGGTTGAACAACTTCCCATGGTTACTTCCATTCCTCTTGGGTGATCCCACAATACTGGTTCACAATTTTTGGGCAAACTGGACACTGAACTGATTTTTTTTAACTAAATCTTCACTTTCAGGCTCGTATAGCGGCTAAACCGTGAGGAATTTGAAAATGATGCAAACTAGTGATTTGTGAGATTTTTTCTATAGATTCTAAATATATATTTTTCAAAAAATTTGGAATCAAATTTCCCTCTTTTTCCATCTCCTTCAAAAACTACCTTTAAATAAAAAACAACATTTTAAAGAAGTGATGCTCACCGTATACAACATAACTTTTTTTGTATGAAGGATAAATTTTTTTTTTTTTTTAATTTAGATTTGTAACAACTATATCTAACAATTTAATTTGGTTTCATAGTGTTTTATTAAATATTTTTTCCTTAATCAAGTTTCAATGTCAAACCAATTTCAATTGAAACATAGGCGGACTGTATACAATATAAATTTTTTTGTATGTATCAAAAATAAAAAAATTATTTTTTAATGGATCAAGGACACCAATGCCCAGCCTCAACATATTTTTTAAAATTTTATTTTGATAATCTGCTATTTTTCCACATGTGTAGAACAAAGAGCTTGATTTTCGATGAAAAACCTATGTTTAATAAAACTAAAAAAACACATACATATTAAAACTAAAACATATTAATATTATATTCATTAGATAGATCATTCTAAGCACTACCATGATCATTTAAAATAAATTTTAAATGAATTCATTTGATCCCACAAAAGGTAAATCAAAAGTGATTTTTTATTAGCATTTTGATAGGTGTAAAGGAGACTCCATTGTAGGTATGGTTTAAAACTAGCGGGGTTATATCCAAGGGGGTTTGATCTAAGGTGGTTTGATCAAACCCTCTTCAATTGAAATCAATAAAATGGAAATTTTTAATGCTTAAATCATTATATTTTCTAAAAATATGTAATTTTAGCAAAAAATAGAATCTTCCAGAGATTGTAAACTAGCTTAGTGAGATCACCCTCCCCTTAGAGAAGAAAATAAACTTATAGTTGATCAACCCACTCCTACAGAAATACAAATTGAAAAAAAAACAAAAGAAATAGAGGTTCTAGAGAATATAGGTGTAGACATCGTTCCCTTTCTCATAGGTTATATGAAGAAGTCAACCAAGAAAATCAAGATCCAAAATTGACTGAAGCAATGCATGATGACTCTACTCCTACCCTGAAACAAAACAATCCAGTACAACCACAACAAGATTTGAGATCTTCCATAGACATTATACTTCAACCTCCTATTGTGAATAAAACCTGTATGATGATGAAGAGGTGCATAACGAATTAAATACATTGTTTTCCTCTTCCATGAGCTTAGATGAAAAATCTCCTATAAAGACTTTTGAACCTAGTGTTGGCCCTAGTTTGGCACTTGATATTTTACCTTTGGCTAGTTGTCCACCCTCCATATACAATGAACATGATTGGGATGCAGATGAATTTCTTATAGGTTGACTCGCATGTGCCATACTAGTGTTTTGTATTATTTCTTTATCATTTTCTTTTGTGTCATTGCATGTGTGTAATGTGATCCCCTGTGACATTTTTTTTTATGTTATCTCTCTCTCTATGTGCATTCTTCTATATGTACTTTCATTCTTCTCTATGTCATAATCATTTTTTTATAATTTTTCTTGTGTTTTCCTTTTTGGGATGATGCAAGGCATTGAGACATTCATGTCTCTTCCATGTTGACTCAAAAAAAATTCCTTATCTTTTTCTGTGTCTTATGTTTTCCTTTTGGGATGACGCAAGGCATCGAAACATTGATCTTTCTTCCATCTTGACCTAAATGGTTTTTCTTTGTTTTCACTCTCTTTGTGTCATTCTTCCAATTCTATGTGTAGTTGGGGGATGATGACAATTCTGAGCTCTCTAAAAACATTGTAGCAAAGAAATTTCTAACCCCAAATTCGTAGATCCCTTATGTGTTTGGTGTTTTCACTTTTGGGGGCAACCCCTCTCTTTTATTTTTCTTTTACATGACAGAGCTTTACTTGGAAACATATGAATTGGCATAGGGCTTTCCAAGTTATCTCTCATGTCTTCTTTGCTGATTTCATTTATCATCTACTACTTTAAAGTAATTTCTCATAGTATGGTGTTTAGGAATTTCTTTAAAGTGGGAGCATACATTGGCATTATTATTTTGCATGGTTCATGGTGTAGTTTTCTTATTTCATATGATGTGTTTCTCGCTTTTTAGATGACATTGGGTATGATGTCCTTCAAGAGCATGATCTCTCTTAGTATATTAAATTCCTCTTAGTGGTTTGATGTGACACACTACATACCCTAAGTTGTGAATCTTCTATTCTTTGATTGGTCCTCTCTTGGAGAAATTAGGCACAATGTTCCCTCAATTAAGACCTCACATGAACTAAGAAAAACTTCATTGAAAATTTCCTATTTTGCATTTATAATTATATGGCCACTCTACATAACACAACTTGCATGATTGTAGAGCCGTCATGTTTTTTTATGAGTTCTAAGCTTGGGCATGTTCAGGATAATCATGGAAAAAATAGGTCCTTAAGTGGCAATAAAATTCAAAAAATTAGAGTTAGGCAACTTGACGTAAAAAATTGAATAAGTTATCTATATTACTTCAAAAATATGTAAGAATAGAATCTCTAGCAAATTGAATGTAGTTTCTAAACTACAAGGTTTATTTTTAATTTGTTAAATCTATTTAAATGGTGAAAATTTGAAATTTCAATGTAGTAGTACTTAAATTTCAGGGAAAAAATAAGAAGTAGGTGTCTGTCTAATCACCCTAACCACAATAATATGATAATATTTTTTTATAAGATTTTAGATATAATTAAGGGACTCATGTCCTGATGTGATGCATATTTGTTTGTAATTTTTTTCCAAGTAAATAATTAATTATGATTTTTTTATTAAAAGTTTTAAAAAATATAAAACCTCATATGTCTGACCACCTTAACTTGGTCAAAACTTCATGAAATTCAACTCTCTTT
Source organism: Sequoiadendron giganteum (assembly GCA_007115665.2). Lineage (NCBI taxonomy): Eukaryota > Viridiplantae > Streptophyta > Pinopsida > Cupressales > Cupressaceae > Sequoiadendron > Sequoiadendron giganteum. The sequence goes on from CM021104.1 coordinate 581,876,326, forward strand.
TTTTAAATCCTATAATATGTAAAGCATAGAATATTACACATGTTTTGGATTCAAAAAATGTGATACCATTTGAAAACTATAGATTTTTTCAATTAGCCTATCAATCAGGACTTTAGTCATAATTCAAATAGAAAATGAATAATAATTATCTATTAAATTCAAAGTAAATCGTAATTTATATTGGTGGAAAGTTTAGAGTCTCCTTTAAAATCCTTTTTGTTTCATCAATTTTGAGTAAAAATAAAGTGGTCAACCACATGGGCCATCATATCACTTAGATAATGCCACTTTTTGGCCCATCATGATCCTACACATACTCGCATACAAAGCTTTTTTTGTCTCATGAAGGTCGAAAATAATTTTTGTATGGAACCTTATTAAAGTTATTAGGAGGTATAACTTTGGTATGGTTTGAGCACGAAGGCCAACCAAGGCATGAATTTCGCCATAGCCACCCGCACATGTGTGTGTGAGTGCATGCCAACCATGAGTGTATGTGTCTCACCTTTTTGGACTTCTCACCCAGTGGATAGCTAGGAGTTTTGTTGCCATAGAGTGAGTATGCATTTTTCAAATAAACAACCTAAATTTGATCCACATTGCGATGGACAAACGGTTGAAGCTTGATCTGAATTTATTTTCATCTTTTCTCTCTTTCATCTTTGGAAGTGCATGCTTGTGCTTTGTTTCTATTATTTACATCATTCTCATGTGTGTTATTTTGGGCCTATATTGGTTTTCCATGGGATCTTGATCCTAGGGGTTTGATCACCCCACTTGATCATGATTTCATCTTGTTGGAATTAATACATTTGAATGTCTCTTGCTGCACTCTTTTCCACTTTACTATGAGTTTGAAGCAAGTTCATCCTCTCACTAAAGTAGGGGGCTAAATGTAGTGTAAAAAAATGTACCCCTTTACATTTTCCCATTTGTTTAGGCCCTCCTTATGGATTTTGGCTATTGTCTTGATTTAGTGTTCTAATGTGGATGACAAATTCACATTAGGTCTTGGTCCCTTGTGAACTAATGGATTTTAATGGTACCTTGCTAAAGTGTTTCAAAGTGTTGTAACTCACTTTCACAATTTTCTAGGGTATTATCAGAATAAATAAGCATAATAAACCTCTTTTTAATAAAAATAAACCTTAATATTTCCTTATTTGGAGTGGTGTAAAGTGTTGTAACATAATTTCACACTTATCTAGGATTGTCATTAATAATTGGGCTTTCTTATGCTTTAATTGGCCCTATTTTGCATCCACAAGCCCCACTTATTGCATCTTTTCGAGGATAATCTTGACACCAATCAATAACCAATCATAATTCAGGTGTTTCTAGCTTGTGTGACACAAATTTATGGATCTAGGACTCATTCACCAGCTTGGGCGAATGGGTTCCACCTGGATCTTTTGGCCTGGAACCAGTTTTCACACATTTCTAGACACTTTTGGTTTTCGGTCCGATACATTATGTTTGATGGGACTCATTCGCCACCTTGGGAAAATGAGTCTCGTGTGGCCCAAAATCAAATTTAATTCAAAATTTTGGTGGAATTTTATTCTCTTAGATCTGATGTCGGCTTGTAGTGTTGTAATTTTGAGAATTCATCCATAATTGAGTATAAATACAAGGTTCTTTCTCTCATTTTCATACCTAGCATTCAAGATAATTCATAAGAGAATTTTAGAATTCATAAGATAAATCTAGAGCATTCAAGGGTAGATCATCAAGTATTTTAGAGCAACATTCAAGTGCCAATCATCATGTCAAAGATTACATTCATCATGTTTGTTATTGTGCTAACAAATGTGATGTATATTTTGCAATCCAAGAAAGTGTTTTGAGCAAGATCAACATAATTCAAGAAAGAGTCAAGAACCACATATATTGTATCAATTTCAAGTATATTTGCAGCACCTCATTTCTAGGGTTTGGTGAGTTGCAACATTTTTTTTTGTTCATTCATCATTCTCCTTTCATATTTTCTTTCATTTCAAGTTTTAATTACCAACAATGGGTTTGACCAAGGTAAAATCCAAACCAATAACCCCCCAAAATTTCCCCCTCTCCTTTTTGTGTGATTTGGAAGTCTAGGTTGTAGATTTTGTAAGGAGCAAGATTGTAGAAAAAATTTCAAGTGATCAAAGTTGTCAAAGTTGTTGTCAAGCCTTGAAGAACATTGGAGATCACCTACAAGTTGAAAATTGGATATTTGAATCCAAAAATTAGTCAAGAAGGACAAAGAAGACAAGGAAGAGAAGAAATAGCTTTGAAAGTTTTAGAAAATTCCAACTAGACTAATTTTCCACTTGTGGGAAATAAGTCCCTGTTCTAATACATGTTTGAGATTTTGTAGATCTGGGCACCCTTTTGGTAGATTTCCATTCCTACACAGTTTCCTAGAAACAAGAGTGATTCGACCAGCTTGGTGAATGAGTCCCAGTAAACTTTGACAACATGTTTTTCAGTGATTGAGACCTCCATTTATACATTTCCAATTTTCCAGGTGCACACTTTTTGTTTTAAATTTTTTTGTTGCATTTCATTCATCTTTCTAGGCCATTTAGAGTTTTTTTGCATTCAGCTAGGGTTTTGTATTACATCTTGTATTTAATTGTCTTTTACAAGTCTAAAATTGGTGGTGAACCCCTCATTAGATCATATTCAACCACTAGGACACCCCTCTTGCAAGATCACTTTCTCTTTTAAGATCTCAAGGGTTTGTTCTTGAGTGAAAGTTAGGGAAACTTGTCCGTTTTGGTCCTAAGCCCTAAAGGTGAAAAGGGCTACAATTTTCATCCTTTCAAGTATAATTTTGTGAGATTGCACTTAGATCTCGATAAACATGTTAGAATAATTCATAATTTTAGTGTACACTAAAAAGTGTTCATAATCTAAATACTCTCAAAGGAGATAAATTCATTTGTTTATAAATATTGAATGAAAAAGATACAAATTTCGTTGTTTTAAAATATTGAACAAAATTTCCACTTTGAAATCATGTTAGATATAAATAAATTTAAATTATAGTTAAAGCCAATCACCAAATAAAATTATATGTTGTGATAAAGAACTGTTCAAAAAGACTTGAAAATTTTATCTAGCTTCAAACTCCTAGACTCTAGTACACAAATAAATATATGATTGAGATTATCTATTTCTCTAAAAAAAGTAGCCCAATGGTCCTTGAGAACTCCTAGATAAAACAAATGAGAGCCAAGCTAAAGTACTTGGTAAATATTATACCAAGCAAAATGAGTCATGTTAGAGGGTTCTCCATTTTTGGTGACTAGTAAGTATAAAATAAATATAGTTTGTCTACATAGAAGATAAGTTGGTTTTGGTGGCTAGTGAATAGAAAATAAATTGTTTCCACATATAAAATTGTCCACTAAGACTATATTTGGACTAATATATGTAAGAGCAAGCCCATATAATAAAATAAAAACAACAAACAAGAAAAAAAGAGAGCATAAAATAGTGAGAAATGGATGAAAGAAATTATATTGATCTAGCTTTCTTACATACAATCCAAGAAATTACCTCAACAATAGTGTTGTTCACAATGGACAACCTCATATTTATACTTGGTGCCTCTCAAATCTAGAAAATTCTAATGTTCTAGATATCTCTAAAACTATGAACATCTTCTAGTTGCTTCTAGTTTCTAGAAGGTTCTAGCTCTTCTAGAAAATTCTATTTCTTCTAGGAACATCTTGTAACTTTCCTATAAGATTCCAACTCTTCTAGAAAAATCTTGTAACTTTTCTAAAAACTCTTATTCCTTAACAATATATATGAGTATCATATCAACACTTCTATCAACCACATCCATGCATTCATACCTCTCCATATATTCTCCATATTCCTAAACCTCCCATTCAAATTATTTTGATTTTATAGTAGGTGTGTTGATTAAGAGTTGACAAAGAGAAAGAGATGTTGAAGTATTTTCACATGGAGATCATTCAAATTATCCTCATGTAGTCACTTCTACCAAACAAATATTTCACACTTAAAGGCTCCAACATGAAACCAAACCTAATTTCTAACAAGATAACAACAAAAAATTTAAAAATTTACAGTAGCAAAAATCAAGCAAACAAAGTGATACACAATTCTCTCAACAATCAGAAAAAACTTATTTTATTATTGTTAAAAAATAGAGCTAATATTTTTTGAAAATAGAGGATAATTTAACATTTCTTGATAGAGTTTTAAAGTAAAAAAATATTAATAAAAAACAAAGAAAAATAATAATAGACTATTTTTTACATGCGCTAAACATTGTCAAAAATTTCTAAAAGCTAATTAAAAATAAATTAAAACAGGGAAACAAAAAATTATGTAGTGAGGTGCCAATTGGAAATATTTAGCTTCATTTATCCAACATAATCCCCCTTGACGTTGAGATGGCTTGCAATCTAATCTTTGAGTGTCAAAAATCAATCCTTTGCAGCTACCTTAGTGAATATATCTACCAATTGTTCTTGAGTTCTGATGTATTTCAATTCTACTTCCTTATTTTGTACCAAATATCAAATAAAATGATACTTTAAATCCAAAAAAATTGTCCTACTATGATGGAATAGATTCTTTTCCAACTTTATGACACTAATGATATCACAAAAAATTACTATGGGTTGAATTTTTGTCTCTCAAATTTCTTCAAGAAATTTTCTAAACCATAATACTTGTGTACCTCTTGAGGTGACTACAAAATTCTAACTCTACTTATATAGAAGAAAGGGAAACTATAATATGCTTCTTTGAGCTCTAAGTAATCAATTGGAACAAAAATTAAATCAATCACAAGATGTATAATTTTGGTCATCCAAACTACCTCCCCACTTAGAATCACTAAAACTAACAAGATTGAACCTTTTAGAAGTGTAGTAATGAATACCAAAATTGAGAGTGCCTCCCACATACCTCAAAATTATCTTGGCTACCTTCATATTCATTTCAAATGGTTGTGTCATGTACCTTGAAACAAGTGAACCCGAATATTCAATATCGAGTCTTGTGTGAGTTGAAACATTAAACTTCCCGAAACAGAGAAAATAGAGTGTTTTATTTGGATTGGGGTTATGATGTGGTGTGATAAGGGACCTATTTTAATTTATTTCATTATGAAATGAGATAACCACAATGAATTGATTATCAACCCTTAGGTGAATCAAGTTTAGGTGAAAATATTTAAATTTCCTTATGACTGAACGATGGGGATCAATGTCAAACAACACTTTGGGGAGAAAAATAAAAATAGAAAATCAACACCAAAATGAAATATAACACTTGAAACCTAAAGATTAAACTCAATATTTATGTAACAATAAAATAGAATGTAGATCTAAGAAGGTAAAAAATATGTGTACTAGTCACCAAAAGAGCTTTCTGGAAGTTGATCAAAGACTGATTCACCCATGGGTGAATCGGTCCATGTATAGGGGTTGCAAAAATATTTTAGGAGCCTTTGGTGCAGATATTTAGCTTCTAATTTGTCTAGGTTTCAATTTCGAAAGTGAAAAATACGATCTATAGGTTAGATTTCATGATTTGATGAAACATTTGACAATTTTTGCAACTTTGACACATTTGTAAACATTTCTCTTCAAAATTTCTTTAAGAATTCTTCAACCTAGATCTACAACCACACATACAAGAGATAATAGTATTTATTTTTTGGTGAATGAGGGATTTCTTTTTTCAAACCCCCTTTTGTGGTAATCAAACCTTGGATTGAAATAACGCATGAAAGAGGGAATAAAGAATGAACAAATATATATTTCCATTCAAAAAAACCTTTAATGAAACCTTGGAAATGGAGATCTTAGGAAATCTAAAACTTTCATGAAATGGATGAATTGGATGTGGATCTTGACACTTGAATCTTTCTTGAAATTATACTTTGAATTCTTGAATAGATCATGAAACCTACATCACAATGTTAGTTCCAAAAGTTTGCATGATGCAAGAGGAATTTGAAATGATGGATAGATCTTGAATGCTGCAATAAATCTCTGATATTTTTTCTCTTGAATGCCCTTGATCATAAACCTTACTATACTTTTTCTCACTTGAAAATTCTAGTTAGACCTAGTGAAATAACCTTGTATTTATAGGTATGTATCCTTAATTTCCCAAAATAAAAATATCACAAACCAAAATTAAATTATGGACTTCAAAACATTAAAATACCATCAAAAACATAGTTTAAATTTAGGTCCAAAGGTCTAGGGAGGACCCATTTGGCCATGGGAAAATGGGTCTCAGGTCCCTATACTTGGAACACACATTGGTCCCTATACCTAGAACATACATTTCTCAATGTAAAGTGTTATGTTTAGGCATTAATTATTTTCAGGTTTCCCCTTCAGAAAATGCAATTAATTAGGCTTGGAAATGAATTAAAGGGATAATTAAGTCATAATTAAGCTCAATTAGTTAAGAAGGCCCAAATAAGTGTAAATGTAAAGGGATACATTTAAAGACAATAAATTAAGTCACTATTAATTCCATTTAAAATAGGAGGGCTCAAACAAGTGAGAAAATGTAAATGGTTACATTTTCCTACACTAGAGTTAACCTCCACTTTAGTGAGAGGATGACCCTATTTCAAACTCACACTAAAGTACATAATCAGGAGAGGTATAACTGTATAATCATTCAAAAGATAAGACAACAAAGATCAAGGAGGATGATCAAGCCTCCAAGGTTTAAGATCTCATGGAAAAACCAAAAAAGGAACAATGAGACACATTCCTATATTAAACATATATGTATGCAGCAATGAAAAGATACTCAATCATACAATGCCAAAGACTCAAATGAAAGAGAAAAAGGAAAAGTAAAAGGGAAAGGATAGAGCGGTGACTTTCCAATGCGATGCAAAACATGGCTCAACTATTTTTCCAAAAATGTTTAGAAGTGGAATTCACTATCCACTATGCAAACAAAAGTGCACACTCACATGAGCTAGTGAAATTTGTTGTCCACTAGGTGAGCCCCCAAAGGTGGCAAATGAGAGAATCTTATTAGGTTCACATATCATATAAAATTTATACCTTTGATGACTTTAATGAGGCACCACACAATATGAAATCTGAGCTTCATAAGGTTTATCAAGCATCATTATGCTAAACACTTATGAAAAAAATGAAATATAGGATAAGACATGTTCAAAGGGATTTTGTTTAGTTCATATAAGGTCTCCTCTTAGGGAAAATTGTGCCTAATATCTCCAAGAGAGGACAAATTTAGGATAAAAGATTCACAACTTAGGGAATGCAATGATAGCATCACCACTAAGAGGAAATTTTTATGCTAAGAAAGGTCACACTCTTGGAGGATATCAAACCCATTGACACCATGAAGAAGAAGATACATCACAAGGAGTAAGAAGATCACACAATGGAACACAAGGAATAGTCCAAGATCATAAAAAATGATAATGCTAATACATATTCCCCCACTTTAAAGAAATTTCTAACACCTTGTTGTGAGAAATTACTTTAAAGTAGAAAATGATAAATTCTATTAATAAAGAATACATGATAGCTTATTTGGAAATCCTTATACCAAGTCATATATTTCCAAATAAATATATCTCATGAAAGAGGAAGCGGTTTCCCCCAAAATGAAATCCCAAAATTACACATAAGGGATCCATGAATTTGGGGTGAGCATGTCTTTTCTATAGTGATATTATACAACTTAGAAATGTCATCATTCTCCAAATAACTCATGGAATTGGAAGAATGACACATAGAGAGTGAAAACAAAGAAAATCCTTTTGGGTCAACATGGAAGAGACCTAAATGTCTCAACACCTTGCATCATCCCCAAAAGGTAAACACAAGACAAAAGAAAAAGGTTTATGACATATAGAAGAATGAAGATACAAATAGAGGAATGAACATGAAGAAACATCAAACAAAATAGTATGGGTGATCACATTACACACATGCAATCACAAAAATAACATGAAAAATAAAATAAAGAAAAGAATATCAAGGCACATGTGAGTCAACCTATAGTAGGTCACCTGCATCGCAATCTTGTTCATCGTATGGGGAAGGTGGACAACTTTCTTAAGGGATAACATCGAGTTCCAAATTAGGAAAATTACCAAGTTCAACATGTAGTGAATCACTTTTTGTAGGAGGATCATCATGATTGTTATCATTTAAGCTCATGGAAGAGGAAAACAATAAATTTAGCTTTTGTGCACTTCCTCATCAATTTTAGCAATTTCATTGTCATCACCCAAGTTTATCACAATAGAAGGTCTAATGCTAATATCCATGGAAGGTGCTAGTTCTTGTTGTGTTTTAAGTTTAGGATTTTCTTGTTTCAACAAAGGTGTAGAGTCATCATGCATTGCTTGAGGTAAGTTTACATTTTTATTTTCTATAATTTTGTTATTTTGTTATTTTTCTTGTAACAAACAAGCAATATCATGACGTCTATGTCTACGCTCTCTAGCATTTCAATTCATTTTCATTTGATTTTAGTTACGATTGTGTAGGAGTGGGTTTATCAACCATAGGTTTTTTTTCTTCCCTTAAGGGAGGAACGAAAGGAACCATGCGAGATTGCTCAACCACTTTCTCTTTAGCTTTATAAAATTGTTTGATTTTAGGAAGCACAAAAAAAATTATTTGGTTATCTCAAGGTCTCTTATAGGAAATAGGTGGAGGATTTTATATTTTTTGGTATTGGCTAATTGGAAGGGATTCTAGTTAAAACATAGTTTCATTAAGGATAGGAGGCTCAATTGTGGGTTGAGGCATATTACTAAGGGATAATTTTTCTATGTTCTTTGCCTTAAAATTTTGATAAGATTTGAAAAAGAAGTCCTCATGAGGCCTAATAGGTTCCATAGGTTTGTGCCAAAATAAATCCAATAAGAAATTCCCATGAGAAGACACAAGATTAAATCCACTATGATGCATAGTAAATATCTTAGTGCCAAATGAAAACTTTAAACATTTATGCACAACCAATGTGATGACATTCATGGAGTGAAGCCATGGGTATCCTAACTTCACATGAAATTGGTCTTACGACGGTATGATGGAAACTGTGACACATAATTTTTTCCGTCCAATTTTTAAAGGAAGGGTTATCAAACCTATCTTAGGACAAGAAAAAGCATTATGCATTTTGATCCATGATTTCAATTTTTCATAAGTATCTTGATAAATATCATGAATAAATAAGAATTATTCAGTGGAAACATTCTCTACACCAACAAGTTTATCCCATTATTAGGCTTGTCATTGATTGTTCCAACTATGTAAAGAGGACCATCAAATGCATATTTAATTATGTCATGTTGTGAGAAAGCAATGTCAAGTGAAATTTTAGTTAGGCCCTTACGAGGTTGAACTTCAATAAGTCCAGTCATATTATCTGTGTTCTTCATGATTTAATAATTTGTGTCAACATTCATCACATCATTCTTTGTTTCACTAGCTTTGACAAAGGAAATATTATGATTTGGCATAGGATTAGTAAAGATTTACAAATTTTTATAAGGAGGGGTTACAAAATTATTAGCTTGATCATTAAGACCAAAAATTTGAATGTGATTAGAATCAATGAGGTCTTGTAAAAAAAAATTAAGAAGCTTACAATATTTTGTATCATATTCTTTTTTTTGGTGAAAATGGAAATAGGAATTTTGTCTATAGATAGAAAGTAGAGGCTTAGTAGGATCAGGAGGTCTAACAAGAGGTAAGGAAATTATCTTATAGTTTAAGAGATGCAACATGATATTATGAGGGGTATCAAATAGAGGGGTGAAGTTTCTATTTTTATCCAAAAATGTGTATGGATTCATCGTCTTTATAGCAACCACTTGGTTATCAATATATTGAGTTGGTTTAGTGAGATTAGGTTGTAAAAATCCCTTATTTTATTTCTTGAATGGCTGATAGTTGTTATGAGACATGGATTTAGATTTTACATGTGAAATCATTACATCAACATCAGTCACATTAGGTTTTGGTAGGTAAGTAATGGGAAATGAATTATTAAGGGTATGATCCATAGTGGGTTGACTAGTGTCAACACTATGAGCGGAAGAGTTAAAAAACCCAAGATCCACGATGAATGAAGTATCACAGGATGACATGATTCTTGAACTATGTCTCATAATAGTATTGGAAATAGGACACCAATTTTTGAAGCTCATACAAGTTTCACAAACCCAAGGTGCACCCAAAATTAATAAGAGGTAAAATTCAATCAAATACCCTAGAATGTAAAGTGCAATGCAAGAAATTTTTAGATTTAAAGAAAGATAAATTTATGACTATGCTATGGAAAAAACAGAAAATGATGTCTTTTAGATGCAATTTTGAATTCAAACAATGCACTGAATTTGAAAAATTATGCTTAATAAAAACAATTTTAGATTAAAAAAAATTCAAGAAATTGAAACAATAGACTAAAAACAAAAACACAAAAGGAAGAATCGGTTATTTTAATGCTCAAAAATTTAGGAAAAGCTCTAATCAAGGACTCAATTTACCATGGGAGAATGGGTCTCACTTTAGGATTTTTAAAAATTAATTTGCAAGTTTGTGAGAGAATTTCTATGGTTTTGAGATTCTGGTTTCAGATAGCAAGTTACACTTTTAGATTTTTGTAAAATGAGGTCTAAATACAAGTTCAAAATAGTGCTATATGACAAGAAAAAAGGCCTAATTTGAGATGAAATTTTGATTCAATATTTAGATGTAAATGATTGACTATGAAATGCTATATAAATACTATGCAAAATGACTGATATTTTTGAATTTTCTAGATTTTAAAGAATGTTGAAATGAAAACCTAAAACCCTAAATGAGATGCAAATCAATGCAATGTAATGAAAATGAATGCAAAACCTAGATCTAGGGCTGAAAATGGACTCCAAAATATGCTAGATATTATTCTCAAACCTTGACTTCACCAAAATGAAATAGATTAAAATAGAGTGTTTTGTTTGGATTGGGGTTAAGATATGATGTTATAAGGGACCTATTTTCCTCTATTTCATTAGGAAATGAGATTACTACAATTAATTGATTATCAACCCTTAGGTGAATCAAGCCAAGGTGAGAATATTTAGATTTCTTTATGACTGAAGGATGGGGGTAAGGTCAAACAGTACTTTTGGGAGAAACACTAAAAAGTAGAAAATCAACACTAAAATGCAATATAACACTTGAAACTTGAAGATTAAACTCAATATTTGTAGAACTAAAAAATAGAATGCATATTTGAGAAGGGAAAAAACATGTGTACTAGTCACCAAAAGAGCTTTCTGCAAGTTGATCTGAGACTCATTCACCCATGGGAAAATGGGTCCAAGTACAGGGATTTCAATAATCTTTAGGGAGCCTCTAGTGTAGATCCAAAGATTCTAATTTGTCTAGGTTTCAATGTCGAAAGTCTGAAATCTGATCTATGGATTAGATTATGCGATTTCATGACAACTTTGACATCTTTTGCCACTTTGAAAAAATTGTAAATATTTCTCATCAAGAGGTTTTCAAGTCTTCTTCAACCTAAATTTGCAATCACACATACAAGAGAGAAAAATGTTTTTTTTTTTTGGTTAATGGGGGTTTTCCTTAGTCAAACCCTATTTTGGTAATCAAACCTTGATTTGAAATAATGCATGAAAGAGGGAATGAAGAGTGAAAAAAGCTATGTTACCACTCAACAAATCCTTGTATGAAACCTTAGAAATGGATATCTTAGAAAGTTCACAACTTGCATGAAATGACTAAACTGGATGTGGATCTTTCAACACTTGAATGATCTTTCTTGAAATAATACTTGGAATGCTTGAATATATCATGAAAGTTGCATCACAATAATGAATGAAAGAGGGAAATAAAGAATGAACAAATATATATTTACATCAAAAAAACCTTGTATGAAACCTTGGAAATGGAGATCTTCAGAAGTCTACAACTTTCATGAAATGGATGAATTGGATGTGGATCTTGACACTTGAATCTTTCTTGATAGGATACTTTGAATTCTTGAATAGATCATGAAACCTACATCACAATGTTAGCTCCAAAAATTTGCATGATGCAAGAGGAATTTGACATGATGAATAGATCTTGAATGCTACAATAAATCTCTGATATTTTTTCACTTGAATGCCCTTGATCACAAACCTTACTATACTTTTTATCACATGAAATTTCTAGGTGAAACTTAGTGAAATAACCTTATATTTATAGGTATCTATCCTTAATTTTTTGAAATTCAAATATCACAAGAAGACATTGAAAAAACATTAAAATACCACCACAAACATAATTTAAATTTAGGTCCAAAGGTCTAGGGAGGACCCAATCGCCCATGGGTGAATTGGTCCCAGGTCCCTATACCTAGAACACACATTGCTCAATGTAAAGTCTTATGTTTAGGCATTAATTATTGTCAGGTTTCCCCTTTGGAAAATGTGATTAATTATGCTTGGAAATGAATTAAGTGGCTAATTAAGGTATAATTAAGCTCAATTAATTAATATTTCGCAAATAAGTGTGTAAATATAAAGGGGTGAATTTAACAACACTAAATTAAGGCACTATTAAGTCCATTTAAACTACAAGGGCCCAAAAGGTTAGAAAATGTAAATGGTTACATTTTCCTACACTAATCTTCCAACAATGCTTCTATATTTTTTCTCATCAACTATTTCACCACCACCATCTCTACACAATATAATTCCATGAGCAACTGGAGTGGAAACTGGTTTACAATCACCCATATCAAATTTCATTGGCATACTTTTTTTAATAAATAAAAAATTCATTCTCACTTTGGTAAACTTCCATTCCTATAAAATATTTCATGACCTAGATCTTTCATCTCAAATCCATTCATCATAGAAAATTTGAATTCATGTTCTATCTTAGAACTACTACCCATATACAACAAATCATCAACATACAAACATATAATAAGAATATGATTACCTTCTTGTTTGTAGTAAAGGGTAGGTTCAATCTTCTTTGATAGTCATTCTCCTTAAAATATCCATAAATCCTAGCATACCAAGCTCATGGTGCCTCCTTGAGGCCATACAAATCCTTCTTCAACTTGTAGAATTAATGTTTGTTTCCTTGTACTTCAAAATGTTGTGGTTGTTCCACTTACACTTCCTCTTCTAATTACCCATTCAAGAAGGAAATTTTACATCCATGTGATGAAATATCCATCTCTTTTGGGTTGTTAGTGAAATAATCACTGTAATAGTCTCTTGTCTCACTACTGGGGCATATGGGTCTTCATAATCAATCTCATACCTCTATGTGAAGCCTTTTGCAACCAATATTACCTTGTGTCTTTCAACACTCCCATAACTATCGTACTTAGTCTTGTAGACCTATTTAGTACCAATATTTTTCTTGTCATGTGGAAAATTTGTAAGCTCCCAAGTATCATTCATGTGAATGAAATATATCTCTTCTTGCATTGCTTACACCCAAAACTCATTAGTTCTTGCATCTTCAAAATATGATGGTTCAAAATTAGCCTTGGAAAGTAAAGAAAAATTTACTATCTCACCTCTTGGATTTTCTTCATGTCCTTTAATTATACTCCTTTGGTAAATGTCACCTAAGCTTCTCACCTTCCTTGTAGAACTTGGACTTGTATTTAGAATTGAAGAACCATAAGAGGGGCTACTGGGTGGACTTGTAGCACTTGGAACTAAAATGTTAGTGGGCTTCTGATGACCAATATCATCAATAATAACATCATTCAAAACAAATTTTGACATCTTAACATGGCCTTTTTCATGGCCATAAACTCCCCCTTCATTAAAAATCATGTCTCTAGAGATAAAAATTCTATGGGTGAGAGGGTTATACAACCTATAAATTACAATTTTATCACTTCATCCAATGAAAATATTTGATTCAATTTTTATATCTAACTTTTGTGTCTTTGATCAGGTACATGAACATACACTAAACATCCAAAGAATTTGAAATGATTTATATTAGGATTTTTCTCATACCATGCTTCATAAGGAGTCTTCATATTGATTGCATTAGCGGGACTCTGATTGAGAATATATACTATTGTAGCAATTGTATCACCCCAAATATAATTTTTTAGTCCCTTATTCTAAAGCATACTTCTTGCCATTTCCACCACTCTATGATTTTTCTGTTTAGCTACTCCATTTTGTTGAGGTGTTTAAATAGTGGTGAGTATTCTTTTGATGTCATACATATTACAATAACTCTAAAAATCTCTTGAAAAAAATTATCCTCCATGATTAGTCCTCAAGCATTTGATTCTACACCATTTTTCATTTTCTACAAGGGCTCTAAACCTTTCGAATGTCTCAAGGGCTTCATCATTTTTCTTCAAAAGATATACCTACTTTCATGATTAATCATCAATAAAAGTAATTAAATATGATGACTTACACAAACTCATTGTCTACATAGGACCAAAAATATTTGAATGAATTAACTGAAGTAGATGATGAGCCCTCCATTCATTCCCTTTTGGAGATTTCTCTCTTGATCTGATCAACTCAGATTACTCTACTCTATATTCACACACATTTTCTCAACAATCACAACTTATTCACATGATTCTGGAAGATTTTGCATCAATACTTTTATTTGGATTGTGTATTCATTAAAATCCTTTATTCCTCAACTCAGATTATCCTTGCATATATATTGTACTCCCTCACAAACATCACTTAGGTGAGACAAATTAGATGGAGCCTTAAATTATATGAAAAATACCTTGTCAACACCCAATTCAAACCAAAATTTCCTTTGCACCAAAAACACAAGAAATATGGGCAAGAATGGATCTATAACAGCTCCTTTTTCCATTTTCAACACATATTTAATCTTCATAACTATTTGCATACCTCAAGTCGTCCAAGCATAGAACCAAAAAGTAAAATACTCCAATTGATCATCACCATAGGATATGTGGAGGCCACAAAATGTCACGCCAATTGGAAAATTTAATGTATTGTCACTTGAAAACATTCTCCCAAAACTGAAATGTCTAACTCAAATCTGTAGAGGAATGTGGACTAGTTAGGTAATAGCTAGTACATAGAAAACTATGTAAACCATGTCTACCAAACTTTTTTACTTGCAACTTTTTAACCACTTACCTGAAACAACCAAAATTCTGAAGTAAGATGTCAATGACATCCATAAACAACATATCAAAACCACATAAGTAGATGTGACAAGGAAAACATATGCTAACCAAAATATCATAGGGTATTGCGTATTGAAGTTTTTGGTTTAAATACTTAACCAAAAGAAAAATTTGCAAAAATAACTTATCTGTAAACATCCATCATGTAGTTTTGATATCAATGACAACTCATTAATGATAACCTTATTCATTATTTCAACAATAACCCCCTTTTTCATTGATGGCAACATGTTCCAAAAAAAAAACATTTCTCCACAAGTATCTCTCCCCCTTTGGCATCAAGGCTAAAGGGTGAGCTCCCCTCAAGACATGTACCAGCTGAACTAGCTTCCCCTTACAAAGCTAACAAAAACCTCCTAATCCATCTGCATATGTATAATAAATATGAAAGATGAAAGATATATAGAAAAAGAAATGGTGAACACGAAGATGTTGACCCCTGAAGCTTCTGAAGAATGGATTGTCAAGCAGATTTTCCTTCTTACCAACTCTTCTTCATTGTTGGAAGAATTCTATATAGAGACTCAAGTTATATCAATATTTATTCTCCTTCTTTTATAGTACTAGGTGTAATATTTATCTTTAAAAATCTATCTAAAATGGAAAGGGCACTTGAGATTGTTTTGTGCTTTATCTTTACCAAGTCCTTCTACTTCACAAGCTGATGGATAATCTCTTCCTTCTAGTTCTAAAAATTGAAGAATCTATCATGAAAGTACACTATAGAAATATAGGTCTTATCATCTCTATCTAATGCCATATCATAATATTTTGATGCATTAGCTATCTAAGACTCAATCAAGTCCATTTCATCTTTTATCCCTTGTGTGGCATCTAGACACTCATGCAATACCAAAATAGTGTTTTTGCATCACCCTCATAGACTAGTACTTGCTTTAAACATTATTCAAATTTTGTATGTTTAGATGTACATTTTTTTGTGATATTCATTAGCTTCTTCTCTTTAATCTTGACTTAACCTCTGTTTCTTCTTTTCTTTTCAATACAGAGGCATATTCCTTAAAGAAATCAAACAAAAGTTTGAAATTTTCCACCGTAGGTAAGGATGTATCAACATTAGTTCCTAGAATGATCTCTTGTAATTATTTTACAACTTCACATATTAATTCACTACTCTTTTGATATGTTTCAATGACTTATTTTCTTGTAGATGCATTAAACACATCACTTAACTATAATTTATGTATAGCAGGTATCTTGTCTAGATCAACATTACCCTACTTCATGGGCAACTAAAAAAATTGAGAAGAAACAATCAGTTGAAACTTCAAGTATTTAGACAACAAACCTTCTAAATAATTTCTAGAGGAGGATTCACCAGAGGGCTTAGGTAAATCCTCAAACTTCTCTCCTTCATTATTTCCAGTATCAGAAACTTCTTCTTCTTCTACCTTTTCTTCTTCTTCACTAGAAATTTTATCTTTATCTTTGTCTTCATCTCCTTCATCCTTTTCATTCTTTCCTTGCTCATTATCTTCATTTTTATTTCCTCCTTTATTTTCACCATCATTATATCCTTCCTAATTATTTTCATCCTCATGTCTTTTCTCATCGACTATATCATGTTTCACACCTTCACCAATGTTCTATTTTGTATCTCCTAGAGGAAGAGATGTCTTCAGGTGGAATTGATATATAATCTCTTAGGTTACTATAGGAACGTAAGTGTCATCCTTTGCATTTTACTCTTCAAACATATCAATATTCTCATCTTCAAAAATCTCCTGTATTGGTTCATCTATTTCTGGAGGAAAGTTATCAACATTTTATTCTATATCAGTAGCACCTATGTCTTCATCTATCGCATCTTGTCCCTTTCTAGTAGAGGCAATGGGAATCAAATAATACTTTTTTGCAATATCTTGATAGCTTTTTCTTCTACATATTCTCAATCTAATCTTGATCTCTTCCCATTAAAAGTGTGATTCTTCATTTTAATTTGAATTATTTGCTATGTAATTGAGCTAGTGTGGCCTTATCAACATTAGATAGAGAAAATAAAATTTTCTCCATAGCATCTACTATGAGCTTATCTTCCCTTTCTTTGGCTTCTTTTATTCTTTCCAACAACAGTTTCAACAGAATATCATTAAATTTCTTCCTAAAGCTCTCCATACCTACCTCCATTGTGACAATGAATTTAATAATTGATTCCATTATTGTGGCTCTATTATCCTCATTTTCCTTTTCATATAATGTTGCAGTTTCTTCCAACAACTCATCATGCAACACACCTTTGAATAATGAATCCAAATTCATTGGGCTAAGTGGTATTTCAATAGATTCCTTCTTTTTCTTCCTTGGTTTTGCAATGTCTGATTTATTTTTCTTCCTTTCCTTTGCATATTTAGTACATGTATCTAACACATTAATTTTTCCTTGAAACAACACCACTTCTTTTGGAGGTTACTGGAGAATCTTCTTCCTCTTCTTCTTTAGACTGTACACTCAAGTCCTTTTCTCTCCTAGATTTTTCTTTTACTCTTTTCGATGTAGCAATAGTAGAGGCTGATAGAGTAGTTTTATTTCTTATTCTAGGCCTTATGGCCTCTTCCACCTCAATTTCTTCTATTACTGAAGCATTGGTCTCATTTCTCTTTGTTCTACTGGAGGTAGAAACTGATCCAAAGGCTTGTTGAGTACTATGGGGAATACTGGAAGTAGTTCTTCCTGATCTTCTAGGTTTGCTGGTCCCACTTGCTATGATTTCTTCTCCCTTTGTAATTGATTTCAATTGTTTTATTTCTTCATTTTTTATCCATCCATCCTTGAAATAATAATGTACCACTTTTGTCACCTTCTCTATTTTAATATTTTTCAATTTCATGTGCACTTTCATAGATTTCTCCTTATATGTTCCATGTCTATCTTGTGTAGGGTCCTTAGGACTATTCAATAAGATACCAACATAACCATATATTTTATTTTTAGTGATCTCATATCCAAGTGGTTGAATCTAGATAGTTCTAGATTCCACGACCTCAATTATGTATTCATCAATTTTGACCAAAAATGTGATATCATCTCAATATTTTTCCACTACAAACTTATGGATCTTTTATCATTCATGCATTCTCTTGTGAAATACTATGAATAAAAGAGTAAGATTCTCATCTTGAGCTTTCATATCACCAATCCTATGTAGATGTTTAAATATTTTTTGGGATACATGATTGCTTCTACTCCATGTAATATTGCTTCTTCCTAGAAGCTCCTTCAGAAAATAGAACAAACAAACTACC
Source organism: Sequoiadendron giganteum (assembly GCA_007115665.2). Lineage (NCBI taxonomy): Eukaryota > Viridiplantae > Streptophyta > Pinopsida > Cupressales > Cupressaceae > Sequoiadendron > Sequoiadendron giganteum. Next base: position 581,894,814 of record CM021104.1, read on the forward strand.
AAAGAACCAAATTTGAAAGAATATTTCTTATCTTTAGTTTGCTTCATATTTTCAAAAATTTATTTTTAGAGCAACTCACAAAAATCATAATATTTTCCTTTTTCTACCATTTCATGAGCTACATGAATTGCTATAGCAAACACAAAATTCTCTCTGTTTGTGTAGTATATATTGTATCCAATGACCATAGATGCATATCTTATTGTAGGATTTCATATGGTATTCATAGTGAGATCCCTTTGATCAAATGTGCCTCTTGTTAGCTCCATCACATTCTTGATCTTTACAAATTTCAGCATAGGTACAAGTTTGGTGTCACAAAGTCTAGTAATCTCCTTTATATCCTCCTTAGTTATCAAAATAGGTATATCAATCGATAATAAATCATCATTCACTCTACTTAACACTATTCTCACATACTTAAGATCATCGCCATAGACAAAGCATGGAAACATTTTCCTGACATCAAAATTCTTCACAAGGTTTTCATACTTAGGTTTGATGTCAAAATTATCTCTAGTAAGTTGGCTTGTCCATAGGTCTATTAATTTTTATGGTTGTACTCTTCCATATTGTTTTGGGTGTATGTCCTAACATCCTAAGTAGGAAAAACCCTATATGGAATAATCAAAAATGCACCAAGTGGCTCATTATCAAAATATTTAATGGGATATTTCTTCAATTTTGATTAGGGTTTCTCACTCAAATTTACCGCTGTCTGTGTTTCCATCTCTACTAAATTTACATTCTTTGAAAAATAATGCTATTTAATATTTGGAAAATGGTAAGTACCTTTTTCTTGCTTAACTAATATTAGGGTCTAGGTGCTTTGCTTCTCAAATCACCTTTGAACTCTTGAACTTGCTTCAATTCACACTCCTTGCTCCAAGTGCATAAATGTAAATAAAATTTATAAGGGAGAGGTATATAATCCATTTAATTCTTCCCAATATTTTCATTTATTTCATCAAAGAGTAAAGTTGGTAAATCCTTCACTTGTAAAAAAAAAACCTTAAATCACTCCACAAATCTCCACATTTGCATATTTTCTTCCAGTCTTCTCTAAAAGATCCATTCTATTCATCTCTATATCATATATTTGTGCCAATCCATGAAACCTCATATCAACAAGGGGTTATATTATTTTATATTATTTCTCCACCTAATCTAGTGCCTAGGTTCAATTCCTAGAGAAATTATCTACACCAAAGGGTGGTACAGATTCATCTTTAGTCTTTGATTATGTCTTGTTCTCAAGTTCCTCTTTATTTTTCCAAATCTTTTCCATTTCCTTTTTGACTTCAATCAAATCAATATTTTTAACTAGTTCATTTCTCTTTGTCTAATAGTCCTTCCTTGGATTTCTATTTCTGCAAAATATAGCAATATTTCCAAGTCTCTTGCAACTATTGTATATGATATTTCTTTGAGCATTATTCCTTTCATTCATTTTGAATTTGTATTGATTAGATTTGTGTCCAAATCCATAGCATTTATAGCAATAACCATTGAAATATTGAATGATTGTACCATTCTTATATGCATTCACAATTTGACTCCTACATTCATTTTCTCTATGCCCAAATCTCTTGCATGTAAATAATTGACTAGTAAAGGATGAAAGGGTAGGTACAAAAAGATGGGGCCAAATTATGGCCATTTGTTTTATAAAATTCTAATAGCTCATAACGCAAGCATGTTATAACACACTCACATTATGGCTTTGTGTTCCAAACTTAAGGCTCGACCACACCAAGCCTATTCCATGCTCACGCTATAACATGAGAGTGGAATAACACACTCGCATTATGAGAGTGATTTTTTTTTATGTTGCTTGCATCCAAAAGCACTTCTCTTACATTCTCGCATTCTTGGAGGAGAGAAATTTGAAATTTTTTCATCATTTATTTTCTATTTCATCGCAAGGATGCCACCACATTGAAGGGGAGGTCAAAGAGGTAAGGATTGCTTGTTTTTAATTGTGAATTTGTTAGTTTTAGATTGTTTTTAATAATCATTTGTCGAATTTTTAAGAAATGATAATGATCCTAGAAACCCTCTTCAAAACCCTCCTAAAAATCCTCAACAACTAGAGAAACAACAACATGAACAAAATCCTCAAGTTCAACAACCATAGCAAAAATATCCTCCACCAATCCATCAACATCCTCCTAGCACTCAGAAAAATTTAATGGGTGAAATTGAAAATAATTAAAAAAATTTGAGGATTTAATCACAAGGTTGAACGATCGAACAGGTTCAACCATGGAAATAAAAAAACTTGCAAATTCACTTAAATAAATGTTAAAACATGTAGATGAAATAAAAAAATAAAATTAAGTGGTTGGCAAGATAGGAAGTAGGTGGCTAGGAATTTTTACTAGGGTAAATTATCATATAAAGATGTAAAAGATCTAAAAATTACAAAATTAGATTTGTGCTCATTATTCACTGACCCATGCACAAATTAAAATATTGGCCTCAATGTGAAGAGGTTTCCTATCCATTGGTTCCACCACCAATGGATTAGGAACTTTTTTTGGGATAGGTGGTACATTGTTTTTGATTACCCACCATGCAACAATTATAAAGTACCACAATATTTCCTAAAGAAACTATACTGTGAGTTCATCTTGAAAAAAATATTGAATTATTTTTATATGAGGGACTTCCAAGGGAGAGGTGGGGGACCGGCTCAAGATAGACCCATTGCACAACAAGATCCTAGGCAGAAAGTGAGATGACCTTTCTCTAGGCCACCTCATGAGCACATTGTTATCCCTTCCATCATGAAGGAGAGTGTTGAGGTAGACACTTTGTAGGCCATCTTCTCTTTGAACCAGAGTGTCATACAACATGCCATCCGTATACTACAATTCCATCCAAGTGAGTCTTCGAGTGGTGGTCTTCGATCCAATTTATGTCAAGATTGTGGGGCGAATTGTTCATATGACCCCACTACCACTCAAGAGGCTACTACATAAGATATGTCTACAACTATGGAGATGGTGAGGGTAGCTGAAATTTTGAATGAGGCTTATGGCATTGATGATCAAGTAAATGTTAGCATGTTCATTGAATATAATTTATTAAATTTCAATTTTTTAATTCATGATTAACTAATTTTTTTTTATGATTTTAATAAAATTTCAGGTTCACAGTGTCGATATTGGATACACCAGCCCTACACCTGCTTATTACTCCACTGCATCTACTTTTGAGGTATGTAACTAGTAAACAATTATAATTTTATTACATGTTAATAACATTGTTACATGAATGTTATTCTAATATTTGATTTTGGATGTTGAATAGGATAATATTGGAGGTTTTGAGGGAACACCTCCCAATGCCAGTGGATTTAGACAAACCTACATGTAGCTAATAGACTAAAGAGTTTAACTAATAAATTTTACTTAATAGACTTTTTTAATTTATATTCAAATTGTTGATTATGTTGCATTTGACATTTTTCAAACTAAAAGCATTAGTTGAGATTCCATAACTAATAACTAGATGTTGATAGATGACAAAATTTCAACTACAATATAGTTTTTTAGAAAGTCAACATAAGCAGTGATGAAATTACTTCACATAGCATAAGTAATAAGTAGGAGCAGCTTCCAATTGCATTTTCTTGTCATGGCATTCTATGAGGCCACTTTTTAATGAGGCATATTTTCAAATAGTTCACTTCATTGTCTATGTTATGGATGCTTGTAAGAAATATATGAAAGAATAATAGTAAGCAATAGCATATACAAGGCAACGAGTTGTTTGAAATAATTCCTCAAAGAAATGTGGTCTCATGGTGATTTCCATCACCATGAGACCCAATTTCTTTGAGGCTTTCTTTCAAACAACTCACTGCCTTTTCTTTGTTACCACATTTTGCATACATGTCTACCAAATAATTTTATCAAACAACTCATTTCCTTGTTTCTATGGCTAAAATCCTAAAAAAGGTTCTTTCCAAAAAACTATGGATGCTTGTAAAAAATATATCAAAGCATAATAGTAAGTAATAGCATAGACAAGGCATTGAGTAGTTTGAAAATATGCCTCGAAGAAATGTGGTCTCATGGTGATGGAATGGCATTCCATCACCATGAGACCACATTTTTTCGAGGCATTTTTTCAAAAAAATCAATGCCTTTTCTATGCTACCACAATTTCCATACATGTGCACCAAAGAATTTTATCAGACTAATCACTTCCTTGCCGCTATGGATAAAATCCTAAAGTATATGCTTTCCAAATAAAATATAGATTCTTGGAAAAATTCTATCAAAGCATAATAGTAAGCAGTATCATAGAAAAGAGAGTGAGTAGTATGAAAAAATTCCTTGAAGAAATGTGGTCTCATGGTGATGGAATGTCATTCCATCACCATGAGATCACATTTCATTAAGGCATTTTTGCAAACAACTCGCTGCCTAAAGAATGGAAACCAACCCTTTAGCCAAAATTCCCCTCCAAATTATTTTCAAGGTCCTCATCCTCATCCTCAATTTCCCAATACATGGAACCTTCCACTTTTTATTCCACTTGTTCATGTCCCTGCCCCTCCCTCTTCCTTCATGATCTCCCTCCATCTCATAACCAATACCACACTATACCATACACCCCATCCCAACATAATACCATAGAGAAGGAAATGAACTATTTGAAAAAATGCCTCAAAGAAATGTAGTCTTATGGTGATGGAATGCCATGACACATTTTTTTGTAACCGCATTCCATCCCCATGAGACCCATTTCTTTAAGGAATTTTTAAAAATGGTTCACTTCCTTCTCTATGCCACCACAATTATCGTACATGTCTATGAAATCATCTTATCAAATGGTTCACCACCTTGCTGCTATGGGTAAAAGCCTAATACTAGGTTCTTTCGAACAAGCTATGGATAGGAAAAATAGTAAGCATGATAGTTAGAAATATGTAGTTTAAAAAGTACTCAAAATTTTTTGTTCATTATCTCATACATTATAGGCCATGACGTGGATCACTATTGTAGTATTCATGATTGAATAATTTGTTGTTTTATTTTCAGATGGTGGAAGTGGATACACCTTTGAATGTTCATATGGTAATGGATCTTGATGTTTCATATGCTATAGACTCCTCAATGGCTCGCACGGAGGAGGTATGAGGAAGATTACTAGATTTAAATTTACATTCATTATTATAGATATTAGTTAGTGAAACATAAAACCATTATTGATTTGTAGCTTATTTTCAACTTGGATGGTTTCTACAGGGCTTCAACACACCACAACATGGGCATGTGAATATTTCCCTTGAGGAGAGAAATCGTCTACTAGAGGTGTTATTTTTTGTTAAATATATCATTTTTTATAATGTAATTTCTATATGTTAATGTATCTACTTCTTAGTGTAATAGATAAAGCTTGACCATGAACTAAACCATAGGAGGAGCATGAGGATCACTCCTCGACCTTAGATTAAATGAGTGATAGACCTATCGCCAATCGATCGACAAACAAAGGGAAAGAATTTATTTCGAGAGGATGTAGAGCAATGACTTTTGATTCTAGAGCCCTTTGTTGTATGCCTATATGAAATTTTTGTACATATTTTGTATTGGATATATTTGACATTGTATCCCTATATGGAATTCTTGTAGGCCTAAATATTATTTTTTATATATTTTATACTTATATCGACATATATTGATGTTTGCCTACATGGCTATTTGGTTAATACAATTTTTTTTTATCATTTTGTCCATATTTCCATTATAAATCCATTATTCAATAGATATGAGTTACATGTATTCAGGTCTACACTTTACAACTTACGTGTTTTCATGCTATACCTTGTATGCATGCATATACTTTGTATTAATTTGTGTATACTATGTATTCATGTGTATACTTCAAGGCTTACATGTATTTGAGTACTTGTGCTTCCCTTATTCACATGTATGCTTGAATTATTCATGTGTATAATTATTAATTGTTTAGCCTTAGAATTGTTTATTATCATCCTTTATGGTTTGTCTTGAATATTTATTGATTGATGCTGAAAAACTTCAACATTTCTAAGAATTCTAGTAGAGTTAGAAATTAAAAAATTTCTTAAATTGAAAAGCAATGATTCACTATAAATAAATTCATTGATTATTAACTTGGTAATTGATTAAGAATGGGTATAATATATATATCAAGAGATGATCCTTCTAGAATGGAAATTTCCAACTAGACAATAGGCGAAGCATTCCCAATACTTTGAAAGCAATAATCCACCCAAAATTGTAATGAGAGATAAGGAAAATGAACCCACATAGAAATAATTGAATAAAAAATAGTTCACCCTTCACAACTTGGTGAAACCATTCCAAAACTTAGAAGATTTTACAGATAAAGAAGAATTATGATCTATATAATATCGAGTCAGTTGAAAATAGCTCGAAATGATTCGACGTGTTTGGGTGTGAAAGAGGATGATGTATAGTGTAAAAATACCCATCCAGATGCATTGGAGCAGTTTGTTTGGTCACACAAGTTGGAGAATGAAATTTGCACAACTTTGCAACTTTACACTGCTTGCATTCGACACTTTTTCCATCAAGTGAAAACTAGACACCACAAGAAAATGACTTCAAGATAGAAAAACTTAGAGATTTTATTGTAGAGGGGACCAACACAATCTCATAGGCTCAAAAAGAGAGTTCCTAAGTGTCAAAATTTGTAAGTAATATCCCATAAAATATTTCTACCCTTTTGCACTTTGGACCCTTAAGGGATCGTGTCAGTTGAACATATCTCAAAGAGATTTGGCATGTTTGGGTGCAAAATAGGACCATTCCTAGAGTAAATTTACACATTTGGACATGTTGAAATAGTCTATTTGGTCACACGAGTTGCAAACAAAAGTTGCACTTCTTTGCAACTTTACACTACTTGCATTTGACACTTTTTCCATCAAGTGAAAACTAGACACCATGATAAAATGAATTTGAGATTAAAAAAAATGAGAGAAATTATTGTATAGGGGCCCAACATGTTCTAGTAGGCTCAGATAGAGAGCTCATAAGAGTCATGGTTTATGAGTAATAGTCAATCAAAGATTTCTTCCCTTTTGCACTTCAAATTCTTAAGGGATCAAGCTGGTTGAATGTAGCTCAAAGTGTTTCAACAATTTTTAGTATGAAAGAGGAGTATGTATAGAATAAACACACCCATCTGAATGTGTTGGAACAATCCATTTGGTCACATGAGTTGTAGAATTAAAGTTGCACCACTTTGAAACTTTACACTGCTTGTATTTGACACTTTTTTCATCAAGTGAAAATTGGATACCATGAGAAACTACTCTGAGATAACAAAAACTAAGAGAGGTTATTGTAGATGGTACCAACATGATATTGTATTCTCAGGTAGAGAGTTCATAAGAATCACTATTTTTGAGTAATAACCAATCAAAGATTGCTACCATTTTGTACTTTGGACCCTTAAGGGATCGAGCTAGTTGAACATAGCTGGAAGTGATTCAACGTGTTTAGGTGTCAAAGATGACCATGCCTAGCATAAATGTACTCATAAAGATGCATTGGAATAGTCTATTTGATCACACAAGTTACATAATGAAATTTGCACCACTTTACAACTTTACACTGCTTGCATTTGACACTTTTTTCATCAAGTGAAAATTGGACACCACAACAAAATGACTTTGAGATAACAAAAATCAAGAGTGGTTATTGTAGAGGGTCCCAAAGAAATCCTATATTCTTAGATATATATTTTTTAAGCATCATGATTTCCAGGTAATAGCCCATCAATGATCGTTTCCCTTTTACATTTTGGACCCTTAAGGGATTGAGCTGGTTGAATGTAGCTCAGATAAATTCAATGTGTATGGGTGCAAAAGAGGACCATGCATAGCGTAACATACCCATATGAACACATTGCAACAGTCTGTTTGGCCACACGAGTTGAAAAATGAAAGTTGCACCACTTTGCAACTTTACACTACTTGCAATTGACACTTTTTCCATCAAGTCAACATTGGACACCATAGAAAAATGACTCTGAGATAATAAAAACTGAGAGAATTTATTACAGAGATGCCCTATGTGATCTTGATGAATTAGATGAAATTCATATAACTAACATGATATCTGGGTTGGAAGCTGTCAAAAATTGCTTCCCTTTTGCAATTTGGATTGTTAAGGGATTACATTGCATGAATTATAAATGTTGGAGAGCATAAATAAATTTCAAACTTTGAGTAAATATCATTACAAATGTTTATGTGAATATATGGTATGCTATTTTTATATTGATATATAATCATTAGATTTATTTGTTTTAATAAATGATTTTTTTATAATAAGTTAGTCAATTGGTGCTAGTTATAATAGGGAGAGAATGAAAGAAGAAAAATAATGATTGGTAATCATCAATGGTTATTACACTCCCTATATTAATAAAATGAGATTTATTTGGCTATCCTAGTTATTTTGTTTGTGCTACAATCATCTAATATGCTTCATACACCATTCTAAAAGCCAAGTACTTGTACTTGTAGGCACAATTATTTCTCATAACTATCAAGTGGTAATACAAAATCACGAGAAAAAATTTGATGTTTACAATAAAATGAGATTTATTCAAGGATGCCTTAGGTAACCGTTCACACAAATCTTTTACAATGTCCCTCATACATTTGATATTATCTTATAATATCTACATCATAGGTTCTCATGATGAGGTTAACTTCAAATGAATAACTTGAAATTCCCTAGCTAAGCTTCACACACTCTTTTATAATGGCTTCAAATCAAAACTAAGATTTTTCAAGATCATCAAAATAAGGATGTTGAATTGCTTTTTTGGCTGAGATTTTCTTGGATGGCTCATTAATCATCATATTTTGTAAGGAGACACCAATCAATTTTTAGTAGTTTACTTACAAATAGGAAAAGTAAAAGAAGAAAAAGAAAGAGCATCAAAAATAGAAATGAAATGAAAATAGATGGAAGGCACTTACAAACAATAAATCCACACCATTTGGTTCAAACTCGAGGACAACAAGGCTTAAATCTTGATGCTTCCATTGTGGATAGGCATGCGATTCTCTCAACTTAGCCACTCCTGGCCATACATCTTCACTAGAATTTTCAAGATACCTATTGAACACAACAACCTCTCATGAATAGAACATGAATAGAATGTAACCAAAACATTACTTTCCAACCTTTTGGAAAATTTTAACCTATTATAAAAATAACATAATTTAATCTTCCACTTAGTTTACTAATCTATTGAGAATATCCTCCATCATTTTTTTGCATATTTTTGAGAGAAAAAATAAAATACCATTGACTTCTATATCTTTTTCGACAGTTCTAAACATAAAGTGTGCTACATTTGCAAGTCTGATAACTTTGTCAATCACCTACATACATGATATAAACATTAGATGATAGAATTCACATCATAGCATTGCAGTCATACAAATTAATGTGCGTACAAGTATAAATTAATAAGAACCAATGTGCATACATACAAATAAATCCAATAAACCATATGGGTCTGCTCTACTCATTATTGTGTCAAGTATTGTCTCATAGTCAGACTCATAGACCTTTCCACAAGGTCTTGTTCAAAGGTATACCCCCATATTTGGTCAAATCAAAATTGGATGCCATGATAAGGTTCGAGTAATGAAGAATCTTTTGATGTGTGTCAAAGTCTTGAAACAACCAATATTTAACACTCTTATGTGGGTGCCTTCTAAGACACATTCCAATAACAACAACTGAGCCTATAGGGTATTCAATGTTTTCTCCATCTATAACTGGGGCCTCCAATTTCTTTTTGGCCTCAACACAATGACACAAGTAATGGAATGTTCCCTCTTCATTGTGTTCATTTGAAATAACTACAAAAAAATTCCCTACATTGATATGTGCAACAAATCTCTTGAATTATTCAGAATTATAAATACACTACAAATTAAGATAACAATAGGAATTTTAAAAATTATGCAAGTAGATATATTACCTAGTTGAACTAGATCTGATATGTAATCAAATTCAATCGATGAATCCATTTGTGTTAGCTCCAACTTTGTCAAAGGGTGATACGTGCAAAGTGGGCTAAGATAACGACCATTTCTCAACCCAATCCTTTGACTCACAATCATCATAGGCTTGAGTTGTACATGAAGAACAAAAGCATGTCATCTTTTGTTTTTTTATACTCTATGAACCTACCATGATGCTAAGGAAAGAGTGTACCTCACTTGATCCTGTCAGTGTATAACAATCCTCATATGGTGCAATGTTAGTATCATCCATCAACCAAAAAATATTTGAACTAAAGACGTACCTTCATTACTTAGACCCATAAAAGCATTACACCACTTGAATATTGATTTTGCATCTATCAACTTTGCATTGTCTTCATACTTTAACTCTTCTCATGTTAATTATTTTTTCACACATGCTCCTGCACCATCATGCTCCCCCTTTCCATGCCCAACCTCACAAAAGTTCCACATATGCTAAAAACCTATAATGAAATGAATCATTCTCAATAGTAGAACATGCATGAGTTCTTGAACTGTGTTGCATAGTTATCTAACCATATTATATTTTCACTGTATGTTATGCCCCTCTGAGCCAAATCACTATAGAACAACTAGAAGCAACCTTACATGAACTCTAGAGAATGTGTGCGATCATCACTAATATAAAAGTGATACTCCCTCAATACCTTCCTTTGGTCCTCTATACTATCAACTACATTATTGAATGTTATATGCACAAATATCAAAACCTATGTGGAGTTGTAATATTGTGGCTGCACCTCACGCTATGGTTGTATAGTGTAGTTCTCTACAAAGTCAATCATTAAAAATATGATTTCAACTACAAAGGTTTCCTTGCATAACTTGAATTGTCTTTCCAAAAATTAGGATCTATGGATTTTCCTTGCATACTCATACACTATATTGTCACAAAAAATAGACATAAACTGATACATTCGAATATTTTGAATAGCCAAATCACACCTTTTTGCTTGATTACCATATTTTGTAATGTATCAAGTGTTTTATACTTCTGGAACTTTACTTGTTTCTTTCCAACCTCATCTATTCTTTCCATATGCTTACATACTGGCATACATTGCAATCCACTCTAATTCTGACATGAACCATCCAAGCATTTTTTCATGTAGAATATCTAGCCATCTTCTATTTCACATAAAAAAATTGATAAGAACTCTCTTGAAGATGTTGGTAGGCCTTGTATGCCACAATCCTGCAAAATATTGTTAGTATGCAAATCTAAACATATAGAACGATAAGCATCATAATTGTTAGAGAATTAAATATGTAGTCTACAAAAACAAGTAGTGCATGTGTGATTTATCTTGACATAAAAAGGTTTAATCATTTTAAAATATCTTTGAAAAATATGAATTTGAGGATAATCCTATTGATATTTATGAAAAAATTGGGTTTGAGTCGTATCCAAAAAATTATTTGGATATGGTAGATGATTCTAACTAGCAATTTTCCTTCTTACCACATCCCTTTGATTCAAAGATGGCATTGTGTTATTCTTCCAATACTAATCAATTAGTGTTATCAACAATTCAAAAAAAAATTATCTTTTTGTGGGATTTTCCCTGAGAATGCCCTCAATTCATTTGAATCGATACTCTCAATTATTTTCCACCTTTGAAAGACTCTTGATAAATTTTTTGTATTAATTCTCAATTGTTCACTTGTCTTTCTAATGAGACAAGATCTCTTTGTTTGACTACTTAACAAATCCAATGTAATGACATGTCAGGTGACATTACTATCCTTTGAGCATGAGGTCCTACCCACACTCTCATAAGAATCCATTATATTCTTCACAATAGTGTTTTCACTTGAAGAATTTGATTTTCTCAACCCAATAATCTTCATGATGTTCCTATACATTATACCCCACATAATTTCATCAAATATTTGACATCTTGTAGTCTCATTTATCCTTTCAAAGAACAATTTCCAAATCTTATTAGCATATCTTCTACAAGTGTGTGTTCGAATATTACCTTCCATGTGCTGCAAAATATTCTCATCAATATTAATCAAATACTTTGGATTTCTATGCAAAATTCTAGGTGGTTTTCTCCTAGGTACATACATCTCAACATTAGGAATTTCATCAATATTTAAGTGATGCAGGCTAGATCGTGTACCCTCGATCGAGGGTGGAATAGATGACATACCTTGAGGTTCACATGGGGATGATGGCATACCTTATTTGTCAAATCCGAATGAAGATGCACTCTCAACTTGAGATGTAGTGGATGGTGTCCCTTCATATTCATTTTCAGTAGATGGTATCCATTCATCCACACTTGTGGTAGATGGTGTCCCTCCATATTCAATTGTGGTAGAGGGTATGTATCCAACTATGATATTTAAATCTGTCTTACCATGATTCTTTCACATTTGTTCCCTTTGTGATGCCAATTTCTTTTCTCTTTTTGATTGTCGAGGTTCCTCTTCAATTGGCTTGTTTTCATTGGTCGTATCCAATTTCTTCTTCTCACAATATGTCCTCATCTGTTCTCTATTTTTTTCTTTATTGGTTTCATACTCTTCATCTATTGGTTCATTCCTTGTTTGTTTCCTCGACATGGTATATAATTTTACCTATAGCATGGAAATGAGACAAATATTAGTTCTTAAAAGATGAATCCATATAAATAAATGAAATATATGTCATTCAAGGCTTCATACAAAATACTTATAATCATCCTGTAAAAGAGTGTTTCTAGCATAGACAAAGTTCACATCAATTTTTCCAATGGAATGCATTAAAGAAATGTGGTAATGTGGCATTCCGTGATTGCAAGATAGGCTCAAAATGGAAGCATGGACAAGGCATGCAAATTATTTGACAATTATTTTTTGTAGAAATGTATCCAAAATGTGGTACCTTTGACAAGCTAGTGAGCTCACTAGCTTGCTAATATAGTAGGGTTAAAAAGGTATGGGCATCCTATGCCTCATAGAAATTGGGGCATCACCATGAGACCTCATTTCTATGAGGTATATGCTGACCCTACCTTGTCAACCCTAGCACATTGGAAATATAGTGAGATCAATAGCTTGTCAAAGGTACCACATTTTGCATACATGTGTATGAAAACATTATTGTCAAAAAATTCACATGCCTTGTCCATGCTACCATTTTGGGCCTATCTTGTAATCATGGCATGCCACATTACCACATTTATTTAAGGAATTCCATCCAAAAATTCATGTGAGCATTGGAAAGCTAGTGAGCTCACTAGCTTGCCAAATCGGTAGGGTTGACAAGGTAGGGGTAGCGTACACCTTATAGAAATGGGGTCTCACGGTGATGTAGAGTACGCCTCATAAAAATGGGGTCTCATGGTGATGAGTGTGCCTCATAAAAATAGGGTCTCATAGTGATGTACATCACCGTGAGACCCCATTTCTATGAGGTGTCACTGCCCCTACCTTGTCAACCCTAATTGCAAGCTAGTGAGCTCACTAGCTTGTCAATGCTACCACATTTTTCATACATTTCTACAAAAAAAATATTGTCAAACAATTCAAATTCTTTTTCCATGCTTCCATTTTGAGCCTATCTTACTTTTATGGCATGCCAAATTACCACATTTCATTAAGGAATTCCATCAGTAAAATCATGTGAGCATTGGCAATCTAGTGAGCTCACTAGCTTGCCAATCTAGTAGGGTTGACAAGGTAGGGACAGCATGAAAGAATTCCTCATAGAAATGGAGACTCACGTGAGTCCCCATTTATATGAGGAATTCTTTCACACTGCCCCTACCTTGTCAACCTTACCAAATTGGCAAGCTAGTCCCCATTTATATGAGGAATTCTTTCAGGCTATCCCTACCTTGTCAACCCTACCAAATTGGAAAGCTAGTAATCTCACTAGCCTTCCAATTCGGTAGGGTTGACAAGGTAGGGGTAGTGTATGCCTCATAGACAAGGAAATCAACTACTTGGTATAACTATTTGAAAAAATACCTCAATGAGATATGTCCTCGTGGACTAGAATGATTGCAGGATATGCACAAAATATATTTATTGAAAAGGCTTCAAAAAATTTCAAGCATATGCAAATTGTAGGTGTAAAACCAAATTCAACTACCTTTCCAAACATCCCCCATACCTACACCAAAATGAAAGCTTTGGAGAATAGTATGCACATCCATAGTAAAGGATTGAGAAATGATGTATTATTTTATTTATAACTTATGCCATATATGTGTGTATACAAAATGTGGAAGCATAAACAAGGTAAGTCAATTATTTAACAAAATGCCTCAAAGAGATATGGTTTAAAAATATAATTGTCAAGTGTAAATAATTGTGTAATTTAAAATATGCATTGACAAGATAAGGTTATAATGACAAACAAACAATGATCAACATGGAATATGAAAAATAAAAAAAATCAAAGCAATCCAAAATATAATGAAAGAAAATGTGTGAAGACTTCACATACCTAAAAAAGTAGAGTTTCAAATGGAGTAGTTCTACCCAATTATGTAGCCTTTGCTTCTTCTTTCTTCAAACTCCTCAACAATTTGACTTTCTCAAAAGCTTGTTCCCCTCCAAAATTCAAATGTATATCTGTCATGATTGGAATTTAGACTTTAACTATTATTATATGCCTTTCAACGTGAAAAATCTTCTATTTCATGCAAAGGTGGTGGAATGTGAAAAAAATGCATGCACACTTCACAAAATCATTAAAAAAAATAAAATTGTTAGAACATGCACAAAACCAAGAGAATATGCAAATTGTGGAACTTGCAATCATGAGCATATTGAGATTTTTACTAGTTTTAGAGAAACACAAGATGCACTTTCATTATAACATGCTTGTGTTATAACATGAACACAATATGTCTTGATAAAATAATGGTCATATCTCTAATACTTCAAAATGTACTCACGTTATGAGAAAGTTTATTTTTTATAGGTTTATTTTTTCTCTCTTTCTCTTTGTCTCCTACCTCTACCCTTAAACCTTCTACCCTCTATGCTCTATCTCTATCACATTCCCTCCCTCTCTCTCTCTGAAGTCTCTCCCTTGTACCGCATCTCCCTCTCTCAAGTCTCTCTCTCACTCACTCACTCCTTATATATCTCTCCCATCTACCCTTAACTCTCTACCCTCTACCCTTTATCTCTCTCCAAATCACTCCTATCTCTCTCCTCTCTACTCTTAACCCTCTACCATCTACCCTTAACCCTTATACCCTCTACCCTCTACCCTCTATCTCTCTCCCACTCCCTCCCTCTCTCTCTTTCAAGTATCTCACTCCTAACCCCTCTCCCTCTCTCAAGTATATATCTCTCAATCACACACTCCTTATATCTCTCTCCCCTCTACCCTTAACCCTCTACCCTCTACCCTTAACCCTTGAACCATCCACCCTCTATCTCTCTCCCACTTCCTCCATCTCTCTCTCAAGCCTCTCCTTCCTATATCTTCTCCCTCTCTCAAGTGTATCTCTCTCACACTCACTCACTCATTATATCTCTCTCCCCTCTACACTTAACCATCTACCCTTAACCCTATACTCTCTACCCTTAACCCTTAAACCCTCTACCCTCTACCCAGGAAACCCTCTACCCTATAGCCTTAACCCTCTACCCTCTACCCTTGACCCTTAAATCTATTAACCCTCTACCCTCTACCCTTTATCTATCTCCCACTCACTCCTATCTATTCCCTTTACCCTTTATCTCTCTCCCACTCACTCCTTCTATCTCTCCCCTCTAACCTAAAACCTTAAACCCTTAAACCATCTACCCTCTACCCTCTATCTCTATCCCACTCCCTCCCCCTATCTCTCTCTCTCTCAAGTCTCTCCCCCCTACCCACTTTCCCTCTCTCAAGTATATCTCTCTCACTCACTCACTCACTCACTCCTTATATCTCTCTCCTGTCTACCCTTTATCTCTCTCCCACTCACTCCTTCTAGATATATCCCCTCTCCCCTTAACCCTTAACCATCTACCATTAAACCTTAAACCCTTGAACCCTCTACCCTTAACCCTTAAAATATATACCCTTTATTTCTTTCCCACTCCCTCCCCTCCTCTCTCTCTCAAGTATCTCCTCCTACCTCTCCCTCTCTCCTCAAGTATATTCTTTCACCTCCTCAACTTATTCTCTCCTCTCCACCCTTAACCCTTAAACCCCAATTTCTAACACCCTTTTATCTCTATCCCACTCACTCCTATCTCTCTCCACCTCTACTATCTATCTATCTCCCACTCCCTCTATCTCTCTGGCATTCTCCCTCCTAACCTCTCTCCCTCTCAATTATATCTCTCATTCTATCACTCACTCACTCCTATCTCTATCCCTTTAACCCTTAACCTCTACCATCTACCCTTAACCCTTAAACCCCTTAAATTTCAATTCCTCTATCTATCTCCCACTCCCTCCCTCTATCTCTCTCAAGTATCTCCCTCCTAACCTCTCTCCCCCTCTCAATTATATCTCTCATTCTATCACTCACTCACTCCTATCTCTATCCCCTTAACCCTTAACCCTCTACCATCTACCCTTAACCCCTAAAACCTCTACCCTCTATCTCTCTCTCACTCACTCACTCCTTCTATATCTCTCCCCTCTACCCTTAAACCCTTAAACCATCTACCCTCTATTTATCTCCCACTTCATCCCTCTCTCTCTCTAAAGTCTCTCCCTCCTACCCCCTCTCCCTCTCTCAACCATATATCTCTCACTCACTCACTCCTATCTTTGTCCCCTCTACTCTTAAGCCTCTACCCTATATCCCTCTCACACTCCCTCTATATCTCTCTCTAAATAATCTTCCTCCTACCTATTCTCCCTCTCTCACATCTCTCTCAGTGACTCACTCACTCCTATCTCTCTCCCCTCTACCGTTAATCCTCAACCCTTAACCCTTAAACCCTTGAAACATTAAACCCTTAAATATTGTACCATCTACCCTCTATCTATCTACCACTCCTTCCCCTTCTCTTTCTCTCTCTCCCACTCACTTCCTCCCTATTCATTGGACCCATTTTTTCAAAAAAGCCACTACATTTCCAATTTGGTGAAATTGGAAATGTAGTGGTCTATTTGAAAAAAATGGGTCCAAGAGATGGGGTCTCCCAATGATGTAAATCATTGGGAAACCCCATTTCTTGGACCAATTTTTTCAAATGGGCCAAGCTAGGTTTCCAATTTCATTGAGTTGGCAAGCTAGTGGGCACACTACCTTGCCAATTTGGTGAAATTGGCAATATATTGGCTTGTTTGGAAAAATGGGTCAAACAAATGGGGTCTACTAGTGATTTACATCACACCACGAGACCCCATTTTTTCAAATAGGTCAAGTTATGTTTCCAATTTCACTAAATTAGCAAGCTAATGGTACCACTAGCTTTCCAATTCAGTGGAATTGGCAGGCCAAGTTAGGTTTTCAATTTCACCAAATTGGCAAGCTAGTGGGCCCACTAGCTTGCCAATTTGGTAAAATTTGTAATGTAGTGGCCAGCTTGAAAAAAATGGGTCAAAGAAATGGGGTCTCCTAGTGATGTAAATCATTGGGAGACCCCATTTATTGGAACCATTTTTTCAAGCAAGCCAAGTTAGGTTCCCAATTTCACTAAATTGGCAAGCTATTGGGATGTAAATCATCAGGAGACCCCATTTATTGGAACCATTTTTTCAAACAAGCCAAGTTAGGTTCCCAATTCCATTGAATTGGCAAGCTAGTGGACCCACTAGATTTCCAATTCGGTTAAATTGGTAATGTAGTGGCCTATTTTAAAAAATTGGTCCAAGAAATGGGGTGTCTCAACCCTCTATCCCACTCAACCCAATACCCTAAACCTTCAACCCTCAACCCTTAAACCCTAAACTCTTAAACCCTCTACCCTCTACCCTCTACCCTTAAACCCAAATCCCTCAACCCCTATACCCTCTACCCTATAAAATGGACTCTCAACCCTTAAACCCGAGTAAAATATCAACACAATAGACCCTCAACCATAAACCCTAACCCTAAACCCTTAAACCCTAAACCCTTAAACCTTCGACCCTCAAACCCTTAAACCTTAAACCCTTAAACCCTCTACCCTCTACCATCTAACCTTTACCATATACATTAAACCCTCAACCGTCAATTCAAAATCCTCTACCCTATACATTAGATACTCAACCCTCATATATATTTTTCCCTCCCTCCTCTTCTCTCCTTCTCTCTATCTCACTTATCCCTCCATCTCTCCGTCAATTCAAACCTCCCTCTCTACTTGAATCCCTCAACCATATGCCCTCAGCCCTAGAACCCTTAAACACTCAACCCTAAACCCTAAACCCTCAACCCTCAACCCTTAAACCCAAGAAATATCTTTACCCTAATCTCTAAACCCTCAACCCTTAATCCATCAACCCTTAAACCATCAACCCTTAAACTCTAATTCCTCAACCCCTATATCCTATACCCTATACATTGGGCCCTCAACCCTAATCCCCAAACCCTATCCCCTAAAATCCTCTAACCTCAACCTTAAACCCTGAACCCTGAACCCTTAAGCCTTAAACCCTTAATCCCTCTACCCTCTACCCGCTACCCTATACATTAAACCCTCAACCCTCAATTATCAACCCCTAATCCCTTAATCCTCAACCCTCAAACCCTAAACCCTTAGCATCGATACCCTCTACCCTTTGCATTGGAACCTCAACCCTAATCCTTCAACCATATGTACCCTCAACCCTAATCCCTCAACCATATTATGTCAACCCAATACCCTAAACCATCAACCCTATAGGTCCTCAACCCTATACCCTCAATTCTCAACCGTCTACCCTATACATTGGATCCTCAACCCTCATATATCTTTTTCCCTCCCTCCTCTTGTATCCTTCTTTCTATCTCACTTCTCGCTCCATCTCTCCATCCATCTCTCCATCCATCTCTCCCTCCCTCTCTACCCTAATATCTCAACCCTAAACCCTTAAACAATCAACCCTAAACCCTAAACCTTCAACCCTCAACCCTTAAACCCTAAACCCTTTTAAAACCTCTACCCTCTACCCTCAACCCTAATCCCTCAATCCCTCAATCCCTCAATCCCTAAACCATCAACCATTAATTACTCAACCCTTACACCCTCAACCCTCTACCCTATAAATTGAACCCTCAATACTAATTTCTCAACCCTATACCCTCAATCCTCTAACCTCAACCTTAAACCCTCAACCCTCAACCCTTAAAGCCTCTACCATCTACCCTTTACCCTATAAATTAAACCCTCAACCCTCAATTCTCATCGCTCAACCCCTAATCCCTCAACCCTCAACCCGTAAACCCTAAATCATCAACCCTTATACCCTTTACCATTTACATTGGACCCTCAACATAATCCTTCAACCATATACTCTAAACCCTCTACCATAAACCCTAAACCCTCAACCCTAAACCATTTAACCCTAAAACCTTAAACCTTCTACCCTCTACCCTAAATCATTTAACCCTAAAACCTTAAACCTTCTACCCTCTACCGTCAACCCTAATCCCTCAACCCTATTCCCTCAACCTAATAGCCTAAACAATCAAACCTATAGGTCCTCCACCATACTCCCTCAACCCTATACCCTCAACCCCTATCCCTTTCTCGCTATCTATGCATCTCATCTCTCTCCCTCCCTCTCTCTTACCCTCTCTAATTGTCTCTATCTACCATCTCCCTCTTTCTACATATCTCTTGCTCAATCAATCTCTACCACTCACTCTCATTCCCTCTATCTAACTCTCTTTTTCTCCCTCCCACTACCTCTCCATCACTCCCTCTCTCTCCCTCTCTCTTAGGTATCTCCCTCCCACCCCTCTCTCTCTCTCAGGTCTTTCCCTCTAGCACCCTACCTAGGTAACTCTCTCTCTCTACCCCCTCTCTCTATCTATCACTCCCACCCTACCTAGATAAGTCCCTCTTACTAAACCCCCTCTATCTCCCCCTCTCTCAAGTCATTCTCTCCCACACCCTCTCCCTCTCTCAAGTATCTCACTCTCACACTCCCTCTCTCCCACTCCATTTTTATTTCACTCCCTCTCACTACCTATCTCTCAAGTCTCTCCCTATCACCCCCCTCATAGTCTCAATTCTCTCCCTCTAGCACCCTACCTACATAACTCTCTCTTTCTCTCTCTCACTCTCTCCCTCCCCCCTCTCTCTTAATAATCTCTCTCCTAGCCCCTCTCTCTCTCCCTCTATCCCTCCCACCCTACCTACCTAAGTCCCTCTCACTCCATCCCCTTATCTCCCACTCCCTCTCTCTTAGACTATCTCTTCCACCCCCTCTCCCTCTCTCAAGAATCTCTCTGACTAACTCTATACCCCCCTCTCTCTCTTAAAATTATCCCTCCCTCTAAAGACATATATAAATACATACATACATAAAAACAAGCATAATAAATATGTACATACAATCCTACAGACATACAAGCATACACGTAAATATGTAGATACAATCTTACATACATATATGCATACATACATACATGCATTTAAAAATACATACATACATATAAGCATACATACATACATACAAGCATACATACATGTACATGCAAACATACATTCAATAGAGTAGAATTTAACATAAAGCAAGACATAATGTGAGCGCATTATATCGCACTTGTGTTATGTCTTGCTAGTCATCTCCTGCACAAATACCAAAAACCATGTCAAAACTAAGATATAACGTGAGCGTATTATAAAATGCTCGTGTTATATATTGATTTGGGAATCTAGACGCCTTTAGGATTTTTATTTGCCTTGGAATACCATCAGGATTGCACATGTTTCAATGTCAAACAAATTGAACACCTAGGTAACATTAGGCTCTCTCTTAGCTATCCAATGATGCATTTTTTCTCAATTTTTGGAAATGTTAAGCCTTTCATCTATAATGTCTATTGTTTTTGTGTCTCTTTTTTGGAAAAAAATAATGTTGGTGTTTTTTTCATTATAAATTAACCACTCATCAAAATTTCAAATAAATTACAGCTTTATAAACTATAATCCATTCTAAAATAATTTTAAAACGAAAAAGAAAATTTCAAATAGTTTCCAAAATTTGTAGGTGTAGCACAACCAAAATTCTATTTTTCAAGAAGTGTCCATTTTGAAAATTAGTAAAAAATCAAATATTCATTAAAAATTATTAGAAAAATCGTGCATCAACTACATACTATTAGCTAATTTCTCACTGAAGCGATTTTGAAAATACTAAAAAAAAAGTTCACCATGCTAGGTACGCACAAAAGTTGCTATGTTATGTTTTTCTTACAAAAACAACACCAATTTCTGTGCATCCCTCTTTTGAACCCCTTAATTTCAATATTTTTGAAAATAAAATAGTAGTTTAGAAATTATACTCAAAGCACTACAATCCTTGTTTTTGTTGCATCTCAAAATTTTGAGTGTAAGTATCCTTAATTTCACATCCAAGCTCAATATTTCTTGACTTCAGAAAAAAAAAGTGGCCAGTTAAACCCCCTTTTTGGCCCTCCATCTTTTTTCACTTACTCGAAACATTCTGATTCTTTTTTCTTCTACATTCAATTTTTCTATGTCCAAATTTATTGCAAAAATAAAAAATTCCATTGAAAGATGGGTACCTTTAAACATATGGTTGTCTGATGGGAGGTCTTCTAGCATTGTTTCTTTGATTCTAAAACTTAGCACTATTTTTCTTATCTTAAGTATTCTCAACATTAGGTATTTGATCTACTTTTAGCTTTCTCCTTTTTTTATTCCGAAACCACCTTTTTATTTGGATGCTTATATCATACAATTAACTCATCAAGCATTGTAGAACTTGTCTTGATTTTATCCTCATGAATTTTTTCTTTTTTCTCGATCTAATCTCAGATTTACCACTTCTTGTTCAGGCCTTGTGTACTCATTAGTCTTTGTTCTCACCATTTCTATTGGTTGCTCAGATTGTGTTGGATATTTTATCTTTGGCCTTAAATTCTATATGTAGAGGTGTGACTTAGGAATAAGAGAAGAAGTTCATTTTTCTTGTAATTTATAAGTGAGTAGGATAGATTGATCTGAGCGTCTTTTTATATTATACATATCAAGATTTGATCATGGTCAAAGGAAGAAAACATGGAGATGATGGCTTTGATGACACATTTCATGGTGTGCACATGACAAAAGGAAGACAAATAGATACTAGGGTTTCATCAAATGAACAAATAGTGAAGCATTTTGGTCCTATACTATATCATGTGAATTCTTGTGTGAATTATATTCTTTATGCTTTTATTCCTTTGTTTTATACTTGTATGCAATCATTTGCTTCTTTAATATTTTACTTTAGATATTTATTTTCAACTTCAATTTTGTCAAGGTATTCAAGAGAAACATTGATTTTTCCATCTTTGTCAAACATGCAATCTTCTTTTGTTTACCTGATAGAATAAATAACTTCAAGAGCCATGTATTCAAATTCCAAGATCGAGTCTAAAAGTGGTCAAGATTCTTCCAAGGAACCAAGATTTAATACCAATTATTGAACACATATAATACTAAGAGGGGGAATGAATCAACATTCTATTAAACCATATAATTAATTACTATCAAATTTTCAAAGCATACTTAACAATCACAAGGAATGAAAAAATAAACAATCCATATTACACACAACACATGAACACTAAATTTTTTATGTGAAAAACCCAATGCGGGAAAAATTACAATGAGGATTAACTCAAAATATGTTATAACTAGTTATAAGATATTACAAAAAGGCTCACTACCACGAGGACTGACTTTCCAAGTGAACTCACTATTCACAAAGAAAATAAAGATACAAAGAAGTGGATTTATAGCTAGAGTTTGAACTAAGAAAGGTGAATCTTATTGAAAGGTGTTTTCCCTTGGTCTTCTTTTATTATGCATCACAATTCTTAGGTTTGTGACATTGCTTAATCACCTCCATTGGATTCATTAACTCTAGTGGTTGTATTAGGCATTAACAGGTTGAACTTTTGATGCAACGACAATCGTCTATGCAATAATTGGTATCATAGCCTGGGTCATGGGTATAAACCCATTGCTTGTGCTAGGGGGATTGTTTCAAGGTGTGTTCCCTTGCTATCCTTATTTTGTGCAGCGCAAACCTTGGGTAAGTGACATGGATTATCCGCCTCCTATGGATTCATTAACTTTAGTGATTGTATCGTGCATTAAAAGGTCAATAGTTTGGTGTAACAACAACCGTATATGCAACACATATAATCATATGCTAGATTCAGATCCTTTGAAGCTCAAATAACACTCTTATTCACATGATTCTACAAGATTTTTCATCACGTCTTGTATTCGGATAATATATTCATCAAAATCCTATATTCCTCAACTCAAATTAACCCTGTATATATATTGAACTCCATTTCAAACATCAATTAATTTGGCCTAATTAGATGTAGGCTTAAATTATACAGAACGTGCCTTGTCGGCACCCAATTCAAACCAAAATTTATTTTGTGCCAAAAAACACAAGAAATATAGGCCGAAATGGACCTATAACGATTCCCTTTTCCATTTGCAACACATATTTAATCTTCATAACTCTAAATTCATTCCTCAAGTCATCCAAGAATAGAACCAAAAAGTAAAATACTTGAACTAATCATCACCATAGAATATGTGGACCATAAAATATCACACCCACTAGAAAATATAACGTATTGATGCCTATAAACATTCTCCCAAAACTACAATGTCCAACTCAAATTTGCAGAGGAATGCAAACTATTTAGGTAATAGCTAGTACATAGAAAATAATGTAAACCATGTCTACCAAACTTTTGTTACTTGCAAAATTTGAACCACTTATACAAAACAACTCAAATTATGAAATAAGATGTCAGTGAAATCTATAAACAACATACTAGAACCACATAAGAAGATCTGATAGGGAAAACATATGTGAACCAAAATACCAAAGGGGACTTTGTGTTGAAGCTACTGGTCTAGATACTTAGCCAAAAGAAAACTTCACAAAATAACTTATCTATAAACATCCATCATGGATTTTTGACAGCATTTAAAAATCATTGATGAAAACCTTCTTCATTCTTTCAATAGTGTTTCCTAGGGTTCGATCCTTCTACTCATTTGGAGGTTTCCCTTCCTACTTGGGTTCAACTGCCAAGTCCTCCCCTAGAATTTTAGGATGAGGAGATCATTTCTATAAGGGCTAAATTTTTGGGGAATTTCCTCTCCTTGGACTATTTCATCAAGTAATGGTAACAATTACTTTTCACTCACTTTTTTATAAGCATCTAAAACAATGAAAAATAGGGTATTTGGTATTGATTGAAATGGATTGATAACAATGGTCTTATTTCTCTAGTTTCATTCCAAATATGTGCTATAGAAGAAAGATCTAAAAATTAACAAAACTAACCATCAAAATGCATAACTAGAAAGGGTGAAATGTTGTGTAACTATCACCAAAGATGATTTTTCAAGGATCTCTGAGGACTCATTCACCCTATGGCGAATGGTTCATGGATAGGGTTCCAAAACATCAATTTTTGGGTTTTGTTCAACTTAGTTTGTACTCCCAGATTCTAGTTGTCCACTATTGTAAATCTATAAATAAAACTTGTAGTTCACTTTCTATGATTTCACAACCTTTCTTACAACTTTGAAAACTTTTCAAATTTCTTCAATTTTTCTCTCCAATCGATCTTCAACCTAAAACTTGCAATCACACATAAAAAAGAGTTTTTTTTTGTTTATTAGGGAATGGGGGTTTTCCTTGGTCAAACCCCATTTTGGTAATTAAACATCAAAATGAATAAAATCATTAAAGCATTGATGAATGAACGAAAATATGCAACAACTCACCAAACCTTAATTGAAACCTTGTAGTACAAATATGAAAACTTGCATGAAGTGGCCTCAATGAATGTAGATCTTGATCATGAAACTTTATTATAGATAATTCCTCTAAATATGCTTGGATTGATCGTTAATACTACATAAACATATGAGATCAAACAACATGCATGATTCAATAAATATTTGACATGATCAAAGAAATCTTAATTATTGTAGTAATATTCTACATATATACCCATGAATGCCTTAGAAATGCTCTTGAATTCTCTTGATAATGATCACTTTAATGATCTAGGATCTTAGCTTGAAATCTCTAGGATGAACATAGTGAAATAACCTTGTATTTATATGAATCCTAAGATTAGTTCCCTAAATTTAAATATCACAAACTAACATTGAATTATAGATTTGAAATCATTAAAATACCACCAAAAACATATTCCAAAGGGGCGTCCTAGGTCTAAGTGAGGACCCATTTGCTATATGGAAAATGGGTATTAGGAGACTTACCTAGGAAACACATTGCTTAGTATTAAATATTATGTTAAATTAGGGTCCTATGCCTAAGTGAGCACCCATTTTCTCTATGGTGAATGGGTCCTAGAAAACTTTCCAAATACACACATCTTCCTAAGTTATGTCTTGTGAAATGTAATTTATGAATGCCAGGTTTTATCCCTTGGAAATTTCATATAATTAGGCTTGGATTTGAATTAAAGGGGCCAATTAAGGAAAATTAACCTCAATCAATTAATAAAGCCCTAGATTAGTGTGAAAGTGTAAAGATACACCTTAAAACACCAAAAAAATTAAAAAATAAAGTCCATTTAATTTAAAATGGCTCTAAAATTAATGTGAATATGTAAAACATATTACAACTCTAATTTAAGGAAACATTAGGATCATTTTATTATTAATTATTCCCAAATTAAGTGTGTAAAAGGGATACTTTTTTCCTACTATATTTTTTTCCCCCACTTTAGTTAGAGTATGAACCCATGTCAAACTCACACTAAAGTACACATTAAAGACACTTATGTATACACCAATAACAAATATCAACACGAAAGAGACCTAAATATCTCAACACCTTGCATCATCCCTAAAAGGAAAATACAAGACAAGCGAAAAGATAAAAAAATTATGACATAAAGAAGAATGTGGGTATATTCAAGGAAATTAAAAAAAGAGAGAGATGCATCAAATGAAATAGTATAGGGGATAAAATTACACAAATGAAATCACCTAAAGAAACATGGAAAATAAAATAAAGAAAAATACTTGTAGGGCACATGCAAGTCAACATATAGCAAGGTGTTTGCATCCCAATATTGTTCGGTGCATGTAGGAGGTGGAAAACTATCAAAAGGGACAATGTAAAGTGTTGAACTAGGACACACACCAAGTTCAACACTATTTTTAGGAGAATTGTCATTTAATCTCATAGAAGAGGAGAACAATGAATTCATCTCATTATTAATCAATTTTTGCAATGTCAATGTCATCATGTAGATTAATCACAATAGGAGGTTGAATCATAATGTCTTTGGAAGGTTCTTCTTTACATTGTGGTGAGGGAGAAGAGATATCATGCCTTGTAGGAGATAATTTTGGATTTTGATTTTCTATGTTTCTCTTTTCTTCTTTATTCTGTAACATAAAAGCAATAACATGACATCTATACCTACACTCTAGCATTTCAATTTCTTCATAATCTATTGTTGATTTGTGATTGTGTAGGAGAAAATTTGTCAATGATAGGTTTCTTTTCTTCCCTTAGGGGGGGAACAAAAGGAACCATAGGAGGTTTCTCAAACACTTTCTCTTTTTATTTGTAAATTTTTTTGATCTTAGGAGGCACAACAAGATTATTTTGGTTGTCTTGTGGTATATTATATGAAATGGTAGGATAATTTTGGAATCTTGCAAGGGATATTGATTCAATATTTGTTTTCTCAAGGATAGGTGGCTCAATCACTAGTTGAGGCATATTTCTAAGGGATAATTATTCTATGCAATTAGCCTTAAAATATTTATATTATTTTAAAATTAGTCCTCACAAGCTCTAATAGGTTCAATGGGCTTGGGCCAAAATAAATCCAATGAAAAGTTTCCATGATAAGACATAGGATTAAAGCCACTATGGTGCATAGTAAAGATTTGATTGGTGAAGGGAAAATTTAGAAACTTATGCACTAATAATAGGATGAAATTCATGGAGTGAAGCCATGGATAGCCTAACTTCACATGAAATTGGTTTTATGATGGGATGATGGTGAATGAGAAATTTAATGTTTTTGGTCAAACTTTTAGAGGGAGATTATTTGAGCCCATCATAGGACAAGAAAACACATTATACATTTTGATCCATGCTTTCAGTTTTCCATATGTATCTTGATAGATTTCATGCACAAATAGAAATTCTTCAGTGATCACATTCTCTAGATAGATGGGATCAATTAATATCCCATTGGTAGGATTGTCATTGATTCTTCCAGATTTATAAAGAGGACCATTAGATTCATGTTTGATTATGTCATTTTGAGAGAAATCAATATCAAGGGAGATTTTTTTTTATCCCTTATGAGGTTTAGCTTGAATAAATTTGACTGAGGCATGTATGTTATCATTCTTTTGATTTTTTAAGTTCTCATGAAGGAAGAAACTAAGGATACCAAAAATTTGTATTTTGTGTTTAGTTTTATGTCCATGCTTTTGGCAAGCACAAAGTGTTGTAACTTTTCTAGGCCTTCATCCACTATTTTTATGTTTTCTTTCAATATATGAACAAAATAATGCACATTTATTGTAGGTAAGGAAGTAATTTTAAATGAGGTATGCATGATATGATCCTGAGGGGATTGATTATCAACACTATTAGAAATAGAGTTAGAAAACTCAAGATCCACGATGAATGGTGTATCATGGGCTGAAATGAGTCTTGAACTACATCTCACAATAGTATTTCTATTAGGAAACAAATTTGTAAAGGTCATACAATTTCCAACTCAATGCCAACCCAAAATAGAAAGAGGGTAAAGTGAAATAAAATGAACTAGAATACAATGCAATTTTTAGATTCTAAACAAGGTTATTTATTGATTACACTATGAAAAAATCTAAAAATTAAGTCTTGTAAATGCAATTTTGAAACCAAATTAAGCTAGATATGATCAAATTGATGAACATAAATTCTACAAACAGTAACAAAAATCTGAAAGAAACAAATAAAAATGTAGAAATGAATATTTTAGTGCCAAAAAAATTAGATTATGACTTGATCAAGGACTCATTAACCCTAGGACAAATGGGTCCTAGATGAGGGTTTTGAAACAATTTTTTACAAATTTTTGAGTGGTTTTTCGATTTTTTTTTTGTTACAACAAGTTTCAATTTTAGTTTTCTATGAATTTAATGTGAAATGTGAGTGCAAATTATGACAAAATGACAACCTAGAAAAGATAGTTTGATATGCAATTTTGTTTCAATTTTTAAATGCAAGTTAACATGATGTATATGATATGAAAGATGATAATTTTTTTAAAATTTTATAAATTTAAAGAATACAAAATATGAAATCTTAAAACCTTAAATGAAATGCAAAGACAAGACACCCTAAATGAAACCTAACTCAATGCAAACAGATGCAAGATATAAATTTAGGATGAAAGGGGACTCCCAAATCAAAAAATAAAATGATCAAACTCACGTCAAGTTCACCAAAATGAAATAATGAAAAATAGGTTTTTTTGGATTGATTGAAACAGATTGATAATAATGGACCTATTTCTCTAGTTTCAATCAAAATATGTGTTATAGAAGATAGATCTGGAAAAATAATAGAACTAACCATGAAAATGCATATTTGGAAAGGGTAAATTATTGTGTACTTGTCACCAAAGATTCTTTTTGAAGGCTCATTGAGGACTCATTCACCCTATGGCAAATGGGTCCCGGCTAGGGTTCTAGAAAATCAGTTTATGGGTTCTATTCTGCTTTGTATTCACCCCTAGATTCCATTTGTTCACTTTATGAAATATGGAAATAAAAATTGTAGCTCAATTTCCATGATTTGATAAATTTTCTTGCAACTTTGACAACTTTTTAACTTTCTTCATTTTTTCTCTCCAATTGATCTTCAACCTATAACTTGGAATCACACATCAAAGAGAGAAAGCATTGTTTGTTAGGGAATTGCAATTTTCCTTGGTCAAACCCTATTTTGGTAATTAAAGCTTGAAATTAATAAAATCATGAAAGGAATGATGAATGAACAACAATATTTAACAACTCACCAGACCTTAATTGAAACCTTGGAGTACAAATCTGCAAACTTGCATGAGGTGGCCTCAATGAATGTAGATCTTGATCATTAAACTTGATTATAGATAATGCCTTTGAATATGCTTGGATTGATCTTGAATACTACATCAACATATTAGCTCAAACAACATGCATGATGCAATAAATCTTTGACATGATGAAAGTAATATTATTTGCTGCAATAATATTCTAAAAATATTACCTTGAATGACTTAGAAATCCTCTTGAATGCTCTTGATAATTCTCACTTGAATGCTTTAGGATCTTAGCTTGAAATTTCTAGAATGAAAATAGTGAAATAAACTTGTATTTATATGAATATTAAGATTAATTATAAAATTCAAAATATCATAAGAGGACATTGAATTATAGATTTGAAATCATTAAAATACTACCAAAAACATATTCCAAATGGGGTCCTAGGTCTAATAAAGTACCCATTTTCCATATGGTGAATGGGTTCTAGACCACTTACCTAGGAAAAACATAGCTTAGCATTAAATATTATGTGAAATTAGGGTCCTAGATCTAAGTGAGGACCTATTTTACCTATGGATAATGGGTCCTAGGTCACTTACCTAGGACACACATCTTGTGAAGTTGATTTTTGTGAAATTTCATTTATGAATGTCAAGTTTTATCCCTCGAAAATTGTATTTAATTAGGATTTGATTTGAACTAAAGGAACTAATTAAGGAAAATTAACATCAATCAATTAATAAAGCCCTAGATTAGTGTGAAAATGTAAAGATACACCTTACCACTCAAAAAATAAGGAAAAATTAACTTTGTTTAATTTAAAAGCGCCCTAAACTTAATGTGAATATGTAAATAATATTACAACACTAAATTAAGGAAAAATTAGGCTCATTCAAATATTAATTTTTCCCAAACTAAGTGTGGAAAAGGGCTACCATTTCCTACACTACAACATAAAAACCAATAAGGTGATTCCTTCTCTAATCACTCTAGAATCCAAGCTCAGTAATTGGTCTCAAGTCATTGAATATGAAAAATCTACTCTCTTTTGTCTACTTTATTTCTCAATTGGTCATCTTTGCAATTCCTTCCATAAAAGGGTGCTTAAGGTTCAAAACTACTAGCTAAGGGTAAATGTGTGGCGATCCCTTCCCTAGATTATGATAGAAGGCTCTGATTAGAATTTCCTCATTGTTTATTATAGTTGGCATTTCCCTATTGTCTAAAGATTCCCGATTCTTCTTGTAACCCTACATTGGGTCATCAGGTTAGTTCTCTCAATGATCTCCCCAAGATGGTTATCTAATAGTCCAAGGAGATCGAGCCCTTCAATTCAAATTTCACCACTGGGACCCCCCTCTCCCTATATTCCTTTTGATCTATATTCAAAGACCTATCCATCCCTACAACCTCAATTTTTCTTGTCATTGTCCCTTTTTCTTTGGAACCCTAGATGGAGGTATTCCTTCCCACCCCTATGGAGTCATCTCTTGATTTTTTTTATCCCATGTGTGACTCCCTTAGTCCATATCCCTAGCTTAGTGGTGTGGATGGCCTCTTCCAAATACAATTCCAACATGATTCTGGTTGGTTCACCAAGATCTTCAAAGTTGGTGGGTCTAAGGAAGTCTATCGATGTTGATACCAACTGAAAACCTAGTTAGAAACCCTCTAAATAAATAAGGAAAAAGTGTACAACCAAGCATATTTCTAATGGAAATGAAGTTAACTTGGAGAATCTAGGCTCAAAAATATCTAAAAAAAGTGTTGATCCTCTCATGGAACATTAGGGGGCTTAATAGCCTCCATAAGAAGCATATTTTCAGGGATCTCATTAAAGAATACAATCCTAAAATTCATCTTATTCATGAAACTAAAATGACTATTGTAGACTGATAAATCAAGTAAGTGCATATGGCCTAATGCCCTATATTTGGCGATTGACATGGAGGGGGATTTTGGAGGTCTTGTTAACATTTGGAAAAAATTCCTTAATGTCTTTCTAATTTCCAAAGATAAAATCTATGTCAATGTCTAGTTTGTTAAATGTTATGGTCTCCATGACTAGGTTTTGTCTAACACCAATGCACCTCATATTTTTTTCTTAGAAGATCAAGCTAGAATGGATAGTTTGGGTGTCATAGTTCCCTCCTTTAAAATCACTAGATGGTGTTGGGAAATTTTAACACCCCCTATTTCCTTCAGAGAATATGGGTTGAAATATTAATTTTACATATAGTATTTCAAGTCTTAATAATTTCCTTTTAGCGGGTGGCTTGTCAAATCTTGATCTAGAAGGAATCTCTTTCACTTGGTCAAAAAAAAAAATGGGAGATCATCTAATTTAGGTAATACTTAACTATTTCCCTTTGTCCTCTAATTGGTATTTCTCTTCCTTCCTCTCGCTTTCCACTCTTCTAAGAATTGGTTTTGACCACACTCCCTTACTTAAAAAATGGAACTCTCCTCTTCAAGTTAAGTGTCTCTTTTGGTTTGAATCTATTTGGTCACATCATATTCACTCAAGGGGCTCTTATAGGAATAGTGGAGCATTAAGGTATGTGGTTCAACTATGTTTAGGCTAGCATTCAAGCTCCAAAATTTACAATGTAACTTGAAAAACTAGAATACCATTTTTTTTGGCAATATCTTTTCTCAAAAGAAATCCCTTAAGGACTAGCTGAAGTTGGTTAAAAATGATTTGGATGGTTTGGGAGCCTTCGAGGATTTTTCATTAGGGAAATTTTTTTGTAAGTGATTTACATAACCCTATTAAGAAAGAAGAAATTTACTAGAAGTAACGAGCTAGAAATTGGTGGCTTTAGGAGGGATATAAGAACATAAAAAAGAATCACCTACCTGTCTCTAAGCATAGGAAGAATATGGTTCTAGGTTGATTTCTGAGGAAGACATTTCTTTGGAAGGTGTTAATTTCTTCAATAATATTCTCAACCTAGTCATAATTCACCCCCTCTACATATATATGATCTATTGGATGGTATTCTCCACTTTATCACTCTCCAAAAAAATTGGTTTATTGAAATGCATGCCTCAAATGAGAAAATTAGGGAGGTATTTTTCTCCCTTAACTATTATAAGGCCTTGAGGCTAGATGGCTTCCTCCTTTACTCTTTCCAAAGTTCTAGGATTGTCATGATGTTATTCTAGCGGTTAAATAGTTTCTCTCTTCGAGAAACATTCTAAAGAAATTCAATAATAAATTTATTTTCCTTATCCCTGAGAAATATTGAGCCAACATTCTTTCTAATTTTCACTCGATAAGCCTTTATAATACCTTTTACAAAATTTTCTCTAAAATTCTTGTAAGTTGTATTAAACCTTCCCTTTATAAGTTGATCCATCTAACCGAGAAATGTTTTTTCTCAAGATTCTGAATCACTAATGTTGTCATGTTGGTTCATGAAATTATTCATTCTACGGGAAAAAGAAATAAGGAAAGAATGACCCTTAAGATAGATATCTTCAAAGCCTATGATAAAATATCCTAGATTTTTTAGTTTGAAGTCCTATGTAGGTTTGTTCTCATTAGAAAAATATTAAAACTAATTAAAGGATGTGTTACCTCTCCTATGTTCTCAATGATTACCAATGGAACTCCTCAAGGCTAATTTTTTGGTTTTCATGGCATGAAGAAAGGGTACCCCCTCCCCTCCTATATTTTTATATTGGTGGAAAAGGTCCTTGGTTGTAACATTGGAAAATGTGTTTTGGAGGGTACCATGGGTTGTTTTACTCTATTTATCTCCCTTTCAATTTATTATCATTAATTTTTTGATGATACAATCCTTTTGGGGAAGCCATTGTTGCAGAGGTGAAATGGTAGATACATGTTCTAAAAACCAAATTCTTTTATTTTTAGTTAGTGTATTTATCTAGCTAAATTTTTTTTCTCTCAATATCCCTCTCTAGCTCCAAACTAGGATCTTTAGGATCCTTAATTGATAAATCCTTCCTCTACCCTCTACTTTCTTGGTAATGCCTGTCACTATGAGTAAGTTTGATAATTATCTATGCTTTAACTTGTTTAACACCCAAAATACTAAGAGGGAGGGTGAATCGATATTCTCTAAAAACACTTAAACATTTAAACATTGATTCCACATAGCATATTTAATTTACAGTAAGAAAGAAAATCATGATATCAATCATCAACATCACATAACACATGAACACCAAATTTTTATGTTGAAAACCTAAAAAGTGAGAAATCATGATGAATATTAGCTCATAATATATTATAACCCATTATTTGATATATAGAATTGTTGACTATAAGTGGACTCACTATCCTAGTAGACTCAGTACCCAAAAAAATATATATATATCTATAAGAGAGTGTTGAAATGCGACTGATTTTTGAACTATTACAATTTCATCTCTAATATGAATGGATTATAGTTCCATTGAATCTCATTACATAGAATTTATACACTTCATATTGATCTACACTAACACTATACTCTATATTCACTTCAAATTCAAATACTTCACATAAACACTACTTATCATCACATGCATGTATCCAAAACATAAAAAATGAACTCACATATATATCCATCTCAACCTCAAACATCAATTAGGTCAGCCTAATTAGATGTATCATAAAAAATATAAATTTTCGACTCAACCCATACATCATGTTCCTTAATTAAAAATTGTAAGACATAAGATAGGTCAGGGTGGACCTATAATAACATGCTTATAATGGATCAATACTTCTCAAAAATGCACAATACCCCAAGGATACTAGGTCAAAACCAATAATGATCTTGTAATACCCCTCCGTTTTGTTTCTTGTTCAAGTTGCTTTATGCTATGTTTGGTTGCAATTACTTTGATACTGGATACATTTTGTTATAATATTTTGATTGCTACTATTGAGTGACAAATATTATTATGGGATGTAGTTATCTGATTATTGTTTCACATGCATTATGGATTAATGATGTTGTAGAGTTAACATGAGATGTTATTATGAGATTATTAGAATTATGATGGAAGTGTCAGTTTCGATGAGTGTATTGGTGAAGAGGACGGTTTTGCATCACTCGCTTGCGAGCGCCCTATGAATCTGTAATTTCTTCTTCATGGTGTGTATTATATGCTGGATATATTGTACAATGTTGTTTACTTGGTTGCAGGATTGCAGGTACATGACATCGACTCCACCTGGCTTCACAAGTTTGAGCGTGTCGATCCAACGGTTAAATTGAACGAGAGATAGTAGCTAGGTAACATGTGTCAAGTCTATACCCTAGCCTTAGTGTGTCGTCAGTTGTATGTGTCGAGTCATTGTCTGTCTTGCTTGATGTTATTTAATTCTGAAACATTCTTAATTTGGAAATAGATATTTAGAATAATTGCATTTAAATTATGTTGATGATTATTTAATTTAAATAATGCAATGTGAATAAAAGTTTATATTTAAATTAATTAATTATATTTAGTTTATTTAATTAATTAAATTTGATCCAAGGGGTTGAATTTAGTTATTAAATAATTAAATTAATTAATTAAACGTGATGCAAGAGAATGAAAGGAAATAAAAGAATTAGAATTAATTTTGGAATTTAATTCCAACGTGTGAGAATTAAATTAGAAATTGTAATTAAATGTTTATTTGGAAAATTGGTTGCAACTTTGGAAATTAATTTATTATTTGAAATTTCATTTTAAATTGAAAGTGGGTTTTTGAAAAGTGAAATTGAAATTCAAAATGAAATTGAAATTGATTGAAATTGAAATTGAAATTGAAATATCTAATTTGCATGTAATGTGAATTAGGGTTGTAAATATTGAAATTGAAATTGAAATTGAAATATCTAATTTGCATGTAATGTGAATTAGGGTTGTATTAGGTATTTTTGATTTTTAAAGAATACATGTTTTAATTTTAGGGGAGAAAAATCTTTAGGAAAATACATTTTTACAGCAGGAAAGAAATTTTGAAAAATTTGCACAAGGGTTTGAAGAAAGTTTGATTGTAGAATTGATTGAAGGAAAGATTGTTTGCATTTGTTGGATTTTGGATTGGATTCATTGGAAGATTGAAGAAAATTCAAGGAAATCTTTGGAGGAGGCTTGCATCAGAAATTCATCTCTTCCTGTAGCTTCTTGTACCAGGTTTTCCTCTTTGTGTTTTATTGTTCTTGATTGTTTTTTTTTAAATAGTAGTGATTAAAGATTTATTTGTTAAATCTGTTTTAGAAAATAAATTTGATATTAGAAGAAAATAATTAAACAAATTTGCAACCTTTGCTTGTGAAAATTCTTGAGTGAAAATTGTGAAAACCTTAGTTGAATTTAAATTATTTGGAGAAATTGATTTTATTGTTATTGAAATTAAACATAGAGATTGAACAAGACATTTAGAATGTTTTTAGAAAATGAAACCCTTTGTTATTATTAAAAATCGGATTTTAAAATCTGCAGTATAGTTATATTTTCATGGTAAAATGGTCTGGTTACGCCACCTATAACTTCCCTTTCACAAACTGGGTTTTCAATAAATTTAAAGGGTTTTGGTATTTTGAAGTTTTCCTATCACTGTCCAAAAATCGTAAATACCCAGATCGTAATTTTTGAGTTATATTTGAAACATGAGACTGTTGTTAAATTGTCTTCCCATGGCTGTTCTGAAAATAAGATAATAATAAATTGATATTTATAAATATTAATATTTTATGTATTGTGATTATAATATTGAAATATTATTTAATAATATTTTATATTATAATCTATAATACTAAAGTATTATATTTATTTATATTATTTTAAATAAAATTTGTATATTAGATTGGTGGATTTAAAATTATAAACATATGGGAAAATTATTGTTATTTTAAAATGACATGTTAAAGTTTAATTGAAGGAGTTAAATATTTGATTTAAAGAATGCATAATTTAAAATTGAATTGTGGAATTTAAATCCATATGTAAAAGGTCCAATTATTAATTTGATTTAATTGGAAAAATATATTTATATTTTGAAATATTGATGATAAAGGATATTTTATTTTGAATTAATCAATTTGATATTCTGCAAAGAATAGAGGATATGTTAATGATTAAATATATTTAAATATATTAATTTATATTTAGTAGATATATAGTGAAGGTATATATCCATTTGAGAGAATAAATAATATTTTATCTTATTTTATTCTGTTGTTTGCAAATTGGATATTATTAGTGTTTTAAAAGAAATGATTAGTATGTGTAGAAAATGTATAGAGAAAGATATTTTTTTAATAGAAGTAATTACTTGATTTAAAAGAAAATATTTATTTTGTTAATATGATTGAAAAAAATATATTGAGATATATATATATATTCATGAGTATTTTCGATCAGTATTTACCTTGTTTTATTTAAATGCGTGTGATTTAGTTTTGCATGAAGAATTTAAAAGATAAGTTTTGAATGCGTAGTCAAAAAAAAACAAGCCAAAAGATATTTTTATACATTGATGAAATTGCATGTTTTTAAATGGATAGTTGATGAGACATAGACTCCGGATAGAAAATTGGAAAAGATTGTTTGCAATAGTGTTAGGTTGCATTAGAAGAAAATTTAGGAACTATCTCTATTGAAAAAGGCAAATAGTTATTATGTTTTATTTCCATAGAACAAATTAATCGTTGTGATTGGAATATTAAAGAATCTATATAATTGAGTTTATTAATATATATGTTTGGTGTATATATAATATGGAGCATGTAAAATATGTTAAGGGTAAATTCATTATCGTATTTCGCTTTTATAAGATGTATGCAATGTATTATTGAATAAAGATTTAAAAATGGATTGATTAGTGTATATGGAAAATGGATAGAGAAACAATATGTTATTATATTAAAGTGATTGAATATGTTAAATAGAAAATTGAATGAGATGTAAGATTTGGTTAGGAAATGAAAAGAGTTTACTTGCATGGATTTGTGTCAATTTAAAAGTAAATTAAGAAGTTGTTTTATTGATGAAGCAATCAATTATGTTATTTATTAATTTATATTTAGATTAATTGAATCATTGTGATTGGATTATGAAAGAGATATGGATTTAGTATATCCAAAAGTAGTATCTTCCTCATGCTTATCTTAAAAGATTTAATTCTTTGTATTCAGTAAAGGGAAGTAAGTTTAATTGTTTTAGATTTCCAATAATGAAAAGGGAAATAGGGGTTATGATTATTTTAGATGATCTACTTATCATGTCTTTGACTTTGTCAACACTACCTATTGAATGAGTATGGATTTAGGAAATCCAAATATTAGATTTGATTGATGACTTGAATGCTTTTGTTGCTATGTCGTCAAGTTGCATTGTTGGTTTTGGGATTTAGTGTTAGTCCTAAATTATAAGTCTTCTAGAAGAACTTAGAGGATAAGGGTTATTGAATGTTTATGCCATCCAGTTGTTTTCCCTTGGGTAGTGCATGGCGTCTTTTCAGTTTTACTCGGTTTTCATGAACGGGGATGTTTGCACCTCCTTGGTTTAGGAGCGGATTATGGGATCCGTGTCTCCTTGTATGGAGTGACCTTGTTATGTGGTTTCATCTTGTTTCCTCCTATGAAAGGAGTGGACTATGTGTTGTTGCCTCCAAGATGTTTGGAGTGAGATCTTTTGTACCTCCTGTGAAAGGAGTGGACTATATATTGTTACCTCCAAGATGTTTGGAGTGAGATATTTTGTACCTCCTGTGAAAGGAGTGGACTATGTGTTATTGCCTCCAACATGTTTGGAGTGGGATCTTTTGTACCTTTTGTGAAAGGAGTGGACTATGTGTTTATTGCCTCCAAGATGTTGAAGTGAGTTTCTATTATATGTATCCTCCTTGTGTTGGAGTGGATTATGATGCCTAGTTGGTATGCACTTGTGGTTCCCTTGGTGGATTGTTTGGATGTGTGTTGTCGAATAGAAGAGTGGCTTCTGTTAGGCGCCAGAGCCCAAAGAGGTAAATTGGATAACCTTCAGGAGTGATTTAATCAAGTGATAATTTAAATAATGTACTTAGAAGATTAGGACTAACTTCTCACATTAATCAAGATAATTTTACCTCACTCATAGGCATAAGGGCTTGTTTAGATTTGGGATGAGTGAGAAGGCCAGGAATGGCAAGATCAACTATCTTGCTCTTACGAGAGGTAGTTGATTCCGCATGAGTGAGTATGAGTGCCGGGATTTGGTTGAGGCCACCAGGATTACTTGTGTCGGAGCCTATGAAGAATTCCCAAAGGAGATCTCATGACAAACCTTGCGATGACACTCTATCTATGACAACTATTGTTAATTATTTTATGTGTATAGTTATTTGAACATACTTGATCTACTTTATGTCTGGAAGCAATCTGACCTATATCAGTGATGTTGGAGTTGTACTTGTATTGTACTTGATGTGTACATGTATGGTATTTGATTTGTACTTGTATTGTACTAGATTTGTACGTGCATTGTATTTGATTCGTACTTGTATGGTGAATGAGTTGTATTTGATTCGTGCTTGTATAGTGAATGAGTTGTATTTGTTAATTCATTTGGTGGGTTATAACAGTATGAGTCAGTATGAGCCTGCCTTTGGTTAGTGGTTGTAGATCTTAGTCCATGTTACTTTGTTACTATCTCCTAGCATGGGGGGTGGGCCTTCGGGTACCACATTCGTAGGGTGGAACATGCACCAAAACCGTTGGGTCCCCATCGATCTTCAGTACTTGGTGGCGAGACATCTAGATGGACAGCTCGTGGTTCTTGTTGTATTATCTTGCATTGTAATATTTTAATTTGTATAAGTTATTTTATCCCTCTTATGTTTAGCAGGTAGAATTTTGTAATTGTAATCTATGTACTATTGCCTCATTCTGAGAATGAGTGATGTAACTATTGGATTAAGATAATGTTTATGAGATTGTATCCTGGTTGATTATCTTATCATGTTATGTGGTATTCTTATGATGTATGATGTTTATATCATAAAGTTCATAATCATATAGTTATATGTAATATGTATGTGTGGGTTTAAGTAATCCTAACCTTGTAGCCTTAGAGGTTGTTGTTAATTAGTAAGTGAATGTGTATGTTAAATGCACTTTAAAAAAAAAAAAAAAATTAGTTCACTTAAGATGTTAATTGCAACTTCCTTTAGGGTTGCAAGGCGGGGCATTACAGATCTAACATCAAAATTCACCAACTATTAAACCACAAATAGACGTGGATTTCCAAATTTAATGCCACATTAAATTAAGATACACCTAAAACCTATCAACACTCCCATAAATCTATAATACTATATACAAATCTATGATAATGTGTGGATTCACACAAACATACATTCCATAATGGTAACCACTACCACTATGAGACTCGATATAGGGTGATCCCACAATACTAGTTTACAATTTTTGGTCAAACTGGACACTAAAATTATTATTTTTAACTGAATCTTCACATTCAGGCACCTATAGCGGCTAAACCGTGAGGAATTTGAAGGTGATTCAAACTAGAGTCTCATCACATTTTGTCTATAGATTCTAAAAATATTTTTTTCAAAATTCTTGGAATAATATTGCACTTCTTTTTCCATCTCCCATGAAAACTTTTTTTTTTTTTTTTTTAGAAAACAACATTTTTAAAAAGTGACGCCCACCGTGTACAACATAATTTTTTTTGTATGAAGGATAAAATTATATTTTTTAGAATTTAGATTTTTAACTATTATATCTAGCACTTTCATTTCGTCTCATAGTTTTTTATTGAATATTTTTTCCTTAATAGAGTTTCAAAGTCAAACAAATTGTAATTCAGACATAGGAGGACTATATACAACATAACTTTTTCTGTATGTATCAAAATTCAATTTTTTTTATTAAAATGGATCAAGAACATCAATACCCAGCATGAAAATATTTTTAAAAATTTTATTTTGATAATTTTCTATTTTTCCACATGTGAAAAACAAAGAGCTTGATTTTTGGTGAAAAACCTATGTTTAATAAAACTAAAAAGTCACATACATAATAAAACCAAAACGTATTAAAATTATATTCATCGAGTAGCTCATTTTGAGGACTACCATAATCATTTTAAATAAATTTTAAATGAATTCATTTGATCCCCCAAAAGGTAAATCAAAAGTGAATTTTTATCAATATTTTGATAGGTGTAAAGGAGATTCATTTATAGGTATATTTTAAAACTAGCAAGGTTATATCCAAGGGGGTTTGATCTAAGGTGGTTTGATCAAACCCTCTTCAATTGGAATCCTTAAAATGGAACTTTTAAAGGCTTAAATCATTATATTTTCTAAAAATATTTGATTTCAACAAAAATCAGTTCCTCTCAGTTCTTCACTAGAGACCAAAGTAATATGAAAGTCTAGATTTAGACTCTTCTAATATCCAGAACATTGCACAGAAACTATAGAGTAAGATTCTTCAAGGTGGACCAATATGTAACAAATTATTGGATGTCATATACAATAAACTACATATTATGATACTTAGTCAAATTTCCACTTAAATTGTCTACACCAAATCAAACCTTCTTGCAACTAAGCACTGGATTACCATATTCATGCATGTTCAAGCTATAAACAATAGTCTACACAATTTTCTTCATATCACAACACAATATTGAAATCAATGAAAACATTGTACTTTCATACTATACAACTTATACTCATACCGCATACTCATTTTTTGAATAAATATATTAATAAAAAAATCAAACATAACTTACTTGAAAGAGTCCATAGGAAAATTTTGTCTAGGAAGTGGACCCCACTTAGAAATTATAGTAAACTTCTTCTAAAATCCACCCTCTAAAGAATGGTTGTTTAGTTGTTGGCTCTATTTTTAATGCCCTCTAACAAACTGGAAAATATCCAAAGAGGGTTATTGTGGTTGGGAATGGAAGAAAATAACTATTACTCTCTCATGAATTGGGACATTATATGCTCAAAGAAATTGTATGGTTGTTTGGACTTAAGGAAAATTGGGCAGATGAACATGGCACTCATATCCAAATCTAGTTGGAAACTCTTAAATCAATAGGCTGAATTGATTTCTATCCTTAAAGCTAATATCTTCATAGAGGGAAAGAATCTATTTCCTTCATATTACTTAAATCCCCTTGGGATCCATTATCTAGAACAATCTACTCAAGACTAAGAATTTAATCTCTTAGGATGTTAGCTAGTAGGTCTTATCAAGTGTATTATTTTATTTTTGGGATGACAGGTGGATTTCAAAGGAAGCTCTTGGTCTCCATCTGATCTTCTCTACTATCAAAAAAAAACTTTTCTCTATATTGTGGTATAAGGTT
The DNA here is from genome assembly GCA_007115665.2 of Sequoiadendron giganteum. Taxonomy (NCBI): domain Eukaryota; kingdom Viridiplantae; phylum Streptophyta; class Pinopsida; order Cupressales; family Cupressaceae; genus Sequoiadendron; species Sequoiadendron giganteum. The sequence continues at coordinate 581,936,419 of CM021104.1, forward strand.
GTGGGCTATTTCTACCATTCCTTGGATCTATCCCTCTACAATATTGATACAAAATTTTATGGCCCACCATTCTAGCTAGTTTCCTCTAAACTCCTCAAAATGATTGTAAATCAAAGAATTTTTAATCCTAATTTTCCAAACTCTTTGGTGTTGGTGAATTCTAAGGATGACAATTATTCTTATAAGAATAAATACAACATTTTATTAATATTTGGGTCCCTAAAATTAATTGGATGGAGTTTTGGAGGAATAAATACTTCCCTAAGGTTAATTTTTTCTAGTGGACAACCTACCAAAAAAATATTCTCACCCTAGATAATCTACAAAAGCAAGGAAGACATATTGGAAATAGGGTATTTATATATGAAACTAAAACTGAAATAATTTCTCATCTTTCATTTCATTTCTCATTTTCTTGGTAGGTTCATCAAAAAAAATAATCCTTATTCAAGGTTAGTTGGGCCTATAAAAATAATATCAAGATGGTGTTGGAGGGATAGTCTTGACTGGTGTCTTATCCTTTTCTTGTTGATATATGGTGGCATGCTCTCTTTTTCATAGGCTCATCACTTTGGGAAGATCACAACAATAGGATTTTTAGAGATAAAAAATCCCCTAGTAGGTTGTTACTAAAATTATTAATAATCAAATTATTGAGAACCTTTGAAAACCTCTTGTAAGCTAAAAATAAATCCTCGAACCTTGAGTTATCCATTACCTTGTCCTAGAACTTATCTGACACTCTTAATTACTTGATTTAATGTATTTCTCTGGATAGGAACAATATTGTCCAATCCCCCAATCCTAGCTGGCTTAACCTTAATTTTTATTGCTTAGCCAAAGCAAACCCAAGTTAGGTGGGTGGGGTGGTATAATCAATGACTATCATGGGAAGCTGATTTTGGCCTATGCTATCAACTTGGGCCTGAAAAATTCAATTTTTGTGGAGGTGGGGGTGCTTATCACAAGATCTCTATTGCCAAGAATATTGGAGTGGTCAACCTAGCAATCAAAAGTGACTCTAGAAATAATATCATGTTATTGAATGGGAATGAGAACCCATGTTGGTCCCTTAGAGACCCCATCCTCTTCTCACAAAGTATTATGATGAAATTTGGTATGTGTAGATTTTCTCACGTGTTTAGAGTTGGAAATAAATTGGCTGATGCACTTACAAATCTGGGAGTCTTAATGCAAAAAAATATTATATAGGATGATATTTCATTAATCCTAAAGTATGTGCGAGAGATTTTATCCAATGATGAAAAAGTATATGAATATTAAACTCAAGCTAAAATCTTCATCAACTAATATTGAAAAATAACATAGATTGCATTTAAGGAAATCTCTTAACTCTGGCCAATCTTTTCAGAAGTTACCCTACATTTGTTTGTTCATTTTTTTGGGTGATTCTACATAATTTCTTGTTTCTTTCTCTGAAGTGAATTTTATCATGGTTGGTGACCTTATTTAGGAAGAGATCACCTCTTGAAAGGTCTAGAAGAATGAAAAATAAGTCTAGAATATTTTTCAAAAGGGTGAGTTAGCCAGTTATGTCAAAGGAATTATGGGGTATGATCCTAATATTTCTATGGAATTTTCTAATTCTTAGAAATATGGCACTATCACTATTAGGGAGTACTACTTCATCATGAATATGGAACTCATTGTTGAATTCACTAGCCTCCCATTGCAAAAGGCATGTCTCCATGGGAATTCAAAAGGCCATTGTCAAAAGGAGATGGAAATATTTTTGAAGAAAGGGGAAAATTTCAATCATCTATAGAATGGGTTTAACAAAGATTACCTCCCATGGGTTTGGAGCATATTTGTGGAGTTTCTAATGCACTATGTAACCTTTGAAGGTAAGCTTAAGAATTTTTATTCCCACCTATTTCCAATTTTGAATCATCTTTGTTATAATGTTACAATTTAAACTTTGTTTTTAGATAATTTCTTTCATTGAGAAATTGATAAAGGTTGTCTAGGAAAAAGGGAAGAATCTATCCCATCATCAAGGGTTGATTTATCATTTGGTTCATTTTCATGTTGTACATTCCCCTTCCTTGGATTCTACTAAGAAAAACTATCTTCTAATTCATGACTCTATTAAACCCTTGGAGTTGCCCCTCCACTACCCCTAGCCCAAATTTCATGCCATCCTCTCAAAGAATTACCAAGGCTAAAGATAAATCATCTTCCACCAAGGTTCCCACCTTTGGTTCCAAAAAAAAGGTTTTTTGATTTTGGACCACACTCAAATATCTATTTATGATACTAATAATTTAGATGATGAATCTTGGAACCCCATCTCGGATGGCTCCCCTAGTGGTTCCTTGGTTCATGAGGATTTCTCTGAGATATCCAAATCTCCTCCTTCCTATAACCCTCCTAGGCCCCTTGATTCCCCTAATCTCTATGTGAATTTGGATAAGCACCCTAAAGAATCCTAGTTGGATGAAGATGCGGATTGCAACAATTATGCCCCCTTGAATAATAAAATCAATGACCTAACCAAGGTTGTGAGTATATAAAATGACATCCTAAAGTGTTTTATTTCTCAAATTACCATGGCCAAGAATAAAATTCAACTATTGAAGGAATATGTTCTTAAAGATAAGGAGACATGGTTGAGTGAGGTGGAGGGTTATGGTCACTATGCCCTATTGTCTTCCCTTGCCAAGTCATTTGATAAGTGGACCAATTGGGAGAATGAATTGGATGAGGTTAGGGAAATGGTTGGAACCAAGGAGGAGACAAATAAGTTGCTGGAGGATATGGCTACCATGTGTAGGAACCAAGATAAAACCATTAATTTTTTGCATGAATTTTCATATTATAGCAAGGAGATGGTTAAGAACATTATGGTCACCATTCACAAATTCCAAGAGGAGCTCCAAAACAACCTTGGGAAAAGAGTTGGGGATGATAGTCTATATGTGTACACACCAAGAAGAAGGGTAAGAAAGGGGGTAGTTCTACTTCACCCAATAGTCAAGATGATCAGCCTAAACATAAGAAGCCCATGTCCTTTGGTGAAGAGAATATACATTTTTTTGTAAATGAAAGGTATGCCATTAATGGCCTCAATCTAGTGGGTGAAAAGTAGTTGATCTGGTCATTGATTGATTCTCCTCTATTATTTTTTAATAATTATGTTGGTTTTTGTGTAGGTGCTCTTTTTCTTTTTTTGTGGGTGTCTCATGTCTCGTGAGTTCCCTTTTTTTTTTCCTATTGGCCATTTTATAAATGGGTATATGCCCTTCTCGACTTTAATCTAATCAAAATGTAAAAAAGACTCAAAATCATAAAATAAGATACACATAAGCACATTAATGAAATGGAAAAACCATAGAGTCATTAATTTATAGTTAGTTGGATAGCTTTATATTCATAAATAATGGCTACATATACAAGGATAAGAAAGGGAGTTAATTATACCAATAAAATTAAATGATGCATAGTCAAACAAAAAATATTTTATTTCATCCATAAAAATAATTTAAAAAATAACACAAAGGAAAAATTCATAGTGTTGAAAGAATGAAGAAGGATTCCCTTAATGTGTTGTCATTGATTTCAACATTGGTTTTGATATCTACACTAATCCAGTGAACAAAATGGAGATACCCATTGACAATGATTTCAACTCGCATCAACAATGTCGAATAAAAAAAACTCCACAAATAGACCATGAAGAAGCCTATTCTTCTTGAAAGATATGGAACAAGAAAATATTGAACGGGAGAATCTAGCTAAATAGAACAATAAATATCAACTTAGTTCAAACCCAAGTTTTTGATAATCAGGTCATGATCATACTAGTTTTTCTTTAGGGTTTGATGTGAATTTGTTGTTAATCTCAAAGGGAATATGTTCATAAATTTTTATTTTTATAATCGACACTGAGTTTTCAATTTGGATTTTAAGAACAATTATCATGAAATCAAAAGATTTAAAATAATATTTCAAGAACATCAACAATTTCATTTTCTATCACTTAAGTAGATTTAGCTTTAAGCATTCAACAATTTTTATGTAAAACAAAAGATTTTCAATAAACTTCCATTTGTTCATCTTTTTTTTTGAACATTTTCAATGAATTTAAACATCTATTCTATAATAAACCATAAAATTCTGAAATTAAAATCTCTCTCGGTTATTCTCCATGCATGCCCCAAAGAATTAATTAAATCAAATCAAACCACTTTATACTTCACTAGATTGCTTCACAGCTACATATAAAATGGTGTGAGCTTTTAAAGAGAGCATTTTGTTTGGACACCGAGTAGTTTTTGTATACACCCTTAAACAGCGCAGTATACAAGCTTGCTCAACGAAGCTAAAAAAACTAGCTACAAAAGGTTCATGAGATAGGTGGCTATCAAATTGTCTCTAATATTAATTAACATCTATGTGCATACGAGTTTTTAGTCCGAAGTGATTTAGAAAATAGGAAAAAGGAAAAAAACTTAAAGAAGTTTTGGCTCTTCCGACATCCATAAATTTTGAACTTAAAATAAAAAAAAGATATTCATTGGCCTTTTATAGAACACAAGGAACAAACAAGATAAAAAAAATACATGCAAGGAAATCTAAGGGACGAATTACATAAAGGCATGTGGAAGAAAAGTGATTGACAAAGAAATTATAATTAAAGTCTTTGAAGATTGACTTCAATTGTTCATTGAAGCTCTCTGGGTTCCTTCGTTATTGTCAGGGTTCTTTTATGGAACCAAACCAATCCATTCATTTGAGTGTAGGAAATTCCCATATATGTTGAAGTTGATCCAGTGTAAATTCAATTCCTACACCTCAATTCCAATCTCAGTTTGAAAATTCCAAGAATAGGTAACTCTTAGAATGTACATACTCCTCTGCTACATGCTTAAACTCCAGAGTCTCTGGATTTTAGTATCTGGCATTTCTTTGCAATGTGTTTTATCCAAGCATGAGCCTCTAAAGAGTGTCTCTAAATCTATTAATATCATTAGATCCATTTGCAAACTTAGTTTTCTTGAATTTCCATACCTGAACTTTACATCACAATCTATATTTACTACAATCAAAAATTCCACATATTAAATCCCTTTAAAAAAACATCTATAAATATCTCATGTAAATAAAACCATTAATCAAATATTTAAATTTTTATTTCCATAAATAAAACGCTTTCCAAAGCATATCATAAATTCTTGTATGATTATCTTCTACATATATACCAGATTAGCAAACTATCGATCTTATTAGATAATCACAAAATTTTAAAACAATATTCAACTAGAACCCAGTATTCAACTTTACCCACAAGCTTTCCCTGGACTTCCATCTATCTCGAGCTTCCATCATTGGACTGGAGCACATGACTTACCTTCTTTATAACCTTTTCACCTTCCAAACATCCTCGATTTATGATATTTAACACCTGAAACACTTCACTATGAATCATTCTTTTAAATCAAAGATTTATTTTACCTTTCCTTTTTCGGTGATCTTCCAAATAGCTAGCTCATACCATAAGAGTAAAAAAATAGTAGGTCCCCAAGCCTTACAGTCTTGGGGTGTTTTGTGAGACCACACAACAACTTGTAACCAACAAAATCATATTTAAACAAAATTTGAGAAATTAAATGACCTATTGTAAATCAAAATGTATACATATTTTAAAACAATAACCCTTACCTTTACCTAGATTCTAACATAAAAAGGGTAAAATTCTCCTGAAAACTATCCGTGTGTGCTCTGATTTATTCCAATTTTTGGAACTCAATAAAAAGAATTAGTTCATTACATTGAACTACATAATATGATAATCCTCTAAAGCCAACCAGGGATATAGTCTTGCTGCCAGTCAGACGTCCATAGCCCCAAAAATGTTATCTTTGTAATTCCACCAAACATAGCTCTACTGCCAGCCAGGTGTGTATAGTCCCGGTAGAGTTATTTGGATAGCCTAAAGAGTTGATTTATCTCTTCTTCTTTTTTAGATATAGCAATGATAGATCATTTTTACTTTTGATATTTCAATAATAGCTCCTTTTAAACTTGCAGGTAGTGAAGCCCGCTATTAGGTTGGGAATTACAGTGGTAGCAAAGTTTACCTTTTTATTTTTCCTTCAATGTAAATCCCTTCATCAATTTACCATTTCCCAAAAATTTACTTAAAATATTCCCTATTGGTGTATATTTTCGACTAAATTTTACAATCTTATTTCAAATCCTAGCTAACTATAAACCATTATATGTTAGAAGATATTCATAAATTAAAATTTAGTAACAAACAATTTAATCACCAAATTAAATCTAAATTTAGAAACATTAGTTACCACCCTTTCCAATAAATTCTTATGGCAACTGCTAAAACTTCGACTAGAACCTCTAATTTGATGGTGGTGATCTTCATTAACAGAGCAAAATTAGCATGATTTTATAGGGACATGATCACATTATTCTTCATTTAATTCACACACCTAATTTTTGCACATATCATTTCTCTTCACTTATCTAGGTGATTACATGTACTGCCTTATCAAATTGATTACTCATTTTTTTGTTTCACACATACCAACAACTTCATAATTAATACGTCCAATTTTTTTGAAAAGACCACAATTAACTCCAAAATTTTAAACTTGATTGATTCAAAATCTTTGTACTATTCATCTTTGAAGAAATGTATCACCCAAAATGTGCAAATAATTAATTTTATTTAACCCTTAGCTCAAAAACCGCATGTTCGGTTTCCACCTTGCTTACGATTTTTGATATTTCTCTCAAGGAAACTATGTACCACACTTCACTCATGGATTTCTATAAATTCTACAATGCTTCCTTCTAAATTATTCAGACATCTTTTTAAATTTTTTCTTTAATTTTACATTTTAGGTCCTATTTATTTATGTTTTCTTCTAGGCCATGGATACTTCAATTTTTTTAAGTTTCTCTTCCCACCAGAGTGTCTTTTTAGGAAGTATCACATTCCAAAGGCTTGAAAATATTTTCTTCATTACGAATTCTAGTTTCACTATTCCAAAATTATGCTTAGTCCTCGGGGAAAAATATGTTGAATGCAGCCGCTACTATCATTTTTACTCTGATGGGGCTTCTCATTTTGTAGTGTCTCTTCTGGATATATGTCTTTCTATGGAATATGTTTGCTCAGCTACCAACATGATAGTGAGACCTAAATATCTAGAGAACCTGGACACCATTTTATCTGTGGCACATCGAACCATTGGAATCCCCTTGATGGATCATATTCCTCAATTTTTAGACCATGGGGAAATAGTTCCTCTTTGGAATTTTCTCTTAGACCTCCATATTCAAGACTTTGAAACACACCAATAACTTGCCTATATTGGTTATTTAGCTCTGATAGATGAGGCTTCCCACATTGACTGAATTATTGCCACCACCATTGACAACTAGGCTTCCTCTTTTTGACTTTTTTAATTTTGAAATAATAATTCCAATAGTGATATATATACCTGATATACAAAAACATATATATCTAACTTTTTGTACTTTCAAAGCATCCATTTTACTATAGTTCTCTATAAATTTTTAGATTAACTCTCATGTATGCAAGATAAGTTTAGCAAAATTTGTAAATCTAAAGGCCAAACAAAAGAAAGAAAGACAAAACAAAAACAAAACAAAACAAAAAATACAAAAAAAACTAACTAACTAACCCTAAACCTAACTAAACATCTAATCTAACAAACAATTAACTCTAACAAAGGAACTAATTCTAATTTCTATAATTATTTCCATAGTAATTTTAGTATGAATTACAACAGGTTAATCTTTAAATTCATTCAGTAAAATTTTTGCTATCCTACTATAACAATGAATTATTTTTAAAAAATTGTGTTTGGAAATAATAAATTCAAAAGAGTAATTATTGATGACTTGGCTCATATGTATTGTTGGTTCTAAAAAATGCAGGTTTCAACCATAAGAGTTTACTAGGCCCTTACAACATTTTTGGACAACATAAAAGGCTAATTACTCAGTTAAACATTCTTCTCTTTAGGTTTTGCTAGACCTAGGTGGGTGAACCTATGTGAAACATGTAGATTCAAAATAGATTTCCTGTTAAGAAATCTACCCACAATGGAAATAAAGAGTGGATAGACAAAATGACTGCAACTACACCTACTACACAAAAGAAAAGATTTAAATATATTATTTGTTATGAATTCTATCTTCTGGGATATGGAAGATCAGTGCCTTCTATCTGTTGGGCAATGGAGTAAAAAATAACAAGAATTCAAGGTGTTTCCCTCTCCAAATTAATTCAAGTTGTTAGGCATATTTAAAGTATAAAATTCTATGACCAACATATTATTTTACCCAATTTATAACTTGCATAAATTATGCTTTACTGTTTCCCTACTAGGTTCTTCTTTAATCATCCAACAAAATCCTCAAATCACTATGACTTGCTTAAAAGAATTTAGTTCTAATTTTGCAGACACCTATTGATCAAACCACACAAAGTAAAAATTGCACCATGATAAACCAGATATATACTTGTTATCCTAATTTAAATGATTTAAAAAATTCTAATTGGAGACAACCAGATAGGAAATTCAAAAATGATATCATCTTAACAACCGAATTCAAAAAATATTTCATCATTGTATATATATTTTCTCCATTACACCCTATTTCAAGAAGTACCATTCATCATTTTTTATCCTAGTTTTGTTATTGTTTCTGAAATTTTTTATGTCTTTGTTCCCCCTTGCAATTGATTTTTTCAAATTATTTATACAATGCATTCAAAGAGTCACGACTCTTTAGTTTCTGGTAAAATCATTTATTATTCCATGACAACAATTAAAATATTTAATTGTGCTGCCTCTCAGAAAATTAAATATTTTTATATAGTTCTACATTTGATTTTACCTTTATATCTTTTCCCTCCTTTAATATTTCACTTTATATTTTCTTATCTTTATTTTTCTTTCCCTGTAGCTTTTATTGTTTCTACCACTCTACCACGGTCAACCATTTGACTGGCCATAGTATGGCATTCTTAACCATTAGAGACCCTTCTCCTCCTACCACCCTACTGCAGCTTCGTCTTTGCTTGTCTGTGGTATCGCGATGTAACTGCTAGCCATCTTCTCTCCATTCACCGCTAAACCACTAGCTTCATTTTTTCCAACCACTACATCCTTGTCATAGCAATCACCACGGTCTCCGCTTGAACTCCCTGCAGTACCACTGTGAACCTCCTATCTACTTTCCTGGCTGGTTACTAACCGCCCACCGCGCCACCGTGGTCTATGCTTAGACCATGCACAGTGGCACGGTAAACACTTTGTGCATGCTCCTTTGACCACTACCATTTCCCACCATTTTTTGACTTGGTCAGTTGTTTACTACGCCACCATGGCCGGTTTGAAGACCATGCACAGTGTAGCGGTAACAGTCAATGATTATGCTTATCTGTCACCTCCATACCACAAGCCCCTTTGTGGGAGGCTGTGGTAAAGTGGTAGAGACATAGAGAATGAAAATTAAGGGAGCGGTAAGGGTATTAAATGAAAAATGAAGTGGACAAGGAGAAAATTGAACCATTTTATATGAAGAGATAGGGAAATAATGGGATTAAAATGGAGAAAAACTTAGGATTTTCATGGAATTTTTTGGGTTCTAACAGTTGTTCCTATTGGGGATGAGTGGTTGTGCAATAATTACAAGAATCCAAAATGCAATTCAGAGAGAAAACCAACCAAAGGATGGAAAATAAAGGCAAATGGAGAATGGAGGGAATGAAAGAGTGGAGGAGATGGAAAATGGAAAGTGGAGCATGAAGAATGGAAATTGAAAATGACCCTAATCTAGTGTACATGGAAAGAAAGCAATGCTTTCAAAAAGGGAATTCCTGAGAATGTCCATGTAGTGGAAAACCTAGACCCTTGAAAATTCCTAAACTACTATGCATGGAAAAGAAAACTTAAAGAGGGTTATTAAGAATTGTCCATGCACTAGCAATCCTTTACCCTCTATTGATCCTCAAGAGAAGAAACGCTTCAGGAACTGCCCATGTATAGGAGACTCTTGCTCCTCTCCAAACATGTTCTGTAAGAAATAAGAATCTTCACCTCTCTTACCCGTTATCATAAAAGGTCCAAGCCATAAAGCTTCAAACTTTCCATGCTTCCCCTTCTCCTCACACTGAGCATTCCACATCAATACCAAGTCATCCTTTTCAAAATTTCTCTTCTTGGCCTTTTTATCAAAAAGGTATTTCATTTGTGACTACAATTTTGCATTCTGCTTCTGAGCAACTCTTCTCACTTCATCAAGCTCTGCAAGCTACTCCATTCTTTCCTCTATTGGATCAGAAATATCCAAGTCTTCTTGTAGAATAAATTTATAGACTGGAAAAATGTTCTACATTGGAATCCTAGCTTGTGTCCCATACACTAATTCAAATGGATATTTTCTAGTTGCCTTCTTCACTGTAATCCTATTTTCCCATACATCTAGTCTTAACTTTGAATCCCATTCCTTTTTATTTGTATCCAACATCCTCCTTACTAACTTCAAAATATTTTTATTGATCGACTCTGCCTGACCATTAGCCTGCAGATGATATGGGGTAGAATAAGAAATAGTAATTCTATATGTTTTGCAAAAATTTCTAAACTCATCATATATAAAATACATCCCATTAGTTGTGATCAATCTAACTGGGGTGCCAAATCTGGTTATAACATTCTCCATTAGAAAGTTCATCACTACTTTTCTTGTTGCTTGCTTAGCTAGGACAACCTCCACCCACTTAGTAAAATAATTTGTGGCCACTAGTATCCATTTGTTTCCTCCACTTGATATTTCTTGTATTTCTCCAATGAAATCAACTCCCCATTGGTGAAAAGGTGCTTCTACTTGCAAAGGTCTAAGTGGCAATGCTCCTTGATACTTCAAATTCCCTAAGAATTTTTGACAAGCCTCACATTTCCTCACATATGCAAAAGAATCATTGAATACCCTAGGCAAATAATAATGAGCCCTGAGAATTTTGTGTGCATTGGGCTTAGCAAAATAATGGCTTCCACATACCCCTTCATGCATTTCTCTCAAAACATTTTTTTCATGGGATTCATCTAGACATAACAGCAATATACCATCCCTATTCTTCCAGAATAGGTCTCCTATAAAAACATATTTAGAAGCCTGAAACTTCAAAGTTCTCCTTTGATTATCACTCAACCCTTTAGGGCATTTCATATGTTTCAGATAATGTATTACATTAGTATACCATGGAGTATTCTCAATACTTGCTATGAATTCTTTCTTACCTTATACATTGCAGATTTGGTTTGCTTCAATATTTGTTTATGCCATCAACCTGGCCAGACCCTATCCTCTTACCAACTTGGTAATCTGAATCTCCATGTTGAAATCTTGAATTTTATTAATCCATTTGCATCTCTTCCTTGTCACTTCTTTCTACACCAAGATATCCTTCACAGTTGCATGTGGGACATAAGAAATTACCTTAGCTCCAACAAGGTAAGGCCTAAAAGCCTTTGCTTCTTTCACTAGTGCATAAGCTTGTTTTTCCATAATATCATACTTCAATTCCAACCCCTACAAATACTTACTAAAAAAATAAATAGGCTGCTCATGACCTTCATCATTTTTTTGTAACATAACAACAACTATGGTGTGAAATGAAGCAAAAGAAAAAATCTAAAATGGTTTAGTAAAATCATGAGACTTCAGGATAGGGGCTTCTTTGATAGCTATTTTTATAGATATGAAGGAAACTATAGCTTCAACAGTCCAGTCCAAATTTTCTCCTTTTTTCAACATCTTAGATATAGGTTTAACAATCTCAGCAAAATGGGACACAAACCTCCTAAAAAAATTAATTTGGCCAAAGAATGATTGGATTGCTTTGATAGTTTTGGGAATGGGAATTTTATCTATGGAATATACTCTTTTAGGGTCTATCCTAATCCCATCTCTTGACACAATATGCCCCAAAAGTTAACCCTTTGTGACAGAAAAATGACATTTTTTAGGATTAAGACTAATAACATATTCCAAAGCTTTGATGAAGATATTCTCCAAGTTTCCAACATGATTCTCTGCTATTTTGGAATAAGCAGTGAGATCATCTTGATATACCACCATTATAGAATTTATTAGATCCACAAATTCCACATCCATGGCCCTTTGAAAGGTAGCTCCTACATTTGTGAGACCAAATGGCATTCTTATATAGACATACATTCCACATAGTGTAGTGATTGGTGTCTTGTACTGCTCAGATTCTTTGACTTTGACTTGGTTATATCCAGAAAATCTATCCATCATTGACAATAGCTCACACCTTGTTACTTTGTGCAATATTTCCTCCATGTTTGGAAGAGGATAATTATCTTTTAGGGAAGCAACATTTAGATTTCTAAAATCTACACACCGTCTTATGGCCCCATTTTTCTTCCTAATTGGAACCAAATTCAAGACCCGTGTTGAATGCCTAATTTCCTTTATGATACCTCCATCTCTAAGCTTTTCTATCTCCACTTGCATCTTAGGTTCTAGAGTTGGGTTGATAAGCCTCTACTTCTATCTGAATGGCTTTTTGTCTAGCTTAAGTGGAATCTCATGCTGAAAAAGATCTTCTCTATATGCCTTCAAATCCTCATAAGACCAAGCAAACACATGCTTGTATTTTCTTCCCAATATAAACCATTTTTGGTGCTAATTCAACTCCCAAATTTATTTCTTCAATATCTTCTTTCTTAACAGGTGTCTGCTTCATGAGAGAATGATCACTCCCATCATACACTCTCTCCAATGCCATAAGCCCTTTGGGAATCTTGTTAGTTTTAATCTACAAAACTTCCTTCCCAAATACAGTCTATTTCCCATTCACTTCTTCCACAAAAGCATTGAAATCTATCTCCTATGCCTCATACTGATCTATACAATGACAAAATTTCAAAAGGTCAGTATCATCATGAAAAAATTTCCAACTATATATGTTGTTAGGGACTAGTGGTCTTGTTTTGAATTCAACCTGAGACACTCTTGCCAAAGTGATATCATCTTTCTTTAAGGCTACACTAGCCAAAAATACAGTCGTTAAATATTTAGATCTATCTATCCAGTAAATTGAAAGTGCATCAAACAGTTCCATAGTATCCCACACAAAATTTCTATATTGTTTCAGCCTCTTGTTCTTTGCAGCATATTTTGACCTGACTTGTAACACAATTAGCTCAAAATCGCCCAAGACAGTCAACAACTTAATCTTATCCTTGACAACCATGTTCAAACCAATCAACAAGGCTTCATACTCAACCACATTATTTGTACATTCAAAAGCCAACAAAAATGAATATTTAAATGTTGTGCATTCAGGTGATATGAAAACTACCTGAGCTCCATTACCTTCTTGGCTGCAAGACCCATCAAAATACATTTTCCACACACCTTTCTGATTTCTAGAAACAAGCCTATCAATCGGGTTAGTATTCACAAATTCTAGCTGAGACAATTCTACTATGAAACTCCCTAAATCCACATCACAAAAGCAATTAATTTGTTCTTGAGGAACACACTCAACAATCTAATTCACCCTTGGTTCTCTATATAATTTTATCTCTTCACCATTAACTAGTATTGTGGCATATGATAAATCAAATTCCATATTACCTCCAATTGTTGCAGTCCATTGTCTTGACAAAAGAACTCTAAACTAAGGATGTGTGTCAATCACAATTATATTAGTCTTATAGGTTGCATGTGGGTAGGCTTCTAATTTTACTTCTACATATTTCATAATCCCCACTACTGGGACAAGCCTACTATCCATGACATAACACTTACCACCCTCAATATCTATCCACATACCGAGTTGTTTCATTACCCCTACTCACATAATATTCATAGAAGCACTTGAATCTATCATGAAATTTCTTGCCAATTTACCATTTATGAGTAGGGTAGTAAAAAATGGATCAATTTGTGGTGTGTTCATCAATGCATCATTTAGGCCAACTTCTAAAAAATTTTTCTTTCCTTTCTTATCAACAATCCCAAGATTCTCATTTTGTTAAAAATTTACAATTTGATTCCTCCCACCAGACATTAATTGAATAGCACTTTCCCTATACTCTTTAATTTTCATCATTTTAAGTAAGGGGACATACATTTTTACCTGGGATAAAGCTTGCACGAAATCGAAAGATGCACCTTCATCTCTGATCACCTTCCTTTGCTTTGTTGGTTCACTTTTGTTCTCTTCTTTCTCCCTTTTTGATGTCTGATCATATTTTGTTTGTCTTTGGGGAATTATTTATTTTCTTCTTTGGGAGCATACTTCTATTATTTTTTATCAAGGTGCTAATCATCTATCTTTTTTGATATTTCATGGAACATATTTTTACCTTTCAATAATATTCCTCTTGGAACACCTTCATTCTCATTCATTATTCTATTCCTCAGTTGATACTTGCTTTTAGCTAGCTCAACTACTGCAATAGTCAATCTTTTAATTTCTTTCTTAGTTGGTCTCCTCATATTTCCGCTATTAGTGAGATGTGATGTAGTAGGACTTTGTTCATCATCACTTTTTTCATAGTCAGAAAAAGTTTGTTGTTCTGCAATGTGAACATTATATTTTTGATGATCAACATTATATTCATATCCTCCTTCTTCTGAAGATGAATACCATTGCTCTGCAGAGTGAAGAGTATGGGAATTCAAATAGATATTATGATCCTCTTCATTATTATTTTATGCTATTTATTTTTCTAACACTGACTAAGCTACAACAAAATGCTTTGAAGAATGTGGAAGGTCACAAACTAAACACCAAGGACTATTATCAACCATGTATGTCCCTCTTTTATTCAAAGGTTCAGGTGTCTCTTTATTTCTTGACCCATACATCATTGGCTTTCCATTTCTCCAATTTTTACTATAAGGCATGTCATGTAATCTTGGATTTTCATTCCTATATGTGATTTATTGTTTATTTGGGGGAGCATATTGGGGAACCCTAGGGTTATCCCTCTTGGATATCATCCCTGTAGCTTTCCTGTTATTTTCAATTGTGAATGCTATCCTTTGAGCTTCAACCAAAGTTTTGGGACCCCTGTTCCTAAGCTCATATCTTTTCTTAGGATCAAAATCTTTTAAATAAATACTCAATGTAGCAGGATCAACCAATTTAGATCTAGGAGGTATCTTATTATGCAATTTAGAAAAAATTTGGTTGAAATCAGAAGATGACTCATTTTGATGCTTCTAAATAGTCACCAATTCGTGCAATGCAAATTCAGGTGCATATCGGTTCCCATACTGATGAAGAAATTGTTCATAAAACACATGAATAGAATCAATAGAAGCTATTGGCAGACTATTAAACCAATCTCTAGCATCTTCAATTAGTGACATCATAAAAAACCTTATCTACACATATTCATACTGCATATCCAAATCTTGCACAAAATAATTAAAACTCCTTAAATGATCTTTAGCTGCAATTCCACTACTTCCTATGAATTTTGGGACAAGACTTCTCCAACTGTTGTCCATAGGATAAGGACATATTTTGAAATCTAGCCAAGTCAAACTGCTTGATCATGGTTGCATATTGTGGAGGAGGATTTTGTTAATACTGATGCTGGTACAATGGATTATTATTTTCCACATATTGTTGACCTTGTGGGGGTACATTCTACTAATAAGGAGGTGGTTGAACACCTTGATGTTGTGGTGGAGAATTTTGATGTCTATTTGGCTGATTTCGATGGACCTATGGGGCTTTTGATGGGCCTACATTACGGAGAAAGCCATTTGAGTATTGAACTGAGCTTTCCTCAATTTCAACTCTTCAACTTATCTAATTGCTTGGAGCCTCTGGTGATATTCTATTTTTTCTCTCTCCACTTCTTGTCTCTCATGTTCTAGTCTTGCATTTATTTCATCTTGAGCCATATGTTTATAGGTCTCCTTAGAGGCTACTTCATAGCCAATTCCATCTTGATTCTCTTCAAGAAATGCCATTTTATGATCATATTCATGTTGTCTCCTTTCTCTTTTAGCTTCACATTCAACCATGAACTCTTCAAATTTCTTTGGATCTGGTTGATAGAAGGGATTCCTTTGTTCCTCAAGAGTACGAGGTTCTCTGGAAGGGTTGTTTTCATTTGCTAGTGTACCATATGAATTGTGTGTCTCCAATTGTGCTTTTGATATTTTGTTTTTATTTGATGGGCCCATGTCATCAGATAATTTCTTACCCTTATCATTCTTCTAAGTCCATTTACTTTTTTCATTAGGACCATCACCATCTTTGTACAAATACCTTCTTACTTGCATGTTATGAGCAATTGTGATAGTCTCAACTATAGGGTGATTTCTTTCTGATGTATATTTCAATTTATCAATTTCAACACATTTGTTCATTTAGAGTCGCCACTCACTTTCCAAAAGTGATAAAATCTGTAATTATTTATTCCTAGTGAAGTCTTCTACAAAATAATGAATCTATGACAAAGGCTTATTTTCATATTATGTTCCCTAGCTGAGTCAACATATTGTTGGTTCTCGAAAATGCAGGCTTGAACCATAAGTGTTTGCTAGGCCCTTACAACATTTTTGAACAACATACAACGCCAATTGCTCAATTAAACCTTCTTCTCTTTAGGTTTTGCTAGACCTAGGTGGGTGAACCTATGTGAAACATGCATATTCAAAATAGATTTCCTGCTAAGCAATCTACCCACAATGGAAAATAAGAGTGGATAGACAAAATGACTACAACTACACCTACTACACAAAATAAAATATTTGAATATAGTATTTTTTATGAATTCTATCTTCTAGGATATGGCAGATAAGTGCCTTTTATTTATTGGGCAATGGCATAAAAAATAACAAGAATTCAAGGTGGTTCCCTCTCCAACTTAATTCAAGTTGTTAGGCATATTAAAAGTATGAAATTCTATGACCAACATATTATTTTACCCAATTTATAACTTGCATAAATTATTCTTTATTGTTTCCATACCCGGTTCTTCTTTAATCATCCAAAAAATATCCTAAAATCACTATGACTTGCTTAAAAGAATTTAGTTCTGACTTTGCAGACACCTATTCATCAAACCACACAAAGTGAAAATTGCACCATGATAAACCAAATATATACTTGTTATCCTGATTTAAATGATTTAAAAAAATTTAATTAGAGACAACTAGATAGAAAATTCAAAAATTATATCATCTTAACATCCAAATTCAGAAAAGATTTCACCAGGGCATATATATTTTCTCCATTACACCCTGTTTCAAAAAGGACTGTTCATCATTTTTTATCCTAGTTCTGTTATTGTTTCTTGAATTTTTTTTGTCTCTATTCCCCCTTGCAACTGATTTGTTCAAATTATTTATACAATGCATTTGAAGAGTCATGACTCTTTAGTTTTTGGTAAAACCATTTATTATTCCATGACAACAATTAAAATATTTAATTGTGTTGCCTCTCGGAAAATTAAATATTTTTATATAGTTCTGCATTTGATTTTACCTTTATATCTTTTCCCACCTTTAATATTTCACTTTATAAATTCTCATCTTTATTTTGATTTCCACACAACTTTTATTGTTTCTATTGATCTACCGTGATCAACCGTTTGATCAGCCATGGTATGGCGGTCTTAACCATTATAGTCCCTTCTCCTCCCATCGCCCTATTGCGGCTTAGTCTCTGCTTGTCTGTGGTATCGCAGTGAAACTGCTAGTCATCTTCTCTCCATTCATCGATCAACAACTAGCTTCGTATTTTCCAACCATAGTATCATGATATTCATCTTTGCCAAATATTGCATCCTTGTCACCACAATTACCGTAGTCTTCACTTGAACCCCCTATGGTACCATGGTGAACCTCTTGTTTGCTTTCCTAGCCGTTTACTAACCACCCACCACTCCACCATGGTCTATGCTTAGACCACGCACTATGGCATGGTAAAAAAATTATGCTTGCTTCTTTGACTACTACCGTTGCCTACCATTTGTTGACTTGGGTAACTGTTTACCATGCCACCATAGCTGGTTTGAAGATTATGCACTGTGTAGCGGTAACTGTCATATGACTCTACTTATCCATCATCACCATACCATAGGCCCCTTTGTGGGAGTCTGTAGTAAAGCTGTAGAGACATAGAGAATGAATATTAAGGGAGTGATAATGGTATAAAATGAAAAATGAAGTGGACAGGGAGAAAAATGAACCATTTTATATGAAAAGATAGGGAAATAATAGGATTAAAATGGAGAAAAACTTAGGATTTTCATGGAATGTTTTGGGTTTTAACATGTATGAAAATGATCTGATTAAAGTTCAATTGCACACACTTTTTCTTATGTAACCATACTCTACCTCTTTCTAGCCTTGATTCATGGTTCATTTTTGTACTTTTTTATCTCCATGAATGACTGCATCCATTTTTTGACTTTCTCCTCCAAGAATCTTCATATCTTTGGCCCTATCTTCACTTTGCATTTCATTAGACCAAGATGTATCACAATTTATATTATCATTAGAGAGAGAAAAAGTGAAAGAATGATATTTTTTATTTTGCATAAAATTAGGGAAATTTCCCTCTTTATCATGAAGGTTTTCTATTTGGGGTAAAATACACACATCACTCGCTTGATTTCCGTGCTCCTTTTCTTCATTTGTGTTTTCCATGTATAAGGATAATGATGACTCATCAATGTCGTTTCCTCATTTCTGATGTAATATTATGAAATCTTGAAATTCTTGTTTCTTTTGTTGCAACGTGTTAGGATTTTCATTGTAATGATTGCAGTTATCCAACTATTTTGATGTGTAAATTGATTTTTTAACATTTCTCGATTTTACTAGGGTTGCTCACAATGTCCTCTAACTTTTCCTTTCTTCTAGAAGATAGAAATTCTTCTATTAATGGAATTAATTTACACATGGCTAAGCTCACACTAGTTAGAAAAGTTTCACAATCGAGTTCACCGTGATTAGTTGTATCATGAATTTTGCATTCGGTGACCCTACCAAAAGTGAGAAAAATTAAAGGATATAACCTTTGATTAAACATTTTCACAATTTTCTCAACTTCAATACTGAGCTACTAGCTTGAATTTTCCTTTAATTTACAATCTTTAAGATTCAAGTCAAAAAAAAATTGAACAATGATGGCCCTCCTTCAAGCGCCATTTCTTGTTGACAATGATTTCATTCACATCAGCACTGTCGAATAAAAAAAACTCCACAAAAAGACCATGAAGAAGCCTATTCTTCTTGAAAGATATGGAAAAAGAAAATCTTGAAAGGGGGAATCTCCCTAAATAGAACATTCAATAACAACAAAGTTTAATCCCAAGTCTCTGGTAATCAGGTCATGATCATACTTGGTTTGTTTCAGGGTTTGATGTGAATTTGTTGTGAATGTCAAAGGGAATATGTTCATAAATTTTTTATGTTTATAATAGACACCGAGTTTTCAATTTGGATTTTAAGAACAATTATCATGAAATCAAAAGATTTGAAATAATATTTCATGAACATCAAAAATTTCATTTACTATTACTTAAGTAGATTTCTCTTTAAGCATTCAACAATTTTTATGTAAAATGAAAATTTTTCAATAACCTTCCATTCATTCATCTATTTGTTTTGAAAAGTTTCAAGGAATTTAAACATCTATTCTAAAATAAAGCATAAAAATACTAAAATTAAAATTTCTCCAGGAACACTCCACTACGAAACATTCTTGTAAATCAAAGATTTTGTTTACGTTTCCTTTTTCGGTAATCTTCCAAATAGCTAGATCATACCATAAGATTGAAAAAAAACATTGGGTCCCCAAGCCTTATAGTCTTGGGGTGTGTTGTGAGACCACACAACAATACCTTAATCCGATTTTTTTTCTATGCAATGGTGAAAAGAAAGATTGATGAATACACAAAAATTGAACAAGAAGTGGCGACTCTTAGATCAAATGTGGAAAAAGAAAAATTACATGATGATAAATTCAAAAAAAAAATCCAATGCTTGATGAACTAATTGTAGGGCAGGAACTATCTAAAAAAAAAGATTTTTGGGACTTGAAGAAGGAGAAAGCTCAAAGGCTAAACAAAATCCAAACAAGGTTGAAAATCAAGAGACAAATCAAGACAATAGTTACAAAAAAATTAAGAATGAAATAAGCAATGCTAGAAGACCCCCTATTAGACAACCAAATGCTCAAAGGTACCCATGTTCTAATGGTATTTTATTTTCATGTAGTAAATTTGGACATAATGGAATAAAATTTATAAGTAGAATGAATCAAAATGCTTGATCCTTCTTCGGAAAATGTTTTACATACAATAAATTTGGACATAGAGCTATTGAGAACAAATATCAGACAATGAATAGATGTAATGCTAGTAGAATAGTTCAATTTTTCAATGGTTACTATTATACATCCAATGTATTTGTAAAAACATATAACTATTGTAGATCTAGATTCAAAAGAGGCTAGTTTGGTTAGAAAAATGTTGTATTCTACATTTGCAACAAACTGGGACACATTTCAAAAAAATTTAGAAGTAAGAATAGAAGATAGACTAATCTAACAAAGAGAAATGAACCTATGAAGAAAATTTATCCTATTGAAGTAAAGAAGGAAATGGAAAATATTTGGAGAAATAAAGAGGATCATGAGAACAAAGAAGAATTAGGAACTACAAATGAATTTGCACCTCCCTCTTGTGTAGATAATTCTCTTGAAAATTAAACCTAGGCATGGACTTAGGGGGAGCAATAACTAGAAAATCAAACAACCCCCTAGAAATATGAGGTGTCAAGGAGTGACACAAAAATATGTGGTGAAAAATCATATGCTTAATATTTGGGAGAAGAAACTAGTAGAAAATGTGAAAATCTAAAGAAATGCAAAGAAACTTAGGGTTTACTCTTTATTAGTAAGAGGTTTATAAAGTTTATGCAATTTGAAGCATTTAATAGAGAATTAGGTTAGATAAAAAACTTTAAAATGAGATTCAAATTTTATTTCAGTCACATTTTCACACTCAAAGAAAGTAGAGCAAGATGAAGAATATTTGAAGGCAATTCAAATAAAATTTAGTGCAGAGTACTCGAACCCTAGACCACATTATATGCATAAAGAGGTATTTATGACTTTTTGTGCTTTATGGGTTTAAAATAGAATTGATCCTAAGAATTTTAGCTTGATTTAAAGATAAAATGGATACCCCAACAATTGATCACGTTATTGAGAGGCCTAGACCAAAGTTTAAGAGATATCAAGTTAAAGTGTTTGATAATGACCCCATTGCCACTTTCTTGAGCATTCCATTTAGGATTTTTCCTCTGGAAGATACTAGGGCATACATACATGGAAAATTTGAAGAATATAATCACCTCAAAATTAAAGAACTATGGACTGATGAGCTTATAGGAGATGATCACCTTGTGAAACCAAAATATGTTAACCTAGTACAAAAGAAGTTAGATGTTTCGAACTAGTTCCCTAACTACAGTTGTAATGTTGATTCCAAATATATAAGGTTAGCATGTTGTGCAGACTACATGATAAGTTCCTATGGATTAATATTCCTAGACTTATAACCAAGGAAGTAATTAAGGATGTTACAGGGTCGTGTGATATCAAACCTATATTGGTACTTAAGTTTGTTAAGAATGAATTTTTTATGGAACTTACCAGTGCCAAATATGGAAAGAGAGCCTTAAAAACTAAACCTATCTTGAATATTTCTATGAGATATGCTTCCATGATGATAGGTCATACGATATATTTTATAAATAGAGAAAATTTAGTTTCAGCCACAACTATCAATGTTTCTTATGAAATGGTGGTCAAGGGAAAGGTTTTTGACTTATGTGAGTTGCTTCAACAACAAATTATTGAGAGTCTAAAGAGGACAAGGGAAAAAAATATGCATTTAAGTTTGGAACTTTGGTTGTAAGTTTTCTATTTTACTTCATGAAAGAGCTTCTCGAAAGGGAGGATGTTATATGGGACAAGAGTAGACTAGTGGCACATCAAATTCTATAATATATGTATACGTTAGGCAGCTTGCAAGATCAAGATGATGCCTTAATTGCATTCTTTGTAGTCTTTCAAAATAAAATGCATGAGAGGGAGAGAATTTCCCAAAAACTTGTGGATAAATATGCAAAGGAAATAAATTTTCTTCTTACAACTGATGAATGTATTATTAAGGCTATTGAATGAAGAAAGGTATGGATTGTGCCTCTTGGATATGAAGTTTCTAAAAATGAGGTTAATGGATATGTGGGAATATTTCTTATAAGTCCTAAGTACCCTTCATAAAAAAGCTATGGCACATAAGAAGAAAAATCATTATAGGTGCATTTAGAGTTGAAGAAACTTGAAATCAAGAGAAAGGAAAGGAAAATGGTAGAGGAGTGGGATAGAAGGATACATAGAAGAATAGATTAAGGAGGCTAGAGAAAGGGAATCCAATATTGTAGGCTAGTCCTCCAAACCTAGATCTTCTATAACAACTTACATCCTTGCCTCTATAGTACCTAAGTCTTCTAGAGATTCTACTATTGTTGGTAATGGAAAAAATGTGGAGCCTAGTTCTCTAGTGATTGAAGAAATAATTACTCCAGCTAGACCTAGCACAAGGATAGGTAAGAGGAAGAATGTGAATCTGGTAGTAACCCCTACTAGAAATACAAGGAGAAAGAAACAAAAGGCTTTCAAAGAAACGAACCTAAGAATAGTTGTTGAAGAAAAAATTAAAATAGGTTTAGACCATGAGGAACAAATGACAAGAATAAAATTAAGTAATGCTACTAAGAGCTATGAAGGTGTTTCACAAGAGGAAAGCACCTGAGCCAAGAAGTAAAATGTGGATATTGTGGACACATTAGAAGAAGAATAAATTGAAAGAGAAAATGAAGCATTCACTATGCATGTTCACATGAGAATCCTAAGAAGAAGAAAGGGAAGAAGACAGAGGAAGGCCCTTTAGAGAAGAAGAAGAAGCAAAAAAATATCCTCTAGTAAGGGCACAGTCTCCCAAGAAACTAGATGTTTTAGTCAAAAATATGTCAAGCACTATGATAACATGCTAGAAGCTATAGAAAATTCTTATGAAGAAGTTGATGAAATAGATGGGAATACAGTCATTAAAGCTATTATCAAATATATTATTGTTTTAGAAGATGACATGAGAAACATTAAGAAGAAGGTTCCTAGATTTATTTGGGATCCTTTGATAGAAAGAAGAAGAGAGGCCATTGCAATAGAAGACAAAGTTAAAATTGATACCTTGGAGGAAATTGGATCCTCATTATTAGAAGATGGTAAAGATACTTTGATAGAGGTATGTACTAAGGAGTTTAGAGTCAAACAATGAGTTAAAATTATTATGGGAAAAGAAAAGGATTAGGTTGAAAATTTGAAGTAGGAAATAGTATAGATCATCAAAGATGTTGCTGAGAAATTTGGTATGCTAGCTACTTCCACATCCGGATTAGCTCAAATTATTTTGAAGAAAAGGTTATTGATGTAAAGGAAAATCCTCCATTTAATTATAACATGTCAATATTTAAGGAGGTCTTTGAAGAGGAAGGTGAAGATGGAAATATCAGAGAAGAAACACCAATGTTTGATGGTATAGAGAATGTTGTGTCCTCACCACCACCGATTGATAAAACACAAGCTTCCCCAAAGACTTTTGTTCCTCTAGAAGACACTAAAAAACCTACTAGTGATGATAGACAACAAAGTGTAGAGCAAGGAAAGGAAAATAATGTTGCAAATGGCACCAAGGACCACTCTAATAGATAAAATGAAGATACTTGGAAAGAAAATGATGAAAATCAAAATGAAATTGGTGAAGAAGAGCAAGGAGAGAAAGAGAAGGATAATAAGAAAGATGATGAGAAGAAGGAGGATAAAGATAAGCAAAAGGAAAAAAAAAAAAAAGAATAAGATTATAAGGAAATAAAGAATGAAGATGATGTATAAAATATTATATACTTACCTAAGCCCACCAGAGAATCTTTCTTGAACAATCCTCTGAAGGGTCTTTCATCAGGACAAATAAGGTTTGATCTTATTTTACCTCATCAGTTATTATAGCTCCCTATACATCAAGGAAGTGTGGATCTAGAGAAGATCTCACCTATTCAAAAGTTGGAGATTGGATATTTTTTTCATGCTTCTAGAAGGAAGGAAATAATTGGAACTCGCTAGAAGGGAACATAGCTAATAAATGAAGTAATAATAATTTGTGAGATGCTACCCCTGGTTCCTTAATTGACAGTTCTTTAACCTCTATTAAAAATATTATGTTGTTAGTAGATTATCTTATGGAGTATGCCTCTAGTCTAAAATAATAGGTTGAAAATAAAGTTAAAACAAGGTTTGCAGAGAAGAAGTTGTTGGAGCTAGAAGAAAGATGTCCATCAACACATAATAAAGTGGAGAAATACATAAATAATGTCAAAGAATGTCAAGATGAAGAAAATACTCTATTTCTATACTGCATGAAGTGGGTAGATGCCAGTCATGGCATTAAGTACTTAATGGACTCAATTGAGTCTCAATTAACCAATTCCTCTAGTGCATATGACCTGAAATAGGAAAAATATCACACTACTTGGACTACCATCAAATAAATGCACAAAAAATTATTCACACTACAAAGGAAAAAAAAGACATCATAACATAGTTTGGACAACTTGGGATAAGGTTTACTCTCCAAAGAAAGTTGGGGGCCTAGGGATAAGAAGGTTAAACATTTTAAATAAAGATCATCTCCTCTCAAAACATGGTTGGTACTTCTTTGACGGTACTAAGGATTGGGTTGAAATCATAAAATATAAATACTTGGGTAATGATGATCCATGTAGTCTTCTCTTCTCTTAGGATTGGTCTAAGGGGTCAATTATCTAGAACAATATTATGAAAACTAGGAATAGTATTAAATAAAATATTAGAAGGAGGGTGGCCAATGACATAAAGGTGAGATTCTAGGATGATGCTTGGGGAAAGGGACATGTTTTTTCCTTTATCATTCAAATAAATCAAATCAAATAGGATCTCATAAGACTTAATGGGCTTTTCTTATATAATTATGTCGATTGGGGAGGAGATTCCCAAAAGTGGAAAAAAATTAGCAACTAGGTGGTTATGTTGAGGGCTTTGAGAGGTGACAAAAATACAGAGTGTTTGGATCCCTTCCCTATCTTGTAATCTCTAATTGGGAATTATATTTTTTTTTACCATAATGGCCAAGATGATTATATTTGTTATAAAAACACTTTAGGTGATTTCTTGATTAAATCTACCTATACCAGATTGGAGCAACCCTATGTCCCTCCTTAGGATTTTGACTAGAAAAAACTATGGAGTAATAAAATTATCCTAAAGATAAAATTAATTTGGTGGGCACCACCATATTATACTGATGCATGATCATCCTTGGTTCTTGGAAATCTTGCATCAATCAAAAATATTTCCTTTCAGTTTTCTTCTTATTTTGTACATGTTCGAGTTGATAGATCTGGTGTTTCTTCATGTTTTCTTTCTAGATCGTGTATACCTAGGATTTCATTGAGGACATGTTCAATCTTCATTTTCAAAGTTTTCAACTCATTTGGATATTTTTTCGGCATGTTGTCACTTTTGGTGTACATGATAGTTTTTGAGGCTGCCCCAAAATAACTTGAAAACCTAAAGGCTAGTTGGATTGATTCTGGACCCTTCCCATGACTTTCGAATCCTTAAGGTGTGTTAATATTTGTTCCATGGAGTGTCCCAAAACTTAAAATTAGGTCCACACTTCATACACATCTACTGTGGATGAATGTCATATTTGACGATGACCTGTTCTTGCACACATTACTTTTTTCCTCATTGGAGATTGTAATGATATTTGGCCAATGCAGATGTTTGTAGACTCGAAGATATGATATAAAGATAGTATTGAATCATTAGTAGAGGAGATATATTATTATTATGAAGGACATGTTGTATATTAGATTTGATCTGTAGGATTTTTCATGCATGTATGAGCATTATATTTTGAGAATGTTGTAATCAGTCCTGTGTGCCAAATATGTAAGCCTAAATGTGGTCGACTATATGTAATAAATATTTTAGATAATGAGAATGTTTGCACTTGAATTTTCCTCCATAAATTTTATTGCTTCTATTGTGCTACTCTTGCTGCATGGTTCAAACTATTCTCTTTGAGGACCCTCCTTATCATGACTGCACCAATTGGTATTAGAGTGGGATTCACTCCTTGTGAGATCATCAAAAGTTGTGTAGTCATGTTGAATGTTTTTTGTAGGGATTCAGATTGAGGACCTAAAGGGAAATTTCAAAGGACTTGTGTAAAGATGGTGGGAAGAAGAAACGGTAGAGGAAATGGAGCATGTAGAAATGCAGACCCTACTATAATGGAAATTTTGAGAGGAATTGTTTCTAGATTAGAAGTGGTTGAAACAGCCCAGAGAAGAGGTTGATCAATTGATGATGTAAGTGATGAAGAAATAGAAGAACAAGAAGAATTTGCAAGAGAAGAGCAACCTATCCTTGACCAAGGAGAAGAGAGGTTCATAAGAGCCCTAACTAGAGTAAACACTAAGCCAAATTTCAATCCACTGGACTATAATGGTAAGTTGGATTTAGATGAATTTGTGGATTGGATAATAGAAATGGAGAAATACTTTTATTTTGAAGGTACCCCAGATGATAAGAAGGTGAAATTTTCCTATACAAAATTGAGAGGACATGCATCCCTTTCGTGAGAATATTTGTAGATAGATAGACAAAGAAAATGAAAGGAGAAGATAAGATCATGGGAAAAAATGGTGAGTAAATTGAAGAAAAAATTTATGCCTACAGATTATCAAATTAGTTTGTTCAAGAAATTGCAAAACCAGAAGCGAAAAAAATCAAGTGTGATAGAGTATACTGAGGAATTCTATAAGTTGAATATTAGATCTAGACATTTAGAAGATGAGATTGAACAAGTAGCCAAATATGTGAATGGTTTGAGGTCATCTATTCAAGATGAGATCATTTCGATTAAGTTGTTGAGTGAGGAAGAGGCATATCAGTGTGCCCTAAAAGCATAGGAGAAGTTGAATAAAAGACATGAACAAAGACATAGAGGAAGAGGTGGGAGATTTTAGAGAGAAAGAATATTTACTGGAATAGTTAGAGGACCCTTTGCAGATCAAAATAAGGAATTCAATGAGTGAAAATTCATACCGAAGAGATGATGGAAACTCTTACAGAAGAGGAGGATATGGTGGCTACAAAAACAAAGGGTATAGAAAAGAGTATTCGGGGGAACTTATTTTAAATGTGGTGGAGAAAGACATAGAGACTTTCAATGCAAACAAGGAGATTCAAGTAGAAATACTAAGAAAAATACGAGAAAAACCCTTGTTGAGGAGGATCATGTTGGATCATCTAATCAGCTGGAAGGAGAGGTATTGGTGAATATGAGAGTATTATGTCAAAGTGAATTGAAGAAAGAACCATTGCAAAGAAATAATTTTTTTAGGACCAGATGTAAGGTAGCTAGTAAATGTTGTAAAGTGATCATTTATAGTGGAAGTTCAGAGAACCTGGCCTCTAAAGAAATGGTAACCAAATTGAAGTTGGAAAGGTTGAAAAATCCTAAACCCTATCAAATAGCATTGATTCAAGATGAGCATAAAATACTAGTAAGTGAACAATGTTTGGTGAAATTGAAGATAGCAAACTACCATGACAAAGTTTTGTGTGATATTATACCCATAGATATATGCCATATCTTGTTGGGAAGTCCTTAGCAGTATGATAAAAAATCTATTCATGATGCAAAGAAGAACACATACACCATTGTTGCTAATGGAATGAAGCAAAATTTGTTACCCTTGGAAGATGTTCCTAAGGTTGAGATTTGCATGCCTGCTAGACTCTGTTGGGTTGATGGAAGAAGATTTCTAGATGGACTGAGATAGGAGAACTTGTGCTATACATTGGTGCCTAAGAAATTTGAAGACTTTAAGCATATAGAAGTTCAAATAAAATATATAAGAGAGTTGTTGAAAAAATATGAGGATATCATTTCAGATAATGTACTTGATGGATTACCACCTATAAGGAGTATTAGTCATTGCATGGATCTGATTCTTAGAGCTAGTTTTCCTAATAAATAAACACACCGGATGACATTGAAACAAAATGAAGAATTGAATAGACAAGTACAATATTTTTTGAGGAAAGGTTTGATTAGAGAAAGCTAAATCCTTGCATAGTACCTATTGTGCTTGCACCTAAGAAAGATGGAGAATGAAGGATGTGTACCAACTCTAGAGCCATAAATAGGATCATAGTGAAGTATAGATTTCCTTTGCCCAAGATGGATGACATTATGGATTATTTGAGTGGAGCTAAGTACTTTACAAAGATAGACTTGAAGAGTGGATATCATCAAATCAGAATTAGAGAAGGAGATGAGTGGAAAACAACATTCAAGACAAATGAAGGATTATATGAGTGGTTGATAATGCATTTTGGGTTGAAAAATGAACCGAGTAATTCCATGAGGTTCATGAATGAGGTCTTGAAGAAATTCTTGGGTAAAGTTGTGATTGTATATTTGGATGACATTTTAATTTTCAGTAAGACTAGAGAGGGAAATTTTGTGGCACACAAGAAAAGTTTTGCAGAGGTTGAAAGAAGAACAGTTGTTGATAAACCTTAAGAAGTTTAGTTTCATAAAGGATAAATTGGTATATCTAGGATTTGTGATATCAATGGATGGATTGAAGATGGATCCTTAGAAAGTGAGAGCTATTGTTGAATGACCTACACCTGAAAGCATTGGAGAGGTAAGATAATTTCATGGACTGGCTAGTTTCTACTAGAAGTTCATTAGGAATTTTAGCTCTATTTGTAATCCCATGACATAGACGATGAGAGGAGAAAAGAATTATTTTAGATGGAAATTTGGAGTAGACATAAGTTTTGAATTGTTGAAGCAGAAGGTGACTGAGCAGCCTGTGTTGGCTTTACTAGATTTTGATAAGGTATTTCAAGTAGACTACGATGCAAGTGGAAATGCAATTGGAGTGGTGTTAAGTCAAGAAGGAAGATAAGTAGCCTATTTTAGTGAGAAGTTGAATGATGAAAGGAGAAGGTATTTAGTATATGATCAAGATTTCTATTCCAAAGTTCAAGCTTTGAACAATTGGAGACATTACTTTTTATCCGAGTTTATGTTGTATACATATCATCAAGCTTTATAGTATTTGAATATTCAAGGTAAGTTGAATCAAAAAAACATGAGATGGGTAGAGTTCTTACACAATTACACTTTTGCCTTGAAACATAGGAGTGGAAAGTCAAATAAAGTTGTTGATGATTTGAGTAGGAGAACTAATTTACTGGCACAAATGAGAGTGGAGGTATTAGGATTTGAGGAAATGAGGAACTTGTATAAGGAAGACCCGGATTTTGTAGAACCTTGGAGAGCATCTAGAGAACCAATCCTAGAGTATATAAGTCAATGGTTGGATTATTTCAACAAAGAGGACATGTTGTTTAGAGTAAACCAGTTGTGTATACCCCAAAGTTCAATGTGGAATAACTTGGTAAAAGAGAAACATAGTGGAGGATTGGCAGGACATTTTGGAATTGACAAGACAGTAGCATTGGTGAGTGATAAGTACTTTTGGCCATATATTCATAAGGATGTAAGGATATTTGTGCAAATTTGTAGAGTTTGTCAAGTTGCAAAAGGAAGTAGTGAGAATTT
Organism: Sequoiadendron giganteum; assembly: GCA_007115665.2. Lineage (NCBI taxonomy): Eukaryota > Viridiplantae > Streptophyta > Pinopsida > Cupressales > Cupressaceae > Sequoiadendron > Sequoiadendron giganteum. The sequence continues at coordinate 581,966,274 of CM021104.1, forward strand.
TGGATTGTATAAGCCACTAACAGTACTAGAAGGACCTTAGGAGGATATCAATATGGATTTAATACTTGGTTTGCCTAAGACATAGAGAGGTAATGATTTAGTATTTATGGTAGTGGAAATTTTTTCTAAGTTGGCACATTTCATACCTTGTAAGAAGACAATGGATGCAATACATGTAGCATATTTGTTCTACAAAGAAGTGGTCAGATTGCATGGATTACCCAGGAGTATTGTTTCAGATAAAGATACAAATTTTGTTGGCTATTTATGGAGGACACTTTACAAGAAGTTAAAACCAGATTTGAAGTTTAGTTCTAATTTTCAACCATAGAAATATGGAAAGATAGAGGTAGTGACCAAAGTTTGGGAAATTTGTTGAGATGTTTGGTTCGAGAGAAGACCGGAAGTTGGTATCTAGTCCTAGTATAAGCATATTTTTCCTACAATAATTTAGTGAACATAAGTACTGGAAAGACTCCTTTTGAGATTGTTATAGGAGTTCATCCTAGAGGTATATCAGAGCTAAGAGACATTAGTAAGGAAAATAAGAGGAGTGTATAAGAAAAAGAATTCAAAGAACAAGTGAAGCAAAATTTGGGGAACATGAACCAAAATTATAAGGATAAAGTCTATGAAAAGAGGAGACATAAGGAGTTTCGAGTTGGAGATGAACTGATGGTGTACTTGAGGAAATAAATATTTCCAGTTGAAACATATAGTAAATTGAATATGACAAATTTTGGACCCTATAGGATATTAAATAAATTTGATTCAAGGAATGCATAGGAAGTAGAGTTACTAGATGGCATGAGTATATCACCTATATTCAACATTGTAGACATACATCATTACCATGAAGCAAAATTCAATGAGGTCAGTAAGATGAAGTTGGAAGAAAATATTCCTAAACAACAATCAGATGAGATAGATGAAGTTTTGGATGTCAGAGATGGGAGAAAGACTCATGGAAGATAGTACAAAGAATATCTTGTCAAGTGGAAAGGTAGACCAGTGGAGGATTCTTCTTGGATTTATTAGAATGAGGTAGACCATATTGGTTTTTCTTTGACCCCAAAAAAGTGAGAGGTTCAATTTTCATTAACCCTAAATGTTTGATGTAGGAGCATCATTGGTTATTGGTAATCTTGCATCAACCAAAAATATTTCCTTTTAGTTTTGTTCTTCTTTTGTAGCTGTTCGAGTTGGTAGATCCGATGTTTCTTCATGTTTTTTCTCCAGATCATGTGTACCTAGGATTTCATTGTGGAAAATTTTAATATTTGTTTTCCAAGTTTTCAACTCATTTGGATCTTTTTTCTGGAAAGTTATCACTTCTAGCATACGTGATAGTTTTTGAGGCTGGCCCCAAAATAAATTCAAAACCTAACGGCTAGTTGGATTGATCGTGGACCCTTCCCATGACTTGTGGATCCTCACGGTGTGTTAAGATTTGTTCCATGGAGTTTCCCTGAACTTACACTTAGGTCCACACTTCATCATACACATCTACCATGGATGAATTTCATATTTGAGGTTGACCTATTCTTGCAAATGTTACATTTTTCCTCATTGGAGATTGTAATGATCTTTAGCCAATGTGGATGTCTCTAGACTCGTGGATATGATATAAAGCTAATATTGAATTATTAGTAGAGGAGATAGATTATATTATTATGAAGGACATGTTGTATATTAGATCTGATCTATAGGATTTCACTCGCATGTATGAGAATTTTATTTTGAGCATGGATGTGGCTGACTATACGTAATCAATATTTCAAATAATGAGAATGTTTGCACCTACATTTTCCTCCATAAATTGTGTTTCTTCAATTGTGTTACTCTTGCTACATGGTTCAAATTATTCTCTTTGAGGACCCTCCTTACCATGACTGCACCATATAAAATACTCACAATTGATGTCCTAAATAGAAAATGATTTCAAATTGCTAATAGGTTCTTTCTGTGTTTAAATAAAGTTTAATAAGCATAATTCACTTATTTCATTGACCTTTTTCTAGAGAGATTTGGACTAATGTCTTCCACATTTAGGTGATTGATTGGGTGTTTCCCTATGAACTTAAGGACCTTATCTATCAATGGAATAATTTCCCTTTAGACATCCTATTATTGTGAAACTATGAAGAAAATTCCTCCATTTGTTTCTTGGAACTTGTGGAAGGAAAGAAATAACAAGATTTTTAGAGATAACAAAGAAGCGGCATGGAGGTTTTCCTGAGCATAAAGCAAAAAAAATAGGGCAATATAAACTAAAAAAAAATTGGATTTCTAAACTAATTAATCTCTAACTTTAAGGATCTTAGAATTACACAAAACTCAAGAATGAAAAAAGATCTAACAAAAATCAATTGGGCCAAAATTTTGAGTAGAAGAATGACTATTTGGACCCCACCTACTAAAGGATGGATCAAGCTTAATTTTGATGGTTTTTCAAAGGGTAACTATAAGAGAGGGGGACCAACCACTACAAGGCCCTAGGTCACAAAAGGACAAGGGTAGAAAGGCTTCCCTAAATTACCTTAGTTTCAAGGAAGATTAGGATAGGAGGGATGAGAATGATCAGGACTATATGTCCTTCGACCACTCTACAACCTCGAGAGTTGAAGGCAAACTAGATGAGTCACTTTTTAAAGTCAACTCTACATCTCAGGTAGCTCCCTATGAGAGGAAAAAAGTGTTGTTCCGGGATGAAAATATGGTTTGCTAGCATCTCACAGGTGCGTTGGCATCTGTATAGCCAAAAAAACTAGAGAGACAAGGTTAAACCCTCAAAAAAGGACTGCTAGCCTAGTTTAGAGTTTTCTTAAATAGCATGAGATTAAGCAGAAGGAAAAATAAAGATGAATGTGATAAAGGAAGTATATTACAGAAAGGGTGACAAGGATGATCTCGTACAATAGTCTTCTCACCAGCTCGCTTCAAGATCTCTCCACCTACACAAAACAAAGAGGGAAAATGTTGGGGTTGTTTAGGGGCCTCACTCAGTCATACCCCCATTTTTGTGTTTCCACCTCCATGGATAGCCAAGTTTGTAATAATAAAAATAAAGATAAATAAGGGAATACAAGCTACATAAACATCACACTACAAAATAATATGTGCTTACTCAACCAAAATGATAGAGAAGATAAGATGAGCTTACCACCTCCATCTAAAGCGCTCAAGCCTTGTGGAGGAGAAAATGATAGAAACTCAGGCCTTCACTGAAATGGTGTTTGTCCTACGCTAGCACTATCAAAGTGATGGAGTGGTAGATTTCTGCAATGGAGTGTGAAGATGGATGAATGAAGTGGAGAAAATGCTCAAAATGGTCTTCCCAAACTTTTGTTGAAGAGAACAATGGATGAATCTTCCAGGGATGTAAGGATGTCATGCAGATTTTTGCACATGACATGGGCATTCCTGACAGAAATGCCCCAACTAACACATAAAATAGGTGCCAAGTGGAGTGTGAGTAGCAGGCTTAAGTGGAATTAAGCCTCTGCCTTAAGTTTTTTAAAGTGTAAGGGGGTAAAGGGGAATTTTCCTTAGGGGTGAAAATCCATGCCTATACATTTTTCCCCTATTTTAGCAAGCACAAGTATTGATTAGTGCTTTAGTAAAGTAGAGTAGTAAGAATAACAAGGTATGAGATGTATACCTAAACCGACAAGGAAGAAAAGCATGGTTTGGAAAAATAGGAAGTGTTAGAGAGGACTTCATAGTCCCACAGAACTATAAATTTGAAGAATGAAAGAGCCTCACAGGCTCACGGTCCTATAAGGGGAGTATTCTTGAAGAACTCTCAAATGAAGGAAACCAGGAAGAGCACCTTAGAGACCCATAGACCTGCAAGGAAGGTATCCCCCAAGAAATCTCACATGAAGGAGACTAAGAAAAAGGGGACTTTGCAGAGTCAGAAAGGGTGACATGTTTACTCATAGATAGAACATTTCAGGAAGTGCCCACGAAGGCCAGTGGATGGACAATCACGCATACCATCACTAAGTTGTAAGACTTTCAAAGGGATCCCTTGGGAACCCTTCAAAAGGAAGGAGGGTCCACTCAAGTGATGCACTATTTGAAAGGTGGGTTCTATTCAGGTTGCCCCCTAGATAGATGTAAGGATGTGAAGTAGGTCTAGCTGGGCTACCCCCAGACTAGATGCAAAGAAGTGAAACTGGTCTAGTCAGGCTTCCCCCAAGCAAGACGTGAATATGTGAAACCAGTCTAGTCGGGTTTCTCCTGAGCTATATTCCACATAAATTATTGAAAGCTTTTGAATGGATCCCTTGGGAACCTGGCATGAAAATGAGGGGACCACTCAAGGGAAACGCTATTCAAAAGCTACTATCTTCTTTTTCGAATTGATTCATCATCAAGGAATCCTTTCAAAAGAAGTCCACTTCATCAAGGAATTTGAAAGGAAGGAGATGAGCCCACATGAGGGGAGGACTAAGATCATTCCCACTTTAGAGGGGGGTTTCCAAGTCCTTTATTTATGAACATGTGATGAAGGAAACATGTTCCATTAGGGTTTCAAGTAGAGAATGCAATTGTAACAAAGAAGTGTGCGAAGGGTCTTCGAGAAAAGATCATTTGGTAACGTATGCATTTTTTGAAGATCATGTAATGTAGAAGTAATTTTTCCACACATGAAAGGGGAAACTCAAGTAAAGAAGAGAAAAAGCTAAAGAGAAAGGAAAGGAAAGGAGAACACAAACAAAGGGAACAGGGGGATTTGGTTTCATTGGGTCAAAACTACCTTTATTTATATATGTAATAGGTAACTATGGTGCAAGGTGAACGATCTTCAATACCCTAACCAGATCAAGAAGAGTGTATGAAAGAAAAATTCAGAATAAAAAGTTGGTTCAACATGGAAAGAGACCTAAATTCTCCTAACACTTTGCATCATCCCCAATTTACCAAAATTCAATCACAAACATGGAAAAATAGAGATACAAATAGAGGAAGGTTTAAAACACAAACACCATGCCTATATCTAGGCACCAATAGGTGTGATGAGGGTCATCTAGGCACATATATAATGATTACAGGGGAACACATCATGACACACACACAAATCTAATCTAAAGATCAAGGAGAGAGTTTCCCCCTAACAATGGTCGACCAAGAGGTCATCAGCTTCCCACTCTTGATCGTCGTAGGGGGAAGGATGACAAGCCTACAATGGTGTAATGTTAATGGGAGGAGCTTTCAATTCTCTCACTACAAGGGCTATGGTAGAGGGACTAGTGAGGTCTCCATCACTCAACTCTTGTGCATCCAAGTTCAACAACTTCGCGATGATCGCTGACAAGGTCATAAATTCATCAACTAAGTTAAACATACACTTAATGGGAGTGCCATGTTTCACCTTGATGGACATAGGAGTTCACACCCGAGGTTCACCATTAGGCTCACTGAGAGACTCAAGAGCAGTGAAAAACTCAAGGGAGGAAGGAGCTAGTTCCATCACTAAGACAAAACAAGTCATTGTGAGGCCAGCTCTCAGAGGAGGTGTGATCTTCCTACATCTTACATTGTTGGATGAACCATGTTCTACCTTCTTCTTCATAGGAGGAGGTGAACTCCTAACATATGAAGAAAGGAGGGTTGAGAGAGAAGAGGAAAGGACCGTAGTGGATAAAACCAAAGTATTTACCATATCCATGGGCTTCGAGAAGGGAGAGACATCCAAAATGGAAGTCAACAGAGGTAGCTCTGTAGAAGGAGTGATAAATACCTATACCTTTCTAGGTGCATTCATGCTCACAATGAGTGTTGAAAGAGATTCAGAGCTAGTTAGATCAAATATAGAAGAGGGGAGAGAGGAGCACATATTAGGAGGTTCTGCCTTCTCTTCCTCCTTTTATAAGGAGGCTTGCTCAGCTAGGAGAGATTTTCATCACTGCTTATGCTCGCATGCAAGGCAGTTTCTATGACTCTTTGATCTAGAAGTTGGGACTTGCAAAGGGATGGAGGGAATTTTCTCACCCATGGGACTGTCCTCTATGTTTTTTTCCAATGGAAGGATAGACTCCTCAATGAGAGCAAAAGGAGTAGGTTCAAAAATGTAGGAGGAATCGACTCTAGTGGCTTGGCAACTGTCCTCTTCCCATTCACTATTTTGAGAATAGAAATAGGAGGAGGCCATGGGTTTGATATAAAGAGGACTCTCTATGGGGGGATTCTTTTCTTCTATACCAAACGATCCTAGGCTCCGTGGATAAGACAGGAAGCTTAAATGTAGGATGCTTGGCCTTTTTCCAAGTTGGAACCATGGGATTCTCTTGCTAGCATGAGCTATAGGTAGATGGAACCATGGTAGGGCAAGAGAAAGAATCGGGCTGAACACTAGAAGAGGAAGAAGGAGGATCTTGGGACCTCTTCTCTTTTTCTCTTCTACATGCCTTGGCAGCATTACTATCAGCTTTTAAGAAATTTGTATGCAAAAAAACATAAGGCGAAGGAGGGAATCTCACTTTTAGCCTAGCACACCCTTTCTTATAGTTTGGAAATATATTGTACATGAGGTCCTTCCTAGGTGGAAGTGGAAAAAGAGATGTGGGCCAAAAGTAATCTAGGCTATAACTGCCACATGCAACTGGTGGTTTATAACCTATGTCATGGAAAACATGTACCAAACCTCCATGAACAAATATTAGGCATTTGTGCACAACCAAGGGAATTGCATGCATAGCTACGAGCCAGGGGATACCTAGCTTCACTTCAAAAATTTCAAACCTGAAGATGATGTCAAACCTAAGGCTCATAGATTTAGGTCCAACGAGGACTGATAGGACAATACTCCCCATAGGAGGTACAAAAATTATGTTGTGTGTGTGGACGATACTCTCAGGTGCATCATATCCACCCTTATGCAGGAAGTTAATCAGAATGATCTCCTTAGTTATGATATTCACTTGAGATGTTGGATCAATGAGAACACTTGCTATAGTATTCCCATTTATCCTTGTAGGAATATAAAGAGAAGATGGATCTCTATTGAAGCCCATCAATAGGTTTTGTGAGGTGAAGTTTATGATAGTACTATTACTCATAGTTTGCATAGAGGGAATAGGTTGATTTAAGAAAGAGGACATCACACACACTAACAGTTCTTTTACAGAGCCTCCTAAGGTTTTTGAGATAAGCGAGTGACCTAATTAAGGTTTCATTACACAACCCCATCAGAACCTTCCATCTACCCCTATTAGGGGTTGTAGGTTGGGTTGTAAGGAAGAGGACTTACAAAACTCACACCTACAACACTCCTAGAACATGAGGAGAGGGAATTTTAGTATATAAAACGAAACCAAAATGGTTCACGTCAGGTTCACCAAAAATGTAAGAGAGGGGGACAAAACATTGCAAGGCCCTAGGTCATGAAAGGACAAGAGTAGAAATGCTTCCCTAACTTACCTTTGTTTTAAGGAATATTAGGATAGATGGGATGAGAATGATGAGGACTATGTATCCTTCAACCACTCTAGAACTACGAGAGTTGAAGGGATACTAGATGAGTTGATTTTTAAGGTCAACTATGTGTCTCAGGTAGCTCTCTGTCAAAAGACAAAAGTGTTGTTCCAGGATGATAATGTGACATGTTGGCATCTCATAGGTGCGTTGGCATCCATATTGTCGGAAAACCAAAGAGACGAGGTTAAATCCTCAAAAAAGGACTGCTAGAATAGTTTATAGGTTTCTTGAATAGCATAATGAGATTAAGAAGAAGGAAACATAAAAGTAAATGTGATAAAGGAAGTATATTATTGCAAGGGTGACGAAGACGATCTCACACAATAGTCTTTTCACCAACTCGCTTCAAGATCTCTCCACCTGTACACAACAAAGATGAAAATTTTTGGGGCTCTTTAGGCATCTACCTCAGTTAGACCCCCATTTTTGTGTTTCTACCTCCACAAAAAACCAAGCTTGCAATGATAGAAATAAAGATAAAGAAGGGAATACAAGCTACGTAAACAAAAAAAACTATAAAATAGTATGTGCTTACTCAACCAAAATGATAGACAAGATAAGAGGAGCTTACTACCTCTATCCAAAGTTCTCAAGGCTTGTGGAGGAGAAAATGAGAGGAACTCAAGCCTCTACTAAAATGGTTTTTGTCCTACACTCGCACTATTGGAGTGATGGAGTGGTAGATTGATACAATGGCATCTGGAGTGGTGCTACAAATATTGAAGATGGATGAATGAAGTGAGAGAATGCTCAAAATGGTCTTGCAAAACTTCTACTAAAAAGAGAACAATGGATGAATGGATGAAGAATATGAAGGAAAGGATGAAAAATGATCATATTCAGGATGGCCAACTAAAGAGGGGAATTACACTTCGACTCCCAATAGGGAGTGTAACGTATTTGTAGTCTCCAACGACAAGAATTTTCCAGGGATGAAAGCGCATCACACAAATGTCTACGCATCACATGTGCATCCCTAAAAGAAACACCCCCACCGAAACACATAATAGGCACCAAGTGGAGTGTGAGCAGTGAGCTTAAGTGGAATTAAGCCTCTAGCTTAAGTTTTTAAAAGTTTAAGGGGGTAAAGGGGAATTTGCATTATGGGTGAAAATTCATGCCTATACATGTTCTTCTACTATTGGTGGTCTAATGAGAAATCATAGGGATTCTTTCATTGACCAGTGCACCAAATTCTTGGGAACTAGTACTAGCAACGAGGCAAAAGAAAATACTATTTGGTGGGGTCTGAAGAGGGTTAAGGAGGGAGGATTTAATAAAGTTAATATTTAAGGTGATTGTAAAATAATTATTGACACTCTTAAGGGTGTTGTTGAAGCCCCATAAAGGATCAAAAATTTCTTGAATGACTTAAAAAGGATGATTGAATATTTTAACTAGTTTAATCTTTAGCACATTTAAAAGGAATGGAATAGAGAAAAAATGTTAATTCCAATGGTGGGATCTCCTATTTATAGTGGTAGAGTTGGAACTATGAGGATGCCCCTCAAAAAATTAAAGACACTCTCTAAAGATTGTCTCGGATTTGATAAATTAAAGATTAATGAGAATAATGTTGAGTCAAGACCCAATGGTGAAGGTTATTTTTCATGTATGGGTCTTGGTTTTAATTATTGGTGCTCTTTTAAGAAATTAAAATTTAAATACTAAGGAGATGATGCAAATTAAGAGGACAATATATGATGCCCAAACAGTTGGATTTGTCCCTGCTGATTATGGGAAATTTTTACACCATGGGAAAGTTTTACATCACATGTTTATTTTTAGTATTTTTTGTTGTTTCCTTCAAAATGAATCAAGAGATGATGGGGGTTGTTTTAATATGATGAAGGATAAAAGTGTTTGAATTTTTATCATTGATGTCAAAGGGAAGTCATGATGGTCATTAGTTTCAGTGGACTATATCAAGAATATTGTTTGTAGTTGCTTAGTACAAGTCCTAAAAAGTTACAGATAGTGTCAAGTGACATTAGAAAAGTTGGTCAAATGTTGCATAGTCTTGATTCAAGAAATTTTATAGTTTACAAAAGAATCAGATAGTAAATTTGATATGGGTTTTTTAATACATGGGCATGTGTAGGATCATCATGGAAAAAATAGGCCCTTAAGTGGCAATAAAATTAAGAAAAATTAGAGTTAGGCAACTTGAGGTAAACATTTGAATAAGTTATCTATATTATTTCAAAAATATATAACAATAGAATTTGTAGAAAAATTAATTTAGTTTCTAAAATACTAGGTTTATTTTTATTTCAAAAAAAACTATTTGGTGAAAATTTGAAATTTCAATGTAGTAGTACTTAAATTTTAGGGAAAAAATAAGAAGTAGGTGTCTGTCTAACCACCCTAACCACAATAAAATGATAATATTTTTTTATAATATTTTTGATATAAGTAGAAGACTCATGTCCCGATGTGATACATATATTTTTGTAATTTATCTCTAAGTAAATAATTAATTATGATTTTCTTATTACAAATTTTAAAAAATATAAAATACTCGTACGTTTGACCACCTCAACTTGGTCAAAACTTCATGAAATTCATTTTTTTTTTTTAATCCTATAGTATGTGAACCATAGAATGTGACACATGTTTTGGATTCAAAAAATGTGATACCATTTGAAAGATATAGATGTTTTTCAATCACCCTATCAATCATGACTTTAGTCATAATTCAAATAGAAAATGAATAATAATTATTTATTACATTCAAAGTAAAGAATAATTTATATTGGTGGAAAGCTGAGAATCTCATTTAAAAATCCTTTTTGTTTCATCATATCACTTACATATCACCACTTTTTTGCCTAGCATGATCCTACACATACTGACATCTCAAGTGTATCTTCCACAAGTTCAAGTGATAAATGTTAACCTAAAAAATAATTTATTTCTACTCTTTGGCCTTGCTAGGGTTTTTCAAAAAACCCCAAGGGTTTCAATGATATTGTCACATAATGTTTCTATTTCTACATTGACTAGAAACTAGTGGTAATAGGATTCTTAAGCTATGAATTAAGCCTTATGGTTCATTGTGTTACTGACCCCTTCATCCTAGTAATTAGGAACAAGGTAGAATATTTCAAGATCTTGCCTAACTCTTTAGCCTAACTTGATCAATGGTGGTGATAAGAGATAGTAGATATCAATGGTTTTCATTGTATAACACTTGATCTTCATAGCTCATTTGTGATTCAACCTAAGATGGTTAAAAGTGTGACCACATAGAATCATGTCATGTGTCCGATGGGACCAATCTCAAGGATCTTTCCTTTGGAAGATCGATGGATCACATGAAATATGTTAGAGATCGGTGGGTGACATGGTGTTGAATTTAAAATTCATTCTTACTTGGTATTTTTTGTGATAGTGCAAACTAGTGACAAGTTTTTGAAAATGATTGTATCACACTTCTCATATGTATCACATATTTCATTCTGCAAACACAAAGCTAAAACATTTTAGGAAAATAGTGGCTAATAAAGATCAATGATTCAAGTTGAAGGCGAAGATCAAATGGTTATTGTGCTAGCATATTTTTATCCCACTCTGAAAATACCAAGTTTTTTATGATTAAATATGTCTCCACATGTCCACATAACATTTTTGAGATAGATGGTTCATTTCCACAATTCTACAGAGTGGATGGTGGGTCCTCGTTTTGTCTTTGTGAAAACATGGTACACTAAGACATGCCCATGATAACGATGGTGAGATGTAAGCCCATCGAAAGAAGTATATTAACTCAAAAAATCTATTATGCATATTAAATGGATTCTTGATTTAATGGTTTCATTTTAAAGCTAAAGTATATTGAATGTAGACCATCAAATCATGGTAGAAAAGGAAAGATTAATGGTTGATATTTAAAGTTTGCAAACAACTACTTCCTAAAGATAATATTTGAAAAGTAGTTACAAATTTGAAGTCAATTTAAATATATTTCTAAAAAATAATAAAAGTGGTGATTTCAAGGGTCAATGAAGCAGTTAGGTTTTGTGTAACTATGGAAATAGTTACTATCATGGTCATAATGGTTGCATGAGGGGTTGTTGAATATATAACTTTAACATATCATGTATATAGTTAAGATGTAAATGTAGATTATGGAAATACATAGAGGTTATTGAATTTTATGTTTTTTTTAGGTTGGTGGTAGAGTATATTATGATAGATAAAAATTCATCAATGTGATGATCACAATAATGGTGAATTCAGAGAACTGTAATGTAGAGAAAAAGAGTCTAGATTAATGAATTGAAAAGGTGAACTCTTAAGTTGAAGAATTACCAGTATCAACATATATGAACTTGTAATGTTGTAGAGATTGCTACCTCATAATTATTGAGTTGGTGCACAATTAGGTTTGCAGTTTACCTTGAGGTTGGTACCTCAAAACATTGTCTTAGGTGTGCAGTGTACCTAGAGGTTGGTGCCTCAAAATATTGTATTGGTTGTCAATGTTCCTATAATTTTGTGCTTGTAAAACATATGTAATATATTTTATTATGAGTTTTGATTAGGATAGTAGATCTTAGAAACTTTTCTCACTGTGGTTTTTCCCACATTAGGTTTTCCACATATTTTTGGTGTCTTCTTTGTGTGTGATTTTTTTGTATGTATTATTTCTTGTCAGTTGATTTAGTTTGGTGAAAAATTGAATGCATTAATTCACCCCCCTCTTAGTGTGTTGGTGTTATTTCAATAAAAGGGTGTATCATTAATTTAAATGATGTGTGTATTAAAGATTAAATTGTTAATGTGTTATGGTGTAATAAATTAGAGGCCTACCAAATTATTAAAATTAACAAACTAGGTTTTCATCTCATCATTCATTACCGTGACAATGTTTTAATAAAAAAAAATTATATTTTTACATGGCGAGCTTATAGTTCACATGAACCTTGGAAATTATTTGTGGATTTTGGTAATCTTACATAAGATTTATATAATTTAGAGTATTGAAGGCTTCATCATTAAAGACATGTGGAGATACTTCAAGAAAGCCAGCCTATACAGTCTAGGTCATTCCCCAATAGATGTTTTATCTCACTATTTTTATAGAATTTCCAAAGTAAGCTATAGTTGTATTTCATATTTCATAGATATTTGTAGTTGTGGTGTGGTTGTGTCTCAAATATCCTTATGAAGGAGGTGGAATGGTTATGAAGTAAAGATGGGTGGACCAAGGAAGCATTCAAAAATTTTATCTTGCATGCCCCTCAAATAAAATTTTGATCTTTGGAATCTATTCAAAGAATCTAGGATGAAACCCTTCTTCTAGGCCATGGAGGGATTCAATAATTACCTGACCTCAAAATTATTTAATTCATGGAGGGAGGGAAAGGTGTCGATTGTAATTTAAGCTTATTGTTGAGGACATAGGTCTAGAATGAAAGGGTTTAAATGTTGACAAGGTGAGAAATGAGAACTACCATATTTTTATTGATATTTTCCTTGAAGAGGATGAGAATCTCAAGTGATTCTAGAATGGATATGATAGAAATTTATAGATCCCTACGGTATGGTAAGTGTTCATATCATGAAATTCTTTACCCTCAAAGGAAGATAGAATATTGTGCATGGCTATCATTTCACTTTCCTTAAGCACATTAGGCAGAAAGAAAAAATAAATATCCCCTACTTTTTCCTTTCAGCTCGACACTAACTTAGGGCTAAAGGGGCCTCCCCCATTGCATGCAGGCCGAATCCAAAGACTTTACAACTATATTTTTTCCCTAACCCCTCTGTCGTGTTTGGTGAATTATGTAAAGCCTTTGCCAATTAAGCCTTTGAAGGAAAAACCTTGCCTACTACAACATAACCCTAACTATAGCATGAAACCTAAATTTTATACCAAAATTAGTGTTGCTACACAAAAAATTTATTGCCTAGAATATTTCTAATTTGTAAAACCCTATTACTAAAGAAAAATAGTCTACCCCTCCCTCTCAAATAAGGGAATCCATTGGAAACCCCTCCTAAAATATTAAATGCTTTGACTCTATTGATATGGTGATGACTAACAAGATCACTATTTATATACAAAATGAGGGTGAGGAGGGCCATTTGGTTGACTATAGAAATGGTAAAGGTGAAAGGAGGTCTACCAGATTTTCCAATGTGGTGAAGAAAAATAAAATTCAAAATTTTAAGGGGAAGAATATAGATTTCAAAGACGATGGTTCATTAGATGAAGAGTATATCTCAATTCTTGATGAAGAGGACCTGGATATGAGCCAAAAATAATTGGAAGTAGTGATTGTAAATGATTCTGAGAAAGACAATACAATGTGGAAGAGGAGGCTGAGAAGGAAAAAGATAATGAGAGAAATGAAATTAATATTGTCTTGGAGAAAAAAAGGAAGGTATAGACCTGGAATAGTAAGAAGAGTATATTAAGGCTATGTGGAAATCTCTTGTTTTATAAGAAATAGATTAAAAAACTGTAGGGGAGGGTTAGCCACCTAGATAATGCTTTGAGTAGCATGATTTCTATCACTCTCAAGGTCATGAACATGTCAATATTTGAAATGGTTTCCAGGATTTTAAAATTCAAAAAAATAAAATTCAAAAAGGTGGATAAATAGGATGCTAACACCCAAAGAGAGGACACTACTAGTGAAGTTGATGAAACTTGGAATAACAATATAGAATTGTTCATGTAGGAATGAAACCTAATTAATAGTTAAAATGATTAGTCTTCTAGTTAGTAAGTTTCTTTTGTTGTTTTTTGTTAACTGGGGCCTATATGCCTATCTCTTTGAGGTGTGTGTGTCATTTCTTTGTCCTTTCTCTCAATGACTATTTATCTTTAATTTTATGTTCTCTGGTTGGCTTATAAGCCTTTGATTCTATAGTTGAAAAATGTATCCCTTTACATTTTATCACTTGTTTAGGCCCTCCTAATTAAAATAAACTTAATAATGCCTTAATTTAGTGTTGTAAAATGTATCTCTTTACATTTTCACACTTATTTGGACCCTCTTAATTAAAATGGACTTAATTGTGCCTTAATTTAGTGTTGTAAAGTGTATCCCTTTATAGTCTCACACTTATTTAGGGATCCCTTAATTTTTCCTTAATAAGCCCTATAATTCATTTACAGGCCCATTAAATTACATTTTTCGAAGGTGAAACTTGACATTAATTAATGCTAATAAATAAAAATTCACATTGAGAAATGTGTGTTCTAGGAATTAGGGCCTAGGACCCATTTTCCCATGGGCGAATGGGTCCTCCCTAGGACCTTGAACCCATTTTTCAATATGTTTTTTATGGTGTTTTTATGATCCTAAATTCGAATTCTAAATTTCAACTTGTTATGTTTTAATTTCGAGAAATTAAGGATAAATATCTATAAATACAAGGTTATTTTACCAATTCAAGTAATATAGAAAGAGGTGAACTTTAGAAGAGAAAAGATTATTTTCAAGGGAATTCAAGAGCAGATTTCTTCAGCATTTTTTGCAGCATTCAATATCTGAAGTATCATGTCAAAGGATTTTGGAATTATGCATGTTTTTGGAGCTAACATTGTGATGTAGGTTTCAATATATAATCCAAACCTTCAAGTCGAAGATCCAAAGAAATATTCAAGAATCAAGATCCACATCAATAGAAGAAATTCCATGCAAGATCAACATCAACATTTCAGATTTCTAAAATGTTCTTCAAGGGTTTCTTGAATTGCAACATTGTATTGTTCATTCTACATTCCCTCTTTCATGCTATTTTATTTCATCTCAAAGGTTAATTACCAAAATAGGGTTTGACCAAGGAAAACCCCCATTCACCTAAAAATAAACATTTTTCCCCTATTTTTGTGTTGCAGATTTGCAGGTTGAAGAAAATTTGAAGATCTCAAAGTTGCAAAATTGCAGAGTTACATTTGTTGTCACCTTTGTTGTCAACTCATAAAAACTCAGATCCCCTATTTATTTTCAATTTCCCAACTATGAAACCTGAATAATCTGGAAGTGTATACACATGATCATAGGACCTAAAAACAAATTTGGAAAATCCCTAAAATGACCCATTCGCCAATGGGTGAATGAGTCCTCAAACAACTTCCAAAAACACCATTTTGTAATAAGTGCACGACATTTACTCTTTATCCAATCTGCATGAAATAAATTGTTTTTATTGGTACTATTGTTAATATATCAATTACAATATTTAAATTTTATGAATGAGTGCATTTTATATTTTTAATCCTTCTCACAAAATCCATGTAAGGTCATTTATGCTAAAAGGTTATCTCGGGATGCTTTTCGCTAGAACATGACACTTTGCAATTATTTTTGAGATCCATTTTAAGTGTCCCCCACTCATCCAATTTTCATGAAATAAAGTGTCTCTAGTAGATCTATGTTTAATATACTAAGATTTAGTCTTACATTTCAGGTTTGAGTTGATTTACTATTTTTAGTGTGTCTCCCAAAAATTGTGTTGTTTAGCAAGATTCCACAAAGAATTCACTCACCCAAGGGTTGAAAGTGGATTTTAACTTGAGGAGTCTAATTTCCTAAATGAAATATAAGAATAGGTAGGTTCATTTACCCCATTTTTACCATTCTATTTATAGTAAGTTAGGTGAATTATTGCAAATTTAGTATAAAATCATATGTGTTTGAACATCTACATCATTTTTCTATGTGTCATTTTGGTGAACTTGAGTTTTAAACATTCTAATTTCTGATTTGGAGTGCATTCAAACCCTAGATCTAGGATTTTCATTAATTCATTTCATTTAGGGTACCTAATTTGGCATAATGTTGCATTGCATTTTAGGTGTAAACTTGTATTTTTCATTCATTTTAAATTTGAAAATTTTAAAAATTGAATAACATCACATTGGTTTTGCATAGTGTTTGTATATTAGTGTAATTTTCACCATTCACATTACAAAACTGAGTCAAAATTGCATTTTAAAAAGTGTCATATAGTTCATCATTTTTCATTAGTTTCACTTGCATTTACAAATGAGATTCTAGAGAATTTTGTTACAAAAATTATAATCTAAGACCTCAAACAGAGAACACATCTAATCACTCAAAAATTGCATTCTTCATTTTTTTTAAACCTTGAATAGTGACCCATTCATCCATGGGTGAATGAGTCCTTCAGAGCCTATAAAACCCAATTTTTTTGAGATTTTTTGTGGTTTTCTACACTTTCAAGATCTCCTAGTAACCCCCTATTTCAGTCTGGCAGTTTTTAGGAATTTTTCATTTTATGCATATAGGTCTAATCATCCATTTAGTGTAGCCATTTAAAATAATTTCAAATTTATTTTAGTATTGAAAATCATCAGATCTAATAGACAATTATTTACATTTTGAAGCATTACATAGGTTGGAGATATTACATTTCATTTTAGGCACACACTCAAAATTCACAATGTTACTATCTTTACTTTCCAAGTATGCAAAGAAAAATCTCATCAATAAGCAGGTTAGTCATTCCTCCAATATATTTCCTAGTTATGAGAGCCTCTTAGTGCAAGAGAGTGAAATTTTTGACACATTCCTTAATTCCACATCCCCTAATACCTCTCTTATTTGTGAGAATGTTTCAGTGAAAGATGATTTCAACATAGAAAATCATGATAATCATAGTTTCTCTTATCCCAATACCTCTCCTACTTGTGATGAAGGTATTTTTGTGTTAGAAGATACAACCACTGAGATTCATGACAACCTTGAAAGGTCCTCTTCTAAAAACCTTCCTCAAAAATTTATTATGGAACAAGAGGGTGAGATCATTGACACAATTATTAACATTGCTTTACCTAGTCTCCATTCATCGCTAGCTTATGAGAATGCTTTAGAGAAGGAGGATGAAATCATGGAAAATCATGATAATCACATTTGATCTTCTCCTAATATCTCTCCTATTTGTGAAGAAGGTAGCATGGTTTTAGAATATCTACACTCACTGAGAGTCATGGGTGTATTTTTTTCCCTCTCCTAATGCTTCTCCCATTTGGGAAGATATCATTGAACAAAAGGAACCAATAATTTGTAAACATGAAAATCATAGTTATAATTATCTTGATGCCTCCGCTAATTTTGATGAAGATATCTTACAAAATATAACCATGAAACTTGATCAACATGTTTGAATCCTGATAGCTCAAGTCCTGATTGTCACTAGTGTTGAGGTTTTAAAGGTTTTATTTAATTTTATACCCTTGTTTGGTGCTTGAGCTTCTAATTTTGTGTTGACTGTATATATCTGGTTTTCGGTCACCTCATAATCCTTTTATGACCTCATGTCTCATTTCTTTACTGTCCCCATCATTCATTTCCCCGTCGTGGCTAGGAAGGCCCCTTTAAAACAACATTTTTCCATGTGCTTTAAAGAATCCTAAGTCATGTCTAGAGTGGTCTATCGACCATCACACAATCACTTGAAAATCCTTGTGTATAACCCACAATGAGAAATGGTTACATTCCTTTCACCACTTTGGATTCATTTCCCCTCACATGTTCATTTACCACCACTAGAGAGAAACACCCAATGAGTGATGTGGTTAATAATTTAACCCATCGTTGGACCTTTTAACTATTGTTGGTTATTTTGTGCAGACTTAAGGTGAACCCGTGACCACTGATGTGTGGGTTATGTCCCATCGCTTGGAAGTAAAGTTTTGTTGGTTACCTCATGATCTTCAGAGGCGATCCCATGAACGTCGATGGGTGGAGTTCCTCCCCATAGTGCAGGCTTGGTATTTCATGGGTTAAGGTTGTTTGGTCAAGTGTAATGATGTGATGAGCGATGCAAAGGATCATTTTAATCGGGTTTTTTCTGTGATGGAAATCAATGAATGATATCTCATCATGGGCATCATTGCCATCACTTCATGAGGCTCCAAAGCAATGATGGAAGATGTGATGGGAAATGTGATTCGGTTTGTGGCCATGACCTTCCCACAATTATAAAGATCACTGGTGTGCGTGTTGAGGATGATGGAGTAAGGATGTAGATGGGTACATGGCAATTACAAAGAATCCCCTCACTATTTCTAAGTACGATTAATAAAGCAAGTGGTGATCCTTAATGGGCCTCATTGATAGAATTTTAAATCTTGGGTGATCAATGGATGAGATTTGACATGCAATGATTGATTTTTTTCTCATGTGAGTGAACTAGGATGGCCATTAATTTCAGCATGCTTTGTACTCCTCTATTTAATATGGATTTTCTTTGGTTTGTTTGATCATCTGTGTTTATTAAGGCCCATAAATAATTGTCATAGATGCTAGAGGAGTGAATTGTGGGCACTTGAAGAATTCTAACAAAGGTGGCTAGGTGATATCTCCTAGTACATAGATATGTATGCATGTGGTATTCTTGATGTAGTTCGATAATTTTATGTGGCTGGTGCTTGTGGGGTTTTCATTGTCTATGCGTGGGATTTTTTTGAAGGTTATAGCTAGTGTTTTTCCCTATACAATTGGCTCTAGTTAACATTGGTTGTAAGAATGAGTGAGACAAGAAGTTCCTTTGCTATAGTAATTAGTAGGTCAAGAAGGTTGAGTTTTCAAGAACTATTGTTGTATGTGCTCGAAGAAAAACCTATTGTGGCAAAGATGCCAATTAGTTTGAAGGCCAGGAGGACTATTCGTAGGAAGGTCAAAAGAGTTACTATCAAAAGAACCTATAATATTAGAAGTAGGTTTGGCTTGGGGGAGTTGGCTGAACCTAAAGCGAAAGACGTTTTTGCATTTGTGAAAGAATTAACGAGAACAAGTGCAAGTCCTAGGGTTTGTTTAGGATCACCCTGTGCTCTTGTCATAATTTCTTATAGCTCTTCAAGAGAGGATGGAGGATTTGGCCCTTTCACTGACCATTGCTCTATTTCTCTTGTGCCATATAGTGACTCAGACGATGAGCTAATCATTGCAACTCTACTCTCCATCAACAGGCCTGGTGAGGGTGTCTACTCAATGGCTAGCAAGACTAGGTAACACCCACGTTGTCTCTTGTTGGTGTTTTGTTTCTGGGTTTTGTGGTGATCTTACTCCTACGTGGCTAGTTTGGTGGTCTTATTTGTTGATGGTGATTTTTTCCCCATATTGGATGATGTGCTGATTTTTGTGATAGTGCCTTTTGGAAGGCTTGCATGCAATCTTCAATAAATGGCTTGGTTCTCTTTTTTCCTTTTTACCTTTTTCTTTCCCGTTATGAGTGAGAGATTAAATATAATGGTTTGGGAATGAGACCAAATGAATTGAAATTAATTTTAAAATTATCATGAAATGTAACTATAATGAGCCTAATGCTTGTTACTCTTTATGTTATAAAAGAGATTTCAAGGTTCATTACGGAGGTCAGAATTTTGGGGACTTCTAATCCATCTGGATAGAAAATCAAAGAAACATATTGTAAATGATGGTCTATGAATAGGCTGGTATGCTATCTTGGTTAGGAACACGTATATAGTAATCTTAATTTTTTTTATAGAAATTATTGATATCGAAGAGAATACCAGCTCTAAAACAATACTCTCCAATGTACTTTTCTTGCAAGCTTTAAATGAAAATACTAAAGGTATTTGCAATTATCTTAAATAGTATACTTGAATGTATGGCTTTGGTGTTACTTTAACTCAAGTATTTAATTAAAATCTTAATGAGAGTTGTAGGTTTGTGAGGAAATACGTAGGATTTTGATAAGAAGTTATGTTTTAGATATCTTGAATTATCGTAATGGTAGAAATTATGATAATATGAAGCACATTTATAGGTTTAGTAATTGATATATTATAGGGTATTACATATCTAACTCCATTCAACAATTGATCATGTACTGGTCTGTTAATGGAATATAAAGAAGGTGATTGAGCTAATACTATGCCAGATTAGGGACCTAAAAGAAGAACAAATTTATAAATCATTGAATTTTTTGAGTGTGATGAAGGTGATTAAATTATTATGAAATTACTAGAGTTAGATGATTATTTGTGTAAAGTTTAGCCAAACCTTTGATGGATAATGTCTATTTGTCTTTACTAGGAACTTATCTATGAAAAACTGTTCTCCATTTTAATATGTTCATTGTGAATGCAATTGGGAAATACCCTCCCTAGTTCCACAAAGCCTAAAGTGTAGGGGTGAAAGGCTTGAAATATTTGTACCCATTGAGTTGGCCATTCATCTTTAGGATTCTTGGTCATGAAGGTTGGCTACCTTATAGATTTTTCCTAAGGTTTACTAGAAAAAACACCAACAGAATGACAACTCTATTGGGGAAAAAGTTCACTCTCGAGATGCAGATCCATGCATCACAAAGCCAAATGGTGAAAATGGTGTGAGAATTTTGTTCATGCCCTAAAGAATTCTCGAGCCTAGTCAACAATATGATTTCTAGCAAATTTCAAAGGATCTGAAATGACTTTGCCACAGAGGCAGATCCAAAATATGTTTTATTTGTGAAGAAACTTCATCTCATTTGAAGTTTGTTCCTCCATAACAGGAGGTGGTGACTTTGACTACAAAAATTGATAAAGAATAACTTAAAGCTCTAGATCCACTGGAATAAAGACAAGAGCTAGGCAATTGCTGCAAAAAGGGGCCAGGTATTTTCATAAATGTTGAAGAAAATTTGATCATATTAGGGATTCTTTTGTATTTAGGATGTAAATGTTTCCTTGCTGTGTGAAATAGTATTGGCTAAGGGAAAATTAGTTGAAATTTTTCATGTTTCTAAAGGTGTAATGTGAAATTATAAAAGGAACATGTTGTATTTTGGATCTTAACCAAATTATACACAAATCTTGTGGTGAAAAAGGCTTGAGATATTACTCATGAAAAGGATTTTAGTGTCCATTATGAATCATCTAACAAGTATTGCAAAGGTATGAAATAATTTCTATTCAGATTATGCCTTCTGATGAAGATATAAACAATGGGTACCCCCTGTCATATCAAGGGGCTTTAACAGTGAAAGGTACAATGCCCTAGATTTTAGTAGCATTTTTGGTTATCCAAGCATTGTACCACACAAGATTAGGGATAAAATACCAAGATTTAGAGGTAAATAGACTAAATCAACAAATCAACATCTACAAGAGTTTGTTGATGTGATGGGAGATTATGAAGTGGTCTTTGAAGATATAGTTATGAAACTATTTGTTCAATCCTTAAAGGGAGATGCAAGAGATTGGATCTCTTACCTGCTAGCATCTTCCATACCAATGGTCAGAGTGTTACCAATGGTGCCCATTATGAGGAGGATCAAGAATTTGTACAATTGGGTCAAGAGGATGTGTCAACACATGAAAAACTGGTTAATGACTATTGTTGTTTCACAAGAAACATATGTGAACATGCACAATATGAAGACAAAGAGATAGTGCATGATCTTCAGCCTTGGGATATCATGGACTGTGAGCAAGTACAAAGGGAAAACCCATATTTTGATTTGATTAGAGACAATTTTGTATAGACTGGTGACCATGGAGATGAAGTCGAGTTAGATCAGTCTTTTGTTGGTTATAACTCATCCTATGAAATGGAAATGGAATTTATGGCCTCGAGTAGAGGATATGTTGGTAGCCTTGAAAGGGGGCGCTCGATTGGAGATGAACAATTTTCTTCATGTCAAGATTTTTTAGAGTGTGGATCCATAATTTTGAATGTAAATAATGAATATGATCCTGAAAGTATTTATTTTTTCTTTTCCTAGGATTATGATGACTCCCAATGTATTGAGTTTTGTAATCCATGTACTAAAGAGGTAGGGGTGAATGTGACTACAATGAGGGTATGAAAAAATCCCCTGTATGATGAACCTTCACCATCATGTGAGGTGATAGGTAGTGACCCTTATTGGTGTAGGAGCAATCCATTATTCATTCCAAGTTTTGATGATTTCTTGGAAAATACTTCTTGTAAGAGTATTGGAGATAATACAAAAAGGATAGTAGGAAATGAAGGTCAGATTGGTGTCCATGTTTTTGATTCCATCCTCATAGATATTGACCTAGATTTAATAGCTTCCCAATCACATAAAGGATGTAGTAATAAGAGTGTTGGTATTGTCACTTGGTCACAAGTGAGTAAAAAATATGTTCCCGATGATTGCGAAAAATTTGATCCATGTATACTATCAAGTGATCAAGGTTATTTGTGTGATAAATGGACTGAAGTTGAGAATGCCACCTCTTGTGATGATGATCCTAGATGCAATACCACTATTGATAAAGGTGTATAAGGTAAGGTAGTGAATGTCCATTATGGTGAAGCAAGAAATGATGAATATACTCATGCCTATCTAGTTCAAGATGATTGATGTGAAGCAATGAATGAATAGTTAACCTTTCATACTAAGGAAAATGATACACACCTTAGCAAAGGGAGAGGTACACTTTTGGGTGATTAGGTTATGGATCCAAAGTTTGTCTTGCTATGTGCTCGCAAGAAAGATAATTTTGATGGACCCTCAGCTTATGTGTATTTTGTAGGGTTGCTTGACATAGGTGAGGGGAAACTAAGGGGTGTGGGTAGCATGACCTATGGTGCTAACCAGTATGAATATGCATTTTAATTCTTTGTAGATACCCCTCATTTTTTGGACCTCATCATAGGATTTCTCCCATCTAATGAGGATAATACTCATGTCAAGTGTAATGACAGTGTTGGTGAATATAAACCTTTTCTCCTTGACACATTAGAAGTTGAGTCCAGTGTACATCAACATGTGTATGAGGGACTCCAATTGGATCTGCAAGTGGAATGTGATCTCCAAATTCATCATCAGGTAGAATATGAATGCTTTACTATTCTAGTTCAATATAATGAGCTATGGGTGGAAGAGGTTGGTGAAAGGGGCAACATTACACTAGATGTGATCGAGGATCTCAATTGTAGTGATTTTGACTATCCTAAGGTGCTCAACTCATTAGTGTACCCATTGTTGGATATTGTGGTTGTGTTTTTGATATGTGGTTGCCATTGATGTCAACACTAATAGCATTTGATGTATTGAAGGTTGTATATGTCGAGGATATTGAGAAAATTATAATAATTATGTTGCAAGCTATCTTTGAAGCTTTGAAGTTCAATTTGGTGGAAAATTCAATATGTTTGTATTCAAGAGTTATGCTTTAAATGGTTTGTTGTTGAGCCTATCTAGTTTATACTGTAGAATTTTTTGAGTTGTGCATTAAGATTTGTGCAAGTTGTTTGTTTTTGTGTTCCTATAGTTATTTTGTCACTGTAGTTGATGTTTCTAGAAGAAGAGAACATGATTATGGTAATTTTAGTTGTTTTGTATGCTTGTGTAATATTTTTAGATGTTTCTAGATCATGTTCTATCCTTGTTTCACATTCACATTGATTGGTGTGATCGTGATTGGAGATTTTTCCATTGTGTGTTCGAGTTTTCATGTTATTGGTTGACATGATGGTTGTGGCGTGTTGTGGATCCTTATGGATTACTATTTTAATTTTTGAGATGTTCAAGGAAGTTTATTTAGGAACTCATTATGTTGTGACTAACTTCGGTTGGTGCGCATTGAGATTTGTTCATGAATTGAGCTGACAAATTGTAATTTATTCTTTTTTTTTTACTAACATAGTTGTTAATGTAATTCCATGTAGCGGATATATAAGAGTGATTATTTATTCATTTTGAAGGTTGTGTGTGAGGTGTAATTCATGTATGTATGAGAAGTGTAAATGCGACATATGTGAATAGTGATCAGATCATTCAAATTCAAAGCAGAGTGTGAAGAAGGGTTTCTATGCTTAACAAAAACTATGATCAGGCTTTTATAGAAGCTAATTTATCAGTTCATCTTCCTCAGATGGTTTTAATCTAAATTTTTTTGTAAGTCAATGAGCCTTCCCATTTGAGAAGTGAGCTCTAGGCAGTGGTCCTAAGTGCATGTGCATTCCTTATTCATTCTCATTATGCTTTTAATAGGGTATAATCTTGTGAACTAACATCCACCATGGTTTCTCCCCTAATAGGGTTTACGCGTATAAATTCTTGGTGTTCTTATGTTTTTGATGTGTTGTTGATTCATGATTTCACTGTTAATTATCAGATCTAAGATTAAAGGTTAATAAGCTTGAATAAGTTTTAAATTCTATGACAACTGATTCACCCCCCTCTTAGTTGTCTATTCCTGTTTTTCCAACAATTGGTATCAAAGAAGGTTCCTATGAAGAAGCTTAACCACTTGAGGTGATTCGAGATGGCATCATACAACAAGGATAGTCCTAGATTTGATGGAACAAACTACTTTCTATGGAAGGTCAAAATGGAGTGCCATTTGAAGTGTATTGGTGATCCCTTCTTGAAGATTACAAAGAACATATATATTATTCCCCAATATGGTCCCTCTACTCCTGATGAGATCAAAGAAGTTGAAACAAATACTAGGGCTATAGAAGCATTATTGAGTGCTTTGATAGATTCAAAGATGACAAATGTGTTAGGTCTGAAGACAAAATATGAGAGATGGAAGAAGTTGGAGACATTATATGAAGGAGATGCACAAGTGAAAGTTGCTAAGCTACAAAGTCTAAAAGGCAAGTGGGAAAACTTGAAAATGAGTGAAGATGAGTGAATGAACTAGTGATGGGTATTAGATGTGCCGATGAAATCTTGGATGAAGAAAATATTGTGTCTAAAGTTTTCATAGCATTTCCTACTTCTTACAAAATTAAATCTCATGCTATTGAAGAACTTAGGACAATAAAAAACGTTACAAGAGATATGATGATTGGGAAGCTAGCTACCTTAGAACTGAGTGAATTTGGTGAATCTGCTCCTAAGATAAAATTTGCATTTAAAGCTACTGTATTTGGAAGAAAGCAATAGATATATGGTCTAGGAGAAATTTCAAGAAAGACATTGAAGTATGAAGTTGAGATGAAACAAATTGAAGATGAAGAAAGAGAGTTAGAAGAAATGGAAGCATTGATTGTGAAAAGTGAAGCTAGAGGACAAGGTAAGTACATATGCAGGTTTCCTATTAAATGTTTCTCTTGAATAAGATAGGTTATTTTGCATCAAGTTGTCCTAAAAGAGTTCCTAGGTTCAAACTTGATAAGCCTATATTTCAAAAGAAATGTTATTATGTTGAAGAAGGGTTTACTGATGATGAATCTGATAAAGAAAATGGAAATGAAGATGGATGGGTATTCATTTCTATTGAGGAAAATGCTACAGTGTCCATTGAATTTTCTAGTGATAAGAATATTGAGAAAGCTCTTGCAGCCAAAATTGAAGAAAAGGATGAATGGGTGATTGAAAATAGATGCTCACATCATATGATTGGTGACAAAAGTAAGTTTCTAAGCTTGGAAAAATATGACAATGGTGTTGCAATATTTTAAGACAACAATGCTGGTGTGATTTGTGGTAGAGGCACTATTTCTCTTGGTGATAAATGTAATACTGATGATGTTATTTATGTTGAAGGATTGAAGTATAGCCTATTGAGTGTTGGAAAAATGGTAGAAAATTTATACAATATTTAGTTCAAAGATGGAAAATGAAAGATATTGGGAAGTGCTGGAAATATAATTGCTTAAGGTACAAAGACAAGAGGTAATATTTTTCACCTGAGTGCTACTAGTGAAAGTTGTTTAATTTCTCAAGTTGATGTAAGCTAGTTGTAGCATAGGAGGTGGTGGCATGTGAATTTTGATAAAATTGTCAAAGTAATCTCCACTCAATAAGTTAGAGATATTCCTAAGTTAGTAAAGCCTACTAACACCATATGCAAAAAATGTTAGATGGGAAAGCAACCAAGAATTTCGTTTCAGAGTAAACAACATCATTATAATGGAGTACAGGAGTTGGTGCATATTGATCTATGTGGTCCCTCTAGAATCAAAAGTCTACAAGGAGAAATGTAATTTGTGTTTCTTATTGATGATTAATCTAGGATGATATGGGTTGCTTTCTTGAGAGAAAAATATGAAGCATTATAAAATTTCAAAAGTTTCAAATCTATGGCCGAGAATGAGACAGGTTTAAAGATTAAATGCTTAAGGTCAGACAAACATGGTGAATTCACTTCCTCAGAGTTCAATTCATTCTGTGAAGAGCATGGAATTAAAAGACAGTTATCTACAGCCAAGACCCCTCAACAAAATGAAGTTGTTGAGAGAGAGAACAAAAAAATTCTAGATGTTGCTAGAACTAAGATGTTAGGAGGTAATGTTCCTCATATCAATTAGAGAGAAGCTATAAGTACTATTGTATATACTATCAACCAGGTAAATATCAATGGTAATTCTGGTAAGACTCCTTTTGAGTTGTGGGTTGGTTATAATCCTACTATTAAATATTTCAAAATTTTTGGAAGTAGATGATATATCAAGAGAGATGAAGATATTGGAAAGTTTGATGCTAGGAGCAATGAATGAATCTTTCTAGGTTAATCTACTAAGAGCAAGGCCTATCGATGCTATAATAGAAGATTGAAAAAAATGGTTGAGTGTGCAAATGTACAAGTTGATGAAGACACTGCTATATCATCCAGATATTGTGGATATGATTTAGATGACCAACATGATAGTACTGATAATGGAAAGAATGCATAGACACAAAATCAAGTTCAAATTGTTCTAGTGAATCAAGAGAATCAAGAAGGAGAAGCTAGTGGAAATACAAAAGAAAGAATAGAAGAACCAAAATTTTAAGAGAATCCAAAATTTCTAAGGTATGTTAAGTTAAATTATTCTGAAAATCAAATTATAGGAGATAAGAATAGAGATGTGTAGACTAGAAGAAGAATTACAAAAGATTATTGTCTGATTTCCAAGACTGAGCCCAACAATTTCAATGAAGCATGTAAAGATGAATATTGGATGGAAGCAATGAAGGAAGAATTGATGTAGATAGAGAAAAATGATACATGGATTCTTGATCCCAGACCTCAGGCTAAAAATGTAATTGGAACCAAATGGGTCTTTCAGAATAAACTTAATGAACAAGGTGAAGTGGTCAAAAATAAAGAAAGACTGGTATGTAAAGGGTACTCTCAGATGGAAGGTATTGATTTTGAAGAAACCTTTTCCCCTGTTGCTAGAATTGAAGCTGTAAGATTATTTCTAGCTTATGTTACTTTTAAGAACTACAAAGTCTATCAATAGATGTAAAGTGAACATTTCTAAATGGTGAGATAGAAGAAGAAGTATATGTTGAGAAACCAGATGGATTTCAACTGAATGATAAGGAAGATATGGTTTTTCGATTGAAGAAATCACTCTACGGACTCAAGCAAGCCCCTAGAGGCTGGTATGCTAGATTGGATAAATACTTGTTGAAGCTTGGATTCAATAAAGGTACTATTGATAGTAATCTATATTTCAAGATGCATGAGGATAAAGAGCTGATTATTGAAGTCTTTGTTGATAACATCATTTTTGAAGGTGATGACGACTTATGTATGAAGTTTTTTGATGAAATGAAAAGTGAATTTGAAATTTCTATGATTGGAGAGATGAAATTATTTTGAGGATTTCAAATTACTTAGTTAGACAATGGAATTTTTATATCTCAGTCCAAATATGTAAGAGAGTTACTGAAGAAGTTTGGCATGGAAAACTCAAAGACAGCTAGTACACCCATGGTAACTAGATGCAAGTTAACACAAAAAGATGATTCTCCTAAAGAAAATCAAACAAGATATAGGTAAATGATCAATGGATTATTTTATTTGACTTAGACCACACCGGACATCATGAATTTTGTATGCATGGTTGCTAGATATCAAGCTAATCCGAAGGAATCTCATGTGACTGATATGAAGATAATTTTTACATACTTGAAATGGATAGTTAATTTTGGTCTTTGGTTTCCTAAAAATGATGACCTTACTTTGAGAACCTTTACTGATGCAGATTGGGTAGGAAATGTGGATGAATTTTTTTTTACTAGTGGTGGTGCATTCTTCTTGGGGAATAAGTTGGTGTCTTGGTTAAGTAAAAAGCATAATTTCATTTCCTTATCTACTACTAAGGCATAACATATTGCTGCTGCAAACAATTGCACTCAAGTATTATGGATGAAGCAGATGTTGAGAGATATCAAAATTTAATATGATGAGCATATTGCTATATTTTGTGATAACTCAAGTGCACTATTTTTTCTTAAGAATCTGGTGCTACATTCAAAGAAAATACATATATCTATTGGATATCACCTTTTGAGAGACAAAGTGAGTGATAAAGAAATCAGATTAGAGTATGTGCCTACCAAGGAAAAAAATGTAGATATATTTACTAAGCCATTTCCTAAGGATACTTTTGAGTATCTCATAGGAAAGTTGGGGGTGATTTCCCCTCCTAATCTAAACTAAAATACAATTTTTTACATCAATCTGTACATTCATAGTCATATCTTGTTCTGGATTGATGTTGTGGTGGCTTCTACTTAGGGGGAGTAGTTAGATGATTCACATATATGGTTCAGAGCTTGTGTACCTTTTCCATTGATTTCAAAGGTGGGGAAGATTAGAGCAGAGAAGATTAATGTAAGGGGAGAAGAACAATATGAGAAGATTTAGTTGTGTTGATGATATTTTTCACATCATGTGTTGCCATCAATGCCAAAGGGGGAGATTGTTGGATGTTGTGATTCTGTTGCTGATATGTAGGTGTCATTGATGTCAACACTATTAGCTTTTTATGTATTGAAGGTTGTATATGTCGAGGATATTGAGAAAATTATAATAATTATGTTGCAGGTTGTCTATGAAGCTGTGAAATTCAGTGTGGTGGAAAATTCAGCATGTTTGTATTCAGAAGTTTCACTTTAAAGGGTTTTTGGTTGATCCTATCTAGTTTATACTCTAGAATTTTTAGAGGTGCGCATCAAGATTTGTGCAAGTTTTGTGTTTATGTGTTCCTATAGTTATTTTCTCACTATAGCTGATTTTTTCGGAAGAAGAGAACTTGATTTTGGTAATTTCAGTTGGTGTGTATGCTCGTACGATGTTTGTTGATTTTTATAGACCGTTCTCTATCCCTGTTGCATGTCTACATTAATTGGTGTGATCGTGATTGAATATTTTTCCATTCTGTGTTTGGGTTTTCATGTTCTTGGCCGACATGATGGTTGTAGCATGTTGTGGATCCTTGTGGATTAATATTTTAATTTTTGGTGTGTTCGAGGAAGTTTATTTAGGACCTCATTATGTTGTGGCTGACTGCGGCTGGTGTGCATTGAGATTTGTTCATGAATTGGGCTGATTGTTTGTACTTTATTAATTTATTTTTGCTGATAGAGTTCTTAATGTAATTATATGTAGTGGATATATAAGAGCAATTGTTTCTTCACTTTGAAGGGTGTGTGTGAAGTGTGCTTAATGTATGTATGATAAGTGTAAATGTGAAATATGTGAATCATGATCAAATCATTCGATTGCAGAGTAGAGTGTGAAGAAGATTGAGTGATGTGTGAAGAAGGGTTTATGTGCTTAACCAGAACTATGATAAGGCTTTTGCAAAAGCTAATTTATCAGTTCATATTCCTCAAATTTTTTTCATCTGAATTTCTTTGTAAGGAAGTGAGACTTTCCATTTAAGCAGTGAGCTCTAGGTAGTATGCCTGAATGCTTGAACATTGCTTATTCATTCTCATTATAATTTTAATAGGGTATAGTCTTGTGGACTAACTTCCACTATGGTTTTTCCCCTAACAAGGTTTCCATGTATAAATTCTTGGTGTTCTTGTATTTCTAATATGTTATTGTTTCATGCTTTCACTATTAATTATCAGATCTGAGATTAACGACTAATAAGGTTGAATAAGTTTTAAATTTTGCAACAAATGATTCACCCCCCCTCTTAGTTATCTATTCTTGTTTTTCCAACACCCATTATAGTTAAACCAGAACAAGGTTTTTGATAGAGGAAAAAGTTGATTCTCCATTCCATTTGGTGGCTTGGGGCCACCAAATTAAGAAAAGGGAAGTTATGTACTCGAGCAGTTTGGGGGTACCCAATGGATAAGGAACTTGGTTTGCTTTAACCAGAGATCTGAGATCTTTCTATTCTTGCAAGAGGAATACATCCCCAATCGGAGCCACTAGTGGAACCCCTAAAATTTTTCATGGTTCCACTAAATTTCATGTTCAAATCCTGATAGCTAAAGTCTTGGTTGTCACTAGGGTTGCAGTTTTCAAGATTTTATCTACTTTTTTACCCTTATTTTGTCCTCGAGCTTCTAATTTTATGTTGACAATCCATATCTGGTTGCTAGTCACCTCATAATCCTTTTATGGCCTCATGTCTAATTGCATTATTGGCCCCATCATTAGTTTCCCCATCACACCTAGGAGGGCCCTTTGAAAACAATTTTTTTTTCACGTGATTAAAATAATCCCAAGTCATGTCCAACATGGTCTATATTCCATCAGATGATCACGTGAAAATCCCCAAGTATAACCCGCAATGAGCGATGGTTATATTCCTTTCACCGCTTTGGCTTCATCACCCCTCACATGTTCATTTATTACCACTAGAAAGCAACACCTAATGAGCAATGTGGTTAAGAATTTAACTCATTGATGGACATTTTGACTCACTTGTTTTTTTGTGCAAACTTAAGGTGAACTTGCGACCACCAATTTGTGGGTTATTTCCCATCACTTGAAAGTAAATCTTAACCGGTTATTTCACACTCTTCAAAGGGGAGCACATGACCACTAATGGGTGGAGTTCCTCCCCATCACGGGAGCTCAATTTTTCATATAGTTTAAGGTTGATCAGTCATGCATAATGACATGATGAGCGATGCAAATGACCATATCTGATCGAGTTATTTTTTTGATAGAAATCAATGACCGATATCTCATTGCTGGCTCCACTACCATTTCTTGATGAGGTTTTGAAGCAACGATGGAAGATGCATTGGGTGGTGTGATTCAATTTGTGACCAAGATCTTTCCGCGATCATTAGGATCATTGACGCATGTGTTAAGGATGATGGAGTAAGGATGCGAATGGGTACGCGGTAGTTACAAAGCATCTCCTCACTATTTTTATGTATGATTAATTAACCAAGTGGAAATCATTAATGGGCCTCATTGATTGAGTTTTAAATCCTCGATGATTTACTGCTGAGATTCAACATGAAATGATTGATTTTTTTCTCATGTGAGAGAACTAGGATGTCCATTAATTGTAGTGTGCTTTATACTCCTCTATTTAATCGGGATCTTTTGTGTTTTATTTGATCATCTGCATTTATCAAGGCCTATTATCACAAATCCTGGAGGAGTGAATTATGGGTGCTTGAAGAATTTTGTTGAAGGTGGAGAGTTGATATATTTTGGTATGTAGATACGTAAGCATGTGGTATTCTTGTTGTAGTTTTTTTATTTTCTATGTCTAGTGCTTGTGGGGTTTTCATTATCTATGTGTGGGAGTTTTTTGAAGGTTATATCTAGTTTTTTTCCCTATACAATTAGCTCTAATTAGTATTGGTTGTAAGAATGATTGAGCCAAGTTCTTGTATTACACTAGTCTATAGGTCAAGAAGGTTGAGCTTTCAAGAACTGTTGGTGTATGTGCCCAAAGAAAAACCCATTGTGGAAAAGACGACAATTATTCAAAAGGCCAAGAGGACTATTCTTAGGAAGGTCAAAAGAGTTACTGTCAAAAGCACCTATAATCTTAGAAGTAGGACTGGCTTGGGGGAATCAATTGAACCTAAAGGGAAAGAGGTTGTTGTATTTGCAAAATAATTAATGAGGATAAGTGCAGGTCCTAAGGTTTGTTAAGGAAATCCCCATGCTCTTGTCATAATTTTTAATAGTTATTCAGGATACGATGGAGGATCTGACCTTGGTGCTGGCCATTTCCCTATTTCTCTTGCCATATAGTGACTCAGATGATGAGTTGATCATTGCAACTCCACTCTCTACCAAAGGGCCTAGTGAGGGTTTCTACTCAGCAACTAACAAGGCTTGGTAACACCCATGTTCTCTCTTTTTGGTGTTTGGCTTTAGGGTCTTGTGGTGATTTGACTCGTATGTGGTTGGATTGATGGTCTTAGGTGTTGATGGTGTTATTTTATCAGTATTGGATGATGTGCTGATTTTGGTGATAAAACCTTTTGGAAGGCTTGCATGGCATATTAAACAAATGGCTTGGTGCTCTTTTTTCCTTTTTTCCCTTTTCTTTCCCATGTGAATGAAATATTAAATTTAACAGTTCAGGAATGAGACTAAATGAATTGAAATTAATTTTGAAATTATCATGAAATGTAATTGTAATGAGCCTAATGCTTTTTGCTCTCTTATGTTATAAAAGAGATTTCAAGGCTCATTATAGAGGTCAAAATTTTGGGGAATTCTAATCTATTTGGGTAGAAAATTAGAGAAACATATTGTAAATTATGGTCTATGAATAGGGTGGTAGATTATCTTGGTTAGGAACACATATGCAGTAATCTTAATTTTTTTTATAGAAATTATTGATTTCAAAGAAAATACTAGCTTTGAAACAATACTCTCAAGTGTGCTTTTCTTGAAAGATTTAATTGAAAATACTAAAGGTCTTTGCATTTATTTTCAATAGTGGAGATGAATGTATGGCTCTGGTTTTTCTTTAACTCAAGTAGTTAATTAAAAGCTTAATGAGAGTCGTAGATTTGTGAGGAAATACATAGGATTTTGATAAGAGGTTATGTTTTAGACATTGTGAATTCTCGTAATGCAAGGCATTATGATAATATGAAGCAAATTTATAGGTTTAGTAATTGATATATTACAGGGTGTTGCATATCTGACTCCATTCATCAATTGATCATGCACTGTTCTATTTATGGAATATAAATAAGGTGATTGAGATAATACTATGCCAGATTAGGGACCCAAAAGAAGAAAAAATTTATAAATAATTGAATTGTTTGAGTATGATGAAGGTCGTTAAATTGTGATGGAATTCCTAGCATTAGATGATTATTTGTGTAAAGGTCAGCCAAAAATTTGATGGATAATGTCTATTCTTATTTAGTAGGAACTTATCTGTGAAAAAGTGTTCTCCATTTTAATATGCTCATTGTGAACACAATTGGGAAATACCCACCCTGGTTCCACAAAGCCTAAAGTGTAGGGGTGGAAGGCTTGAAATAATTTTACCCATTTATTTAGCCATTCATCTTTAGGATTCTTGGTCATGAAGGTTGGCTACCTTCTAGAGTTTTCCTAGGGTGTACTGGAAAAAAACACCAACAATTAACACTAGATATCCCTTGAAGAAATATTTTGAGCCATTTCTTATCCTTTATCCACCCTCACATCAACCTCAAGTTAATTTTTTTTTTCTTATCTTAGATCCACCTAAAAAAAAACCATTAGCACTAGGAGATGTCTTGAACTTTACAAGGAAAACTAATAGTGACAATGTTTTGCAGAAACCAAGTTACAATACCATTTCTCACACATAAAATATAAGGAACAATATGAAACCACTAACCATTCCTACTTCATTACCTTTACCTAAACCCATCTTTTCTAGTGGTCCTCATTTGCCTTTACATAGTGGAAAGGAGTATGATCTTGTTGAACAACTTAAGAATACTCTTGTTAAGATATCCCTATAGAACTTATGCAAGCCTCACCTAGTTATCATAACATGCTTCAAAGTGATTTACAACAAGTTCATATCCCTCCTAATGTGTAACCAAATGATATATCATCCATAACTAAAGGAATGAATGCATACATTGTGTTCTACCAAAGTGAGTTACCTCATTTAGAGGTGCAAAAAAATAATGAAGCTTTCATGATTATAGCTATTGTTAATAGGAAAGGAATAAAGATAACCCTTGTTGACAATGGATCAACCCTTAATGTGTGTAGTGTAAGAATCTTGGATAATCTTGGAGTGGATAAGACTAAGATTGATTTTTATTTTTTTAATCTATGGATTTGATAACGTAGGAAAATAACTGCTTGGTGTGATAACATACCTATTAGAGTTGCAAATATCACATTGCAAACTCTTATTCATGTCATGCCTGATAATATTTCATAGATTATTTTCTTTCATATACCTTGGATTCATGTA
This sequence comes from Sequoiadendron giganteum, assembly GCA_007115665.2. NCBI lineage: Eukaryota > Viridiplantae > Streptophyta > Pinopsida > Cupressales > Cupressaceae > Sequoiadendron > Sequoiadendron giganteum. Next base: position 582,000,833 of record CM021104.1, read on the forward strand.
ATGAATGGGGTTCCTTATAGTCTTCATCGTTTATTGAAGTATGTAAACAACAACAAAATTTATATAATCAAGGCCAACCCTAAACCATAAAGTTGTTTGAACATTGAGAAAGATAAGGAAAATCCTTTGAAAACATTGACATCAACTACACAAGTGGAACCTATGCAAGAGAAAGAAAAATAAGAGCATATTGAAGAAGTCACAAAGTTACTAGAAGATGATTGGGATTCCTTGGATTTCACACCTACATTCATGGGAGAATACAAGATCACAACAAAAGAGTCTGAAAAGGGAAAATAAAAAGTAGAAGAATAAAATGACACAACAAAATTTGATGAAGTTGATTACGAACAACCACCGAATCCAAAAGAAATGGAAAAGTTTTATGGAAGAGGTTAAAAAATATTAAGACAACTTGGTTATAGTGGAAAAGGATGTGATGCAAAAGAACAAGGTATTTTTGGCCTTATAGAGCCTAACACACAAGAGATTACTAGTGGTCTCGGATATTCTTCGTAAAAAAAAAAAGCATAAAAAAATCCTTCACTGAATACCAACACTATTAAAAAAGATTCTCCAAAACCAAATTTAACCTTGGTGCATCCTAAATTGATAGAAAAAACTAGTGGTCTTGGTTATTGTTCTCTGAAAGAAATCAAAGAATCAAAGAAATATTTGCTTAATATGAATTTCATCACACAAGATAATCCTAGGACATGTCTTGGTAATGATTGAATTCCATTATATTTTAGGCCCTACTTTTAAGGGAGAGTACAAAATCTTGCAATCTAAAGATTCTTGTGTATGCATGACACCTTGTACTAAGACAAAGATATCTTTGTCACAAAATAAAGGAAAATATTCTACTATTAATCAAGATTTTTTTTTGTTGATACTTCTCCAATATCATTTGATATCTCTTCGTCCAAGAACATACAAGAAATTTTACAAAAAGAGTTCATTTTATACATACCATAGAGTTCATGATCATTCAACTAATGAATGTAAGGCTTTGCGTAATAAAATTAAACATCTTAAGGAATGTGGTGGTCTTCCTTGTACTGAAGCACCTATTTCCTATAATTAATACTGATTTCCATCCTATCTTGTTGCTCATCACTATGTGTCATTAGTAGATTTATGTGCCTTTCTCATTATCATTCATACTGGTACAATTTTTGGAAAAACCATATCTCTCTTGGCAAAAACTTGATAGCTATTAGTGGTTGTCTTTGTCTCTATGATTGAGGGGAAAGGATAGCTAGTTTCTTAAGATGTGCATTATTTTCAAGTATCACCTCTTCATCTCTTTCTACTTGAAATACCAACATAGCAAGCATGTTGGCATTTTAAGTATGGGGAATATGGTCCCCCATTCATTGTATGTATGTTCCCCTCTTAGTAATGACAACATATACCTCCTAGGAAGTGAATTTATTTTCAAAGTGTGGTCTTCTAAATTCATGTGATGTGTTTTCTTCTTGGTGAAATTGGGTTTGATTTCCTTCAAGAGCATGACCTTTTTGAGCATGTGATATTCCTCTTAGTGGTAATGATATGGATTCCATTCCCTATGTTGTGAATCTTGTATCCTTGACTAGTCCTCCCTTGGAGACATTAAGCCAAATATTCCCTAAGTAGAGATTGTTGGTTATTTTTAATGAACGAAGCTTGTCTCACAAGTTATCTATCAATTTTCAAGATACAGTTGTCAATAACTAGGAGGGATTGGAAAATGAATAGGTGAGAGCTTGCTAGGATTTCCCTCTTCACTTTGGGTTCTACAAAACCTGGGAGGGTGATCCCTAAAATGCATCTTTAAATACTCATGACAATTATCATATACATTGTAAATTAATGGATTGATTCTCCTTTAACTACTTAGTAGATGAAATACTTTAAAGATCTAGCTAATCTCCATGGTAACATCACATTGAAGCATGACAAAATGTTATAATTTATATCGACATACATTCACAAATAAAATGGATATATAAAATTATTTTGAATATAATTACTAAGAAATATCTAGGAAACTGTAACATAACATGACCAATGCCTTATCCTAGGGTGGATAATTCTAAATAACATAATCGAAAACATATAAGAACATTTTTTCTATCATAACAAAGCCTATCAATGATTCCTTACACTATTAATACCAAAAAAATAACCAACAATACTTGATTATCCATGCATACATTCATATAAGTCTTCATTCATGTTAATATAGATTTAACTCATTCTGTGAACAAGCATAATAACCATGAATAAAAATTCAAGGAAAGAACAAGAAGATGAATAAGAGTAATATTTAATCTTTATATTCATGATCTATGCAAAGTATACAATGGAGAACATTGGCCTTGAATATTTTTCCATTTATATTTCAACATATGATAGTATTGTTATCATATTCTATTGGCAAAAAAAGGATAAACAAATAAGAGGGGGGGTGAATCAGTTGTCACAGATTATTCAAAATTATTAAATCTTACTTAATATATTCTCAGATATGATGAAAGAAGATTAAGCATAAAAAATCACCACATCAAACACAAAAAAAACACCAAGATTTTATACATGGAAACCTTGTTAGGCGAAAAACCATGGGGGATGTTAGTCCATAATATTATACCCTGTTAAAAGTATAGAGATGAATAATGGGAATGCACATGCATTCAGAAACACTACCTAGATCTCACTACTCAAAGAAGATACACTGTCTTACAAAGACACTTAGATTAAAAATATCTGAAGGATTTGAACTAAGAAATTAGATTCTTCAAAATCCTAATAACAATTTTCGCTAAGCACAAAAACACTTCTTCACACTTCTCTCAATCTTCTTCACACTCTGATCTGCAATTGAATGATCTAATATTTATTCACACATAGCACTTGTATACTTCACACTACACACTTCACACACCTGCATATCAAATTAAGAAGAAAATCACTCTTATATATCTGCTACATGGAATTACATGTAATGCTCCGCCAAGTAACCTTAAAGGAAGATGCAATTAACGTCATAAGCGAACCAATTTTTTTTTTTATAAAGTACATTTAACATACACATTCACTTACTAATTAACAACAACCTCGAAGGTTACAAGGTTAGGATTACTTAAACCCACACATACATATTACATATAACCATAGCATTACGAACTTTATGAAATAACCATCATACATCATAAGAATACCACATAACCTAATAAGATAATCAACCAAGATACAATCTCATAAATATTTCTTAATCCAATAGTTACATCACTCATTCCCAGAATGAGGCAATAGTACAAATATATTACAATTACATAACTCCACCTCATAAACATAAGAGGGATAAAATAACTTATACAAGTTAAAATATTACAATGCAAGGAATTACAACAAGAACCACGAGCTGTCCATCTGGATGTCTCACCACCCAGTACTATAGATACATGGGGGCCCAACGGTTTTGGTGCATGTTCCACCCAACCAAGTGGTACCCAAAGGCCCACCCCCCATGCTAGGAGATAGTAACAAAGTAACATGGACAAAGATTCTACTACCTCTAACCAAAGGCAGACTCATACTAACTCATACTGTTATAACCAACCAAATGAATTAACAAGTACAAATCAAGTACAACATTCACATTACTGACATAGGTCACATTGCTTCCAGACATAATATTAATCAAGTATGTTCACAGAACCATTCACATAAAACGATTAACAATAGTTGTCCTAGATAGAGTGTCATCGCATAGTAGTCATGAGATCTCCTCTGGGCATCCTTCATAGGCTCTGGTAATCCTGGTGGGCTCAACTGAATCTCAACACTCATACTCACTCGTGCGGCATCAAATACCTCTCGTACTGACAAGATAAATGACTATGCCATTCCAAGCCTTCTCACTCATCCCAAGTCTATACGAGCCCTTGTGTCTATGGGTGAGGATTAAATTATCTTGATTAGTGTGAACTACATCCTAATCATCTAAGTACATTAATTTAATTATCGCTTGATTAACTCACTTCTGAAGGTTACCTGGTTTACCACTTTGGGCTTTGGCCCCTAACAAAAGCCACTCTTCTATTCGATAACACACACCCAAACAATCTGCCAAGGGAAACACAAGAGCATATCAACTAGGCATCATAATCCACTCCAAAACAATGAGGAAACAAAAGATAGAACTCACTCCAAACATCTTGGAGGCAACAATCATATAGTCCACTCCTTTCACAGGAGGTACAAAACATCCCCGTTCATGTACACTGGGTAAAACTGAAAGGACGCCATGCACTACCCAAGGGAAAACAACTAGAAGGCATAAGATTCAACAACCCTTATCTTTTAGGTTTTTCTGGAAGACATATAATTTAGGACTAACACTAAATCCCAAAGCCCACAATGCAACTTGATGACATAGCAACAAAAGCATTCAAGTCATTAATCAAATCTAATATTTGGATTTCCTAAATCCATACTCATTCAATAGGTAGTGTTGACAAAGTCAAAGACACGATAACTAGATCATCTAAAATAATCATAACCCCTATTTCCCCTTTCATTATTGGAAATCTAAAACAATTAAACTTACTTCCCTTTACTGAATACAGAGAATTAAATCCTTTAAGATAATCATGAGGAAGATACTACTTTTGGATATACTAAATCCATATCTCTTTCATAATCCAATCACAATGATTCAATTAATCTAAATAGAAATTAATAAATAACATAATTGATTGCCTCATCAATAAAAAAACTTCTTAATTTACTTTTAAATCAACACAAATCCATGCAAGTAAACTCTTTCCATTTCCTAACCAAATCTCACATTTCATTCAATTTCCTATTTAGAACATGCAATCACTTTAATATAATAAAATATTGTTTCTCTACCCACTTACCCATACACACTAATCAATCCATTTTAAATCTCTATTCAATAATATATTGCATACATCTTATTAAAATGAAATACGATAATGAATTTACCCTTAACATATTTTTATATGCTCCATATTATATATACCCCAAACATATATATTAATAAACTCAATCATATAGATTATTTAATATTCCAATCACAACGATTAATTTTCTCTATGGAAATAAAACATAATAACTATTTCCCTTTCAAAATTAATTGACAAAGAAACTAAATAAGTGCCTTTTTAATAAATGATAGACTAGTTCAAATAATTTAAGTCAAATCCATTGTTTTCCTTTAAAACTAACATAAATCTTCTACAATAATTCTTTTCAATTTCCTAACCCAAACCTTATATTTCCTCTAGTTTTCCAACAACACCCTATGTTAATCTCATCTAAAAGGTTCCCTTTCCAAACTCTTATTGCATACATCTATTTATTCAAACTATAAAATATACATTCTCAACAAATAAATTGTTCAAATAGAAAATGATTAAATTAAAATAATTAATTGTCTCTTCATAATAATCAATTCCTAAATTTACTTTTAAAACAACATGATCCCATGCACTACCAAGAGAATTCACAACAGGTTGACATCACAACGACAACCCTCACAAACAACAAACCATTTGGAAGACTTATAAACTAACAGGTATTCAACCCATTCTCAAAGCATAAACACGAAAGACATAATCATTGAAAGCAATAGAAGAAACTACATTTGGATACTCTAAATCCATTTCTCATTTCATTATGTAATTCATTATATCAATAAAACTAAATTAAGAATTCATCTTTTCAGATAGGGGAGAAATTACACTAATATTTTATTCTCTAATTGTTCTTAACAAAATAAGTATTTTCAACTATACTCAAAATGTTTCACTTTAAATTAAATAACCAATTGCCCTTGCAAATTAAATCATTATAAAATTAACCAAATTAACATTTGCTCTCTTCCATAACTTATTGTGTTAAAATAAGATCAATGTTTGGACTATAACCTAATATCATATATATATTTTTCCAATTAAATCAAATTAATAATTGGACCTTTTACACATGAATTTAAATTCCACAATTGAATTTAAAATTAGGCATTCTTTAAATCAAATATTTAACTCCTTCAATTAAACTTTAACATGCCATTTTAAAATAAACAATAATTTCCCATACGTTTATAATTTTAACTCCACTAATCTAATATACAATTTTTATTTAAAATAATATAAATAAATATAATACTTTAATATTATAAACTATAATATAAAATATTATTAAATAATATTTTAATATTATAATAACAATACATAAAATATTAATATTTATAAATATCAATTTATTATTATTTTATTTTCAGAGCAGCCATGGGAAAATAACTTAACAACAGTCTCATGTTTCAAGCATAACTCAAAAACTATGATCTGAGTATTTGCGATTTTCTGACAGGGATAAGAAAATTTCAAAATGCAAAAACCCTTTAAATTTCCTGACAACCCAGTTTGTGTAAGTGGAGTTATAGGCGACGCAACCAGACCATTTTACTATGAAAAAAATAACTATCCTACAGATTTTAAAATCCGATTTTTAATAATAAACAGAAAGTTTCATTTTTAAAAACATTCTAAATGCATTGTTCAATCTCTATGTTTGATTTCCAATAACAACATAATTGATTTCCTAAATAGTTTAAATTCAACTGAGGTTTTCACAATTTTCACTCAAGAACTTTCATAAGCAAAGGCTATAAATTTATTTAATTCTTTTCTTCTAATATCAAATTTATTTTCTAAAATAGATTTAACAAACAAATCTTTAATCACTACTATTTAAAAAAAACAATCAAGAACAATAAAACACAAAGAGGAAAACCTGGTACAAGAAGCTACAGGAAGAGATGAATTTCTGATGCAAGCCTCCTCCAAAGATTTCCTGAATTTTCTTCAATCCTCCAATGAATCCAATCCAAAAAATCTTTCCTTCAATCAATTCTACAATCAAACTTTCTTCAAACCCTTCTTGTGCAATTTTCCAAAATTTCTTCTCTGCTGTAAAAATGTATTTTTTTATAAATCTCTTTCTGCTGCCCTAAAATTAAAACATGTATTCTTAATAAATAAAAAATACCTAATACAACCCTAATTCACATTGCATGCAAATTAGATATTAATTTCAATTTCAATTTCAATTTTTGAAAACCCACTTTCAATTTAAAATGCAATTTCAAATAATAAATTAATTTCTAAAGTTGAAACTCATTTCTCAAATAAACATTTAATTACAATTTCTAATTTAATTCCCACACATTGAAATTAAATTCCGAAATTAATTTTAATTCTTTTATTTCCTTTCATTCTCTTACATCACGTTTAATTAATTAATTTAATTATTTAATAACTAAATTCAACCCCCATGGATTAAATTTAATTAATTAAATAAATTAAATATAATTAATTAATTTAAATATAAAATTTTATCCACATTGCATTATTTAAATTAAATAACCATCAACATGATTTAAATGCAATTATTCTAAATATCTATTTCCAAATCAAGGATCTTTCAGAATTAAATAACATTAAAATACGACAGACAATGACTCGACACACATGACTGGCGACACACTAAGGCTAGGGTGTAAACTTGACACATGTTACCTAGCTACTATCTCCCATTCAACTTAACCGTTGGATTGACATGCTCAAACCTGTGAAACCAGGTGGAGTTGATGTCATGTACCTGCAATCCTGAAAAAACAAGTAAACAACATCATACAATATATCCAGCATATAATACACACCGTGAAGAAGAAATTACGGATTCCTAGGGCACTCGCAAGCGAGTGATGCAAAACCGTCCTCTTCACCAATACACTCATCGAAACTGACACTTCCATCATAATTCTAATAATCTCATAATAACATCTCATGTTAACTCTACAACATCATTAATCCATAATGCATGTGAAACAATATCAGATAACTACATCCCACAATAATAGTTGTCGCTCAATAGTAGCGATCAAAACATCATAACAAAATGTATCCAGTATCAAAGTAACTGCAACCCAACATAGCATAAAGCAACTTGAACAAGAAACAAAATGGAGGGGTATTACATTACATCAACAAATTTGTCGGCCAAAAATAAAATGATAAATGAATACAAACTATCAGCCCAATTCATGAAAAAATATTAATGTGCACCAACTGAATTTGGTCACAACATAATAAATACCTAAAGAAACATCCTCAAATGTGCCAAAAATTCAAAAATTAATCCATAAGGATCCATAACACGCTACAACCATCATGTCGGCCAAGAACATGAAACCTAAACATGGAAAGGAAAAATCTTTGATCATGAGCACACCGATCAACACGGATGCACAAAAAAGATAGAGCATGATCTAGAAGCATCAATGAACATCACATGAGCATACAAAGAAACTTGAATTACCAGAGTCATGTTCTTTTCTTCCAGGAACACCAGCTATAGTAACAAAAGAACTATAGGAACACATAAACTCACAACTTGCTCAAATATTGATGCGTACCTTTGAAAATTTTGGTAGATAAACTAGATAAGCTCAAAAACACACCCTTTAATCCGAAATTGTTGAATACCAACATACTGAACTTTCCAACGCATTGAACTTCACAGCTTCATAGACAACCTTCAACATAATTATTATAATTTTCTCAATATCCTCGACATATGTAGCCTTCAAGACACTAATGCTAATAGTGTTGACATCAATGACAACCAAATACTAGGAACTTAACCACAACATCCAACATATTCATCAGTACAAGACTCAAAAGACTCTTAGAACCTAAAAAATACTCATATTCTATTATCTAGACCTAGTTACAAAAATTCTCTAAGATCAATTAGCTAACAACCCCATACAATTGGCCTTGAATTCCATTTTATATGAACAAAGGAGGAAAAAAATATTCAGAAAAAATTGTACACATGTCATGTTTTCATTTGACAATCACATTTATGTTCAAAGGTAATTATATTTTCCAAAATTTGAGGGAGGTGTTCAATTAAGACAAAAACCATTGCTCATTTGTTGATGAAGATTCTCCAACCTTCCAAAAGGAATTTCATTGGTGCGGATTATTCCATCCATGAGGTACAAACCAATTCCATGTGCTCCAAGATTTGTAGATGAAAAGCATGCAATAGAGAAAGCAAAAAAAATTCAAGCAGTTGCATGTTTGTAGCCCATGTCGTCACATTTGAATTAGAGAGAGTATAATATCTGAATATTGATATATCCAAGGCCTAATATATACTAGTTCCTGGCCATGTATTGTACTTCTCTCTATGTAACCTTTATTACTATAGACATAAGATCAAAATTTTAGTCACCATTCAAAACTACAAGAGTTTATATGTCCAATATGTCAACATATTTGTAATTCTAGAGCTCAAATTATTCCTCAATGGTCCAGTCAAATCCCATAATATCATCTTAATTTTTCTTGTATGGGTTGTATTTGATCACCACCTATTTTTCCTCTCTTTCAAATTCCTTAAGGAAGATTCTTGTATGGGTAATCTTATCCATATTTCTCTTCAACATTTCCACATCCACTCGATCACAAATTATCTTGGCTTGGGTTGCTATCACTTTATTTTCTTGGTCCTTCCATTCTTGCATTGGTTTAAACTAACCATTATCATCTAAAATATATGGAAGTAAACTTAAGCTCCACTCATCAAATCTCTTCACCAATTCCCTAATCTTCATTTCTAGTGGTTCCATAAACCCTTGAAATTACTTTATTGCATTGACAATCTTAAGGGTTGGGAGAGTGTTGTAATTCTTATTGGTATCATGCATTGAACCAATGGCCACATCTCTCAATATTTTCCCCCTAGGGATCCATCTATCCATCAGTGGAATATCAACCTATTTATACCCTATCAAAATTCCTTATTGCATCAAATATTAAAGAATAGTTGGTATGAATGCTAATTAGCCTCCTTTGAATACCTTTATTCAAGTGTTCTAAAACCAATATTAAAATTTTCCTATTGCTCAAGTGAATTACTTCATATTTCTATTGACACCTTTCCTCATAAGTTTTTAGCATTTCTATTAACTCTTCCTTGGTGACCTCCTCAGTTGGATGTGCATCTAATGTACCCAAAGTTGATGGTGCAATGTGCACATGCTCAAAATTAGGAGGCATAATCTCAGTTGGGATTTGAGGTGGTGAAAGAACTGGGGAAAGTGGAGTTTGATCTTGTGGGGATGGCAAAGGAAAAATAGTTTCTTGTGATGGGCCAATGGATTGCATTGACTAGATCCTTTCCTTCCATCAGGCGATTTTCTATTCCATTTCGGTTAATTTTATTGACCCACATTGTATTCAACCACTATGTTATTATATTGTGTTCTAAAATTTTCCCTTTCTTCAATTATGGACTCGAGTATGGCTTTAGTGAACTAAGCTACATTTACATTCATTATAGCTACTCCAATGGATAATGTATCTGATACTCTTTTTATAATTAGAACTCCTCTTATTCCAACAACTAGTTTAGAAATGTCTAGCTTCTTTGTGCTCAAAAGTAAAGCCCAAATGGCTAGTGTATCCCATTGGGAGCTAAAGGTTGATCCTTGCAAGGCCAAAGTAACTTCCTCTTATGTGTTGAATATGGGAGCATCATGTCTTCTGATCGTATCAAATGTAATAGTTGATGCTAAATCCCATTTTGGTAGAAGAAATACTCCACTCTTTCTAACTAATTCTCCACCTTTAGTTGAAGTGACGTTTAGATACTTGGTCTTCATTTCATTTTGGAATTTAGCCTATATAATTTTTTGTGGAAATTTTGGGCTCTTTCATGCCTTGATTTTTACATTCATAAAATATTCATCTTTTATTACCCTCCACATATATTCTTGGAATTCTTGTGTTTTTTAAAATTCATCATCCATGAATCTGTCACAAGATTTAGCTCTTACATCCTTCAAACTATTTATACCACTCAATTCTACCTTTATCAATCCAAGACTCAAAGTTTTGGGAACTATTTTTCTTTGAGGAGATGGCATACCTTGCCTTATTTCATCTTTTGTAACAACAATTTCCTCATTTGACTCATCAATAGGGTAATGAACAAGGCCAACTAGCTCAATCCCCTCCATTTTGTTTGGTGGCTCCTTTGGAGGAGATGGTCCTCTAGGAGGGGAATTCAACTAAATTATTTTAGGGGTGGAAGAATGTGGCAATGCCAGTGGTGGTAGTTGTTGTTGTGGAGAGGGTGCTCTAGATTCCTCTAATTTGGTGGGAGTGGCAATTTTCAACTATTTCTTCATAGTTCTTTTTCTCCTAGCATATATGTACATCTTCTTGGGAGGATGATAATATGGTATTTATTCTATCATGGGGAATTTCTCCTTATCATGCTCTTCAAAGACCATAGATTTACCCTTATTTTGCACAACCCTTTCCTCTTTTAAAGTTGTAATAATTTTATCAAAATTTTGTATAATTGTCTCCACTTTCAAAATTACATTATCGATACTAGAAAAAAATTTAAATTGAGGGTCTTTCACCTTTTTTTATTTCTCCAACTTCTCGAAAAAAATCCATTTTATCATCATATCCTCCTAAATCTGAAGGACAAAATAATTTTTGATAAAATCATCATGGAATGAAAAGGTATGAACAAACTTCCATCCTTTTACCCTATCCAACAACCAAACCATAAAACCCTTATGGTTATAGTTCCTATATGCTTGATATTCTATTCCATAGGACCTGAGATGATTAAATCAAATATATTTTTCCATCCATGGGTTATCATAACAAAATCAGAGAAAAATGTGTATGCAAGGAAAAGGGTTCCTTTCCTCTTCTCAAATAAGTAATTATCCTGTAGATCACCTAGTTGCCACATAACCTCAAGAAAACCTATCCTAAATGGTACATCCTTGGGAAGTACATGATGTTTTTTCCTTGATCCATAAATTATAATGATTGTGTAGTCTTGATAAGGGATTACATCCCCCCAATTATGATTAATATTCAAATTAGGTCTCCTTTTGCTAGCCTCAAAAAATCATCTAATTCAAGTGGAATCCTAGGCACATCCACAATCAAAGCTCTTCTCAGCTTGCATGAAAATACATTTGTAGCAATCAATAAACCATTTTTGTGTTCAATTTTATCTAATAATGGAGTCCACGATTGAAAAATCATTAATACACCATCCTCTACTCTTTTCAATTCCATATCCCTACCGAAATAATTAGAACATTTTCATAAGAAAATATGCATAGATAACAAATACCACTAGAACCTAACTGCATATTGTCCATTCCTCAATGCTACTAGTCCTTTGTGTATTTCTTTTGACCTTTATGTGGAAAAATAATATAAGGTGTTGATGTTGGGGTGTTAAATATTAGCAGCCATGTACATCGGTGCAATTGACATTCTACAAGGTAGATCATACCCAAAAATTTGGCATAGGGAGATTTTTTCTCTAAAAGTAGATGAAAAATTATTTAATAGGAAAGGGATCCTTATTAGATGGTCCTAGTATAATTCTACCTTTTCCCTTTCCTAATAATGTCAGTAAGTGAGACAACAATGAGACCTTGAAGGCAGGTCTCACTTTCTGATACTCTTCCCTTAACTTCTTTTCATTAACTTCTACCATGTCTCTGCTCCATTTTTTCAATTTGAAGACTTCAACAATATTTTCTCTTGTGACTAAAATCATCTCCTATCCACAATGAGTTCTAACTACCCTAGCAATGGGGTCATAATTAGCAGTGATGTCCCTGAGAAAGTCAATGTAAAAATACATATTTGGGACAATCAATTTATCCATATCCAGCCTCTAGGGGTTGTAGATTGGGATGTTGGAATTCTTATTACCAACCCAACCTTGGAAAAGTGTGCACCTAGTGTATGAACGTGTAGGATCTTTGATAGTACATTGTTTTTTGACAATGCCATCTTTAACCCTAGGACCTTGAAACATGGGTTTCCCTAACCACTTTTATGTTGTTGAGGGTGGCAATTGGTTAAGCAAGTCTTGGACCAAGGTTCTTACCTTAGGTTTAGAACTAGAGGCTTCGAATTTTGGTGCCATATTTAATGAGTAATTTGACCTAGGGCTTAACTATTTTAGAATAGGGATTTTCAGTTTCAATGAAAGACTTGATGCGAAGAGTGACTAAACTCACAAATTTACAAAAATCTAGATGAATGTCAAACCTTGAAAGAAGCCCAAACTAGAATTGAAATGATAACAATTACAATTGAATGAAAACCATAATAAAATTCAACTCAAGAGTTCAGTTTGAAATTAATGGTGTGAATCACAAAAAACCCTAATTTGTAGATGTAAAGAACTCGAAATGCATAACAACACTTTTTGAATGCCTTAAAAATGTTTTTCTAATCAAATATAAGATTTAAAGAAAAAATTTAATAGCTAATAAAGATCTCAATTCAGTAGAAAAACATCAACTCCACCATTACTACTTGCTCACAAAAACTAGAATAGCTCAATGATGTCCTTTTAGAACCTTGAAGTACTTCCATTGATCTCATCATGATCTGGATCAATGTGTGTCTCAGATGGAGTCAAATAAGTTTGAATTTTTTCTTTTCATTGACTCAATATTTGCTTAGCTAGTTTCTCGCCATGTGTTCACTTTCCATGCTGGCTCAATGGTCCCATAACACTACAAGGCATAAGAGAATCCATGTGGTAGCTGCCCACAATCTCTCTATAATATGTAGCTTTTAGATCTACGGTGATAGGCTAGCGACTAATGACCTAGATCAACACATCAACCATTAATATGGGTGCCCTCTAATTTCCAATCCAATGCTTAGGCAGTTATCTCCTTGTTGGAAAGAGACACTACTAGTATCTTTTGGTGCTATCATTGATGGAAACCCTAATCGATGATCAGATACACACATCATCATTTGATCATAATGGTAGACAGATTGAAGATTGACAAGAAAGAGCAGGGCATCCAGTAATTCAGTGTTCATCGATCTATATGAAGATATTTTTTAATTTTTTGTGTTGTGCATCTCATAAAAAAATGTTTTTGGTGTATAATATCCAATTCTTGTAATTCTTGGTGGCTCGTGTTGATTCATGTGCAAGTTTAAAGATCTAGTCAACCAATTCTCTATTTTATCAGTACTGGAGCCAACTTCATAAATGTATCATGTCACATATGCATGGAAAGTAATTCGTTAATTATTTTTATGTTTGTGCATCTTTTTTTGGGTCCTAGCCAAGTTGTGGCTGACTGTTGTGGATACGCATTGCATATTATTCATGATTTGAGACAAAAAATGTAAATATTCCTTTGTTCTATTGAAGCCAACATAGTATAATTGAATTATAAGTTGTGGATATATATAAAATTGTCTATATCATTTTGAATGAAGTATGAGGTGTGTGTTGATGCGAATTGTGAATTAGAGCAGAGAAGAAGAGTGATAAGGCATAGTTTCACTTATGCATAAAGAATCTATAAGACAAAATATTGAATATTGTGCCTAAATGGAACTGTAATCAAGAATAGGTAGATGCTAATTTTATCAATTCAAGCTCTTAGATGGTGTTAATCTTATTTTCTTTGTAAGGCAGTGAGCCTTCCCTTTGAGCAGTGAGCTCTAGGTAGTGCACCTAAATGCAACTATATTCCCCATATTGTAAACTTCATTTGAGTATACTCAGATTAAATTGTGGATTGGCCATCCACCATGGTTTTTTTCCCTAACAGGGTTTCCACATAAAAATCCTTGTGTTATGGTGTTGTATTCATTTTATTCATGTTTATGCATTATGGTTGAATGTTGTTAGTGCTTTGAAGATAAAGGTTAATTAACTTAATTTTTACACAACACTAATTCACCCCCCCTCTCAATGTATCTTGTTTCCAACAATTGGTATCTGAGCTAGTTCCTCTAAAGAAGTCTAACAACTTGGGGAGATCTTGGAAGGTGTTTCAATGGATTAAAGAAGTCTTTAACTAGAAATTCTGGTGGCCCTGGATGATCTTGATCAGTCAAAGGTTGAAGTTCAAAAATTGTAAGCAAAACTCATAGATGCTGAGAAATTCTTTGAGTCTTTGAAAGAAACAATCAATAAGTCTAGAGAGAAGAGAAAGTAACATTGTGATTAGATTAAGTAGAGTGATAATAAGAGCATTGAAGATGAACAACTCAGTTAAGCCCTGAAGGAAAAGATAAAAGAATGTGAAAATCTTACTAGAGATAATATAGTCCTAAAGCATGAAATGGAATCTATCATGATGAAGATGACCAAGGAGGTTGAAGACAAAAATAATAATGAAGAGAACCTAGCACGGTCCATAAAAGAAAAATCTGAAGTGTGCAACCATTTGGATGATGAACTAGAACAATCTAAAAACAATGAAGAGGCACTTGAAAAGTAGATGGATGATCTTAGAAGTAAACTTGCTGCTACAAATGAGTACAAGGAAAATTTTAATGTTAGCTCAACCAATCTTGATGAACTGAATAAAGTTTAGAGGACTAATGGTGACAAGGGAGACCTTGGATATGAGGAAGGAGAAAGTTCAAGATCTAGACAAAGGAGATTCAAGCAAGGGAATCAAATGAAAAAATCTAGAAGGTATATGGTAAGGCAACATAATGCTCAGAGATTTAATGGATATTGTTTTAGTTGCAATAAATTTGGAGACATGGCTACTCAATGTAGAAGTAGAGTTAAATCAAGTGTTCCATCATTCTCAGGTCAGTGCTTTAATTTTTATAAGGTTGGTCATAAGTCAAATGAATGCAAAAATGTGATGAACCAATTTCATAGAAATATTGGATGTTATACATGCAATAGACTTGGCCATACTACTAACCAGTGCAAATCAAGAGAAAATCTGTGGAACAATTTGTTTGGACTGAGAAATGTTGTGTGCTATAATTGCAACAAAATTGGTCACATTGCTAAATTTTTTTGGAACAAAAAAGGTCTAGTAAATCAAAAGAAAAACATGCAAAAGGATATCAAGGGAAAATGAAAAATCACTAAAGATGTGGTCAAATAGCAGATGAAGAAGAAATGGGCGAAAAAATATCCCTCTGTTGAAGAAAATTTTCCAGCACTAGAATATGCTTCTGGTAATTCCTCGAGGAATTAGTTTTAGGCCTTTGGCCTAGGGGGAGTTTTCAAGAAAATATTTTAACTCCCTAACTGGTAAGTAGCACTAGATGTGGATGTGTACAAAAAGGTTCATAGTTGCTCAACAGATGTTGTTGAACTCATTGGAGGAACTGGTATGCCATATTGGAGGTCTGCAGAAGATTTATCTATCATAGTGCATAAACATAAGGTAACCAGATGAACTATGGTAAAAAAAAATATTATGACAAAAAGGGTTAGGTATGCAAGTGATAAAAATAAATTTCTATTCATCATTTGTCACTTTGTATTCTAGAGAAAATAGTTTTGGAGAGCTCTAAGGAGAACTTTGATGAATTGAGGCAAAATTCAAGCATGGAAGTGATTCAACAATCAAATTCTTATACGGTGAAAAAGGTATTTATCAGAAAACTCTACAAATTTTTTATTTGGTCAAAATGAAGACTCCTTCGGTAGTTGAAGTCAAAGACATACCTCATCCAAAGTTCAAATGGTATCCTTACAAGTCTCTTGAGATAGACCCGTTAGGAGCATTTTTGCTATTCCATATGGAGTGTTACACATATAGGATATTAGGGTTTATATTGACATGAATATTAAAGAACTAAGAAGTTCACAACTGCTGAATTTGTATAATAATCATATCATAGGTAAAGATTTTTGTGTGAAGCCGAAACATAAAACCCTAGAAGCAAAGAAATTTACATAGATTGTCGAATTTATCATCTTTAAATAGTTACAATGGGTTCATTATATTTTGAGTAAATTCCATGATGAATTCATGTGGTTAAGCATACCATTCAAAATCACAAAGGAATATATCAGTGTTGTAATAGGTCTAAATTCTTTCGGTGGATTACCAATTTTGAAATCTATGAAAAATAAAATGGCCACTAATGCTACAAGCTCTAGGTATGACATAAGGGGAATGAAAATTGATAAAATTGTTGGTGTAGATGTCAAATTCAGATCTATGGTTATTGGGTACAAGATTTATCATTCCAACCGAGATAACTCTATGTCTTGTACAACAATTTATGCCACCTATCAGATGGTGAAAGAAAATGCAGACTATGATCTTTGTGAACTACTAAGGATTCAACTAATGTAAAATCTTGTGAAGATTAAGAAAGATAAGAAAATATATTTCAAGTATGGTAACTTGATTTTATTCTTATGCTTTTATTTCATGGGTGAGGTTTTGGTATTTAGGAATATTCACTGGCAAAAAGACATACCAATAGCTACTGAGATTAGAGATCTCTTCCACCAATATGCAGACACCAAAATAAATAATGTAGCCATCTTGGGATACTTCAAAAGTTTTCAGACTATGATGCAAGCCAGAGAGAGGATTCTCACTTGTATTGTAGAGAAGTGCAAGGATACAATTTTCTTCATGGTAGATGTTGATCAATGTATGATGGATGTTGTTCATCCGAGAATAATCTGGGTCATGCCTATGGGGTATGAAGTTGAAGAGAACATTTTGGATATGTATGGATAACACTTACTAAGTAAACCTTTGGATCTGGCATAAGAGAGGTTCAATACCTATGCTAAAAAGGAAGTATAGCTGCACAACGAGCTTAGGAAACTTATGGTAACCAAAAGAGTTAGAAAAGAGGTACAAGTCCTTATAGAAATTTTGGGCATATCTATAGAGAAATTAAAAGAATCTAGAAAGAAAAGGGAAGAAGTTGAAGCAACAAAATAAGTAGCTAAGGAGGAAGAAAAATTTAATCAGCAGGTCCGGTAGCACCATCTACCCAAGCTAGATCAACTAGAAGCTCTGCATCCCATTCAACCCCTACAGTAAAATCAATCTTTGTGAAAACTCAATCTAAGGGATTCGGTAAAGAGGGAAAGAGGAATAAAGATAAGAGAAAAAGAGTCTATGTAGTAGTTTCTGATGATGAGGAAACTGAGTCTGAAGAAGGTGTTAAATAAATCAAACATCAAGGCACCAAGCAAACAACAGTTATAAAACAAAAACCCTCTAGTGGATATTTTCAAGGAAAGCAGAAGGCAAAAACTGATAATCCAGGTATGTCAGTAGAGGAATTTGAAAAGGCTTTAGTTAAGGATGAAAATATCAAGCCACTCCGTAAATGATATGAGTCTTTTGGTGAATCTAATAAGAGACTTCTTGAAGAGGCAACAATAAAAAACTTAAATATTTTCAATAAAGTTTTGATTTAGGGTAAGTGCAAGAAGTTTGGTCCATGAAGAGGGGCCGTTTTGGCCCAGAAATAATTTCTCACATGAAACGCGTACGCGTTTTCAAAAAATGCATACCCATTATGGATCAGGTACCCGATCCTAAATCCATAACGCATACACATTATGATTCGGGTACATGAACCTAAAACACGTACACATTATGAAATGCGTACATGCTATAAAATGCATATGCGTTCATAACGTGTACACATTTTGAAATGCGTACACATTATGAAATGTGTATGCGTTTCTAAACTATTTAATTTTTTAAATAAGGAACTATGAAAATCATTTTCACAGTTGATTTTTGTGGGCTAGAGGGAGAAGTAGATCACGTACGCGTTTTGGAGGGCCAAATTTCTCCAAATTTTCATTGCCACCTCCTCCTGTTGACACACTGGACCTCAGCGACCTCTAGGTTGATTGAATTCTACAAATTTTTGCATTATAATTTCTATTTATTTATTTTTGTTTTATAATTATTATTTAGTTATTTTTGTTTTATAATTTCTATTTAGTTTTATTTGTTTAGTTTTTTTTAATTTAATATTTAATAGTTTTTAAACTAAATTTAATTAACCAAAAACATCAACCGAAACAAACAACATAAAATTGTAAATCGAAAACCAAAAAAAAAAACCTAAATTCAACACATTTAATTTTGAAATTTCAAAACCCTAAACCATAGGTTCTAAAAAACATTGGTCCTAAAAAACTAATTTACCAAGATTGTTAATCCTTGGACCTAAACCCTAGAAAACGTAAACTAAAACCCTATTTGTAGGTTAAAATTAGGTTAAAGCTAGGGTACAATTAGGGTTTGGGTTAAAATTTAATATATATTATATTTAGATTTGAAAATTACAATTAGGGTTATGATTAGGTTTACTTGTTTAATATTAAAGAATTCAATTACCTACTTCTAGGGTTCAATTAAAGTTGGAGTTCAATTAGGGTTAAAATTCATTCTAGGGTTAGGGTTCTAAGATAAATATTTAGGTAAGGGTTGAGGTTAGGGTTTGTATTCAACTAGGTTTAGAGTTAGGGTTAGGGTTAGGATTATGAAATTATGAATTCAAATTTAAGATCAAGGTTAGGGTTGGAGTTAGAATCAGGGTTCAATTGGTGTAGGGTTCTAGGGTTGAGGTCAAAATTAAATTAAGGGTCTAGGGTTATGGTTGTAATTTTGGTGAGAATTAAAAATTCAATCAATATTTAATTAGGGTTATGATTAAAAGGTTTATATGTATTTATGGTTAGTGTTCAAGTAAGGTTATGATACCCTATTTAATTACAATTAGCGTTAGAGTTCAAGTTAGAATAAATTAGGGTTCAAGTTATAATTAGGGTCTATGGTTCAAGTTATAATTAGCCCATCTATGGTTCAAGTTAGAATTAGTGTGATATAAATTCTAATATAAGGCAACATATTCCTAGATGAAATCATATTTAAAAAAATTCCTCATCTATATCTATTAAATTTTTTATCTTAAACTTGAAAAATAAATCTATTAGCAATGTCTTCTTGAACTGAATTCTCCAATTTTGCATCT
The DNA here is from genome assembly GCA_007115665.2 of Sequoiadendron giganteum. NCBI lineage: Eukaryota > Viridiplantae > Streptophyta > Pinopsida > Cupressales > Cupressaceae > Sequoiadendron > Sequoiadendron giganteum. The sequence continues at coordinate 582,020,743 of CM021104.1, forward strand.
CTAACAATTGTTTTTCTAATCTATTATTTAACATTTTCTTGTTCAACTTGTTCTTCTATGTATTCTTGAAATTTTTCTTAAACATATTCAAGTTGTTTAGATCAACATATTCAATATGTCAACTTGTTCTTAAACAAGAAAACAACTTAAGAGGATGAAACAAATTCATTTACAAATACATATGCACACATGCATACAATTTAAATCAATATATATTAAAAAGTCCTTGAAAAAAATATATCATGTGCATATATATTGGGCCCATTACACCCTAAATTATAATTTCCCTCAATTTTTTATGATGTTTGTAAAGGTTCTTCTATTTTAGGGTTTTGTTGTCATTAAAATCCATACTCTAGTACTTTTTTAGTTTTGAAACTATGTATTTGAGCGAATATCCCTGTACTTAGGTACCTAAGGTTTTTGATGGTTTCATAAGGATTTAAAAATCACAAATACTAGTGGAAATTTTTAAAACATATAGGGTTTTACTCTTATTTCTTCAATTTATGTTTCTCACAATCTTAGTTTTCAAAGAGTTTATTTAAAAACTTATATAACAATGGGGTCTTTAGGTGTGATCAACAAAGTTTATTTTTAGTAGTGATAATTGTGAGGTATCACAAGACAATTCATTTCCCTCAATTTTTTATAACAACCATAGACTTTTAGTCATAACATATTAAATTTTCATTTCCTTCACTCTTGATTCAACTTAATCTAGGTCGATTGTTACCCTTTTGTCAAAGGGGGTCCTAGAACATCAACTTATAGATTCTCCTTCATTATTATGACTCAAAATTAAAAAAAAATCAAGAAATTAAAATGTATAAATATAAATTCTATAATTGGTGAAGGATTGGGTTGCAAGTTCTTGGATTTGACCCTACCGAATTGGTAGCTTGGCTTCCTTATTTCTTGCATAATTATTACTTTTAATCTGTATAATTTTAATTTATTTGCTTCCTTTAGTTTCATACTGTACTATTGTTTAATAATTTTATTTTTAAAATAATATAATTCTCATACCTTTTATGTCTCTCATATGAACAATATTTTTTGTTATATGCTAGCTCCTATTATCATTTCCCCTTCTCAAATATCATGATTCCTATGTTTGTATTATTATATGTTTAAATGTATCCTTATAACCAATTTTTTTAATTTCTAGATCTTAATGGTTATTGTTATTCTAGTATACATATATAGTTCAAAATCCCCAAACCTTGAAATAGATGTCTACAACCTTATATGTATACATCACGAGCCATATAATCCTATCTATCAATCCTAAACCATAAAACCTTAGAGATATCTTGACTGTATGTAAACTACAAACCATACATAATCAAATATCATTAATCAAGAAAACCCTAGACACTAAACCCTACATTCTAAAATATGAACACAAACCCTTACCCAAAACTCAAATTGTAAACCACAAACTTGAAATTTTTAAAACTTACAAACTTAAATTATCAACTATAATGTGTACATGTTATGAATTTTTTAATGTTAAAAATTGAATGTTCTTCAAATGAATTGTATTTTGAATTTGTACATGTGATTTTTAAATAGTTCTTTCAAATTGTGTGCATTATTTAATTAGTTTGTTGATATATATTTTTTAATTGTTTAACATGTTCAATTACCATTTGGTTGTACATTCACATGGATCCACTATTTATCATAGAGGATTTTATGCTTGAACCACAAATTCCAGTAGATCCCATAGATCCAAACCCACCACCACAAGAAAACCCAATGCCTCCAAACCCTCCATCTCCTAAGCCCCACCCCCTATAGTAGACCAAGATCAGTTGAGAGAGAGCATTAGGGTAAATCTTATGAAAATTCAAGAAAATATAGATCTGATAAAAAATGAGCCTATAATTCCCCCCTATCTCACACGATTTGCATCTACGATGCAAACTATTGTCGATTTTTTTCGATCTATTGATGCAAACCTAGATAGGTTCCATCAATGGAGAGAAGAGAGGAGAAAACTCTATGCGGATGGATTGTCTTATAAATAAATTAATGACCTTAAAATTACCAAACAAGCCATGTGCCAATATTTTTTTAACCCCCAACCTAGCCAACCATCTCCACTCACCAAAAAATGAATTTCAATTTTATGGTGTAGGCACCCCTAGATAGCTACACACTTTTGGGATAGATGGTGGATGGTGTTTGATACTCCACCACATGGAAATTTTGAGGTGCCCCTATACTTTTTGGGAAATTTATGGGTAGAGTTTGAGTTGGTTTTATAACCCAAGTATTTTGATATGAGGTCATTTCAGAGAGTTGGGCATGGCATGCCCCAACATATATTAGGAGCATGTGTTGATCCTCAACAACGTGCTCCAATTGCTCCTATTGTTCCTCCTCCTTCTCTTGGTGTTTCCATTGCATTTCAGCAGTAGACCATGCTTTCGATATTAGGAGCATTGAGTTCACTTTCAGGACATCTCACTCATCAGAATTCACACGCGGCAACTGAAGTGGTCAATAGAGAGCATGGAGGCTCAAGCAATAGGAATACTCAGGCATCCACTTCAGGTGACCCACATGCATCTGAGACAGAGTTATTTATGGATTTACTTTATTATGAGCATCATCGTACATAGGTATGTTCATCTTTTGAACTTAATTTTTTTTTTTGGAATGTCTAAAATTCATGTTTAAATAATAACATCAAATTATATATACAATAAAATATTAATTCAATAAGTGTTTGGTGTAGACACATGACCAAAAAATGCCTGAAACTTAAAATGACCGTGTCTATATATCGAGTGTTGTAGATATGGGCTCACCTTTTGGTCAGGTACTTAAACCAAAATATATTAAATCTAAAGTTTGTGTGGATATATATATAATTTATTTTGAATGTGTACACATGATGTGTGATTGATATATATTATATCTAGATGTAGGGAGGTCAGATGAGCATGCCTGGTGATGACCAACCACAAGTTATGGTGAGCGCTCCTAAGTCATCATCAGCTCAGGTGCATTCTTTCAAAAAAGTTGTTAAGTTTTAATTAAATACACATCATAGATCTAATTTAATTTTTACATTTACATACACATGCGTGAATGATCTATACAAATTTGTGTACATCTATATGTAGGGATTTCATGAGATACCCATTGTAGGTGCACCTGAGACATCGTTAGCATTTATACATGGGAAATCTCAGGTGTGTGATCTTGAGGTCATATCATTCGAGGTTGTAAAATTTACTAAATATCCTAAAAAAAATTTACGGATCTTTTAAATATATATATATTCAAGGTTTTAACATATTGATTGCTTTATATGAATATGCAGGATATAGCAGATCAGGCATTTGGATCTTCTCAAGTGACATTTATGCTACCTGTTGAAAAAAATGTGCCAGTAGATTCACATGATCATATAGTAATTTATGCATGTACTAAAAATCATTTTTATTGTATTTACTAGATATTTAATAAATTTTTTATTTTTTATCCAAAAGTTTATATTTTTAGGTTTAAATATGTTTAATTATATCAAAATTTATAGTTAAATTTACATCTAATTTCAAGTTTCTTGTACTCTTTTACAACATGATGCAATTACATCTAATCGACTTGGGACAAAGAGGAGACTTGATTTGACTGATCAGCCTAATAGTTAAATGGTTTTAAATTTTAAATAGACTAGACATCTCTAGTTTTATTTAAAATTTTATGTGTTGGACTTGACATATACATATTTGTGTTTATTTATATCAGATGAACGTAATGTGATGATTATATATATGCAGTGAATTATGATTGTGTTATTTTCATTTTGATGATTGTATGCACTCATACATATGTAGATCTAGATATTTAATCTAATTTTCAAGTAATACATGCACTATATAAATTCTTATCTCTACAATCAAATTTCATAAATATATATTTTATCACATGCTTAAAGGTGACAAATTAATATATTCCTTAAATAGTTTAGATTATATTCATAATAAATTAAGGGCACATAATTTTAACTATTTTCCAATTCTAGAAAATATTTGAAAAATTATATGAAATGTATAATCTATAAAATTGGAATGAGATATTTAAAAGGTTACTAATAAGTTCATTGAAGATCATACAACTATACAACATGATGAAACATATATGTGTGAGCATGTATATCCAATTATTTAGCTTATCAACTTTTACGTGAAGACCAAAAATTGATATTTACATAGTCTCTTGATCAAATATTTTTTCAGTGACAAGTGCATGTTAGATCGACTTGATGAGAACCTACAAAAATAATTAATGTAAGTAAGTAGTTCTATAATTTTTTTGAGTCATTTAAGTAAATATATAGTAAAATTTACAAAATTGGATCTTATAAATTCCATACAAATTCAAATGATGTTTTACATAGGATGGATGAAGGGGATGCATGCCATGAACCCTAGGGTATGGCTTAATGGGTCCTAAGAGGATTTCTTAAGGGGAATTATGTGAGTGACTTAACGGATGCAATATTGTGGATTAAGGGTACATGTAAGAGGATATGACTTAAGGGGATGCAAGAGGGTGGAGTAAGGGGAGTTGATAGAATGTCTTAAAGGGTGTAAGAGGGTGGATTAAGGTGATGCATGTCATGAACCCTAGGATATGGCTTAATGGGTCCTAAGAGGATAGCTTAAGGGGAATTATGTGAGTGATTTAAGGGATCCAATATTGTGGATTAAGGGTACATGTAAGAGGATATGAATTAAGGGTATTTTAAATGGATGTCTTAAGGGGATGCAAGAGGGTGGATTAATGGGAGTTGATAGAATGTATTAAAAAGTGTAAGAGGGTGGATTAAGGGGATGCATGTAATGAACCCTAGGAAATGGCTTAAGCATCTCATGAATCCTAGAAATTATAAACCCTAAACCATGTGACCTAAATCCTAGGAGATGAAACCTAAACCATTAATCCATATAGATTTGTTATTTGAAGCATTTGTTGAACCATAGAAACCCTAAACCATAAACCATGTGACCTAAATCCTAGGAGATCAAACCTAAACCATTAATCCATATAAATTTTTTATTCTAAGCATATCATGAACCCTAGAAACCCTAAACCCTAATAAATGTGACCTAAATTGAATAGGAGATGAACCCTAAATCTTAGGTGCGTGATCATAAGAGGATGGCTTAAGTGGATTCAAGAGGGTGTTGAGAGAATTAGTTATAGTTTAGTTATTCTAAGAATCTCATGAACCCTAGAAACCCTAAACCCTAAACCATGTGACCTAAATCCTAGGAGATCAACCCTAAACCCTTATAGCTCATATAGATTTGTTATTTTAAGCATCTCATGAACCCTAGAAACCCTAAAACCTAAACCATGAGACCTAAATCCTAGGAGATGAACCCTAAACAATTAATCCATATATATTTGTTGTTTTAAGCATCTCATGAGCCCTAGAAACCCTGAACTGTAAACCATGTGACCTAAATCCTAAGAGATCAACCCTAAACCATTAATCCATATAGATTTCTTATTTTAAGCATCTCATGAACCCTAAACCATGTGACCTAAATCCTAGGAGATCAACCCTAAACCATTAATACATATAAATTTGTTATTCTAAGCATCTCATGAACCCTAGAAACCCTAAACCATAAACCATGTGACCTAAATCCTAGAAGATCAACCCTAAACCCTTAAAAATCATATAAGTTATTTATTCTAAGCATTTCATGAACCCTAGGAACCCTAAAACCTAAACCATGTGACCTAAATCCTAGGAGATCAACCCTAAACCATTAATCCATATAAATTTGTTATTCTAAGCATTTCATGAACCATATAAACCCTAAACCGTAAACCATGTGACCTAAATCCTAGGAGATCAACCCTAAACCCTTAAAAAATATATAAATTATTTATTCTAAGCATCTCATGAACCCTAGAAATGCTAAACCCTATACCATGTAACCTAGATCCTAGGAGATCAACCCTAAACCATTAATCCATATAAATTAGTTATTCTAAGCATCTAATGAACCCTAGAAACCCTAAACCCTAAACCATATGGCCTAAATCTTAGGAGATCAAACCTAAACCATTAATCCATATAAATTTGTCATTCTAAGAATCTCATGAACCCTAAACCCTAAACCGTGTGTCCTAAATCCTATGAGATCAACCCTAAACCATTAATCCATATAAATTTATTATTCTAAGCATCTCATGAACCCTAGAAACCATAAACCCTAAACCATGTGACCTAAATCCTAGGAGATCAACCCTAAACCATTAATCCATATAAATTTTTTATTCTAAGCATCTCATTAACCCTAGAAACCATAAACCATAAACCATGTGACCTAAATCCTAGGAGATCAACACTAAACCATTAATCCATATAAATTTCTTATTCTAAGAATCTCATGAACCCTAGAAACCATAAACCATAAACTGTGTGACCTAAATCCTAGGACATCAATGCTAAACCCTTAAAACTCATATAAATTAGTTATCTAAGCATCTCATGAACCCTAGAAACCCTAAAACCTAAACCATGTGACCTAAATCCTAGGAGATCAACCCTAAACCATTAATCCATATAAATTTGTTATTTTAAGCATCTCATGAACCCTAGAACCCCTAAACATCTAAATTAGCTATTCTAAGCATCTCATGAACCATAGAAACCCTAAACCCTAAACCATGTGACCTAAATTGAATAGGAGATGAACCCTAAATCTCATGTGTGTGATAATAAGAGGATGGTGTAAGGGGATTCAAGAGGGTGTTGAGAGAATTAGTTATAGGTTAGTTATTCTAAGCATCTCATGAACCCTATAAACCCTAAACCCTAAACTTAAAGGGATCGCTTAAGGGGACAACTTAAGGGGTGTTGAGAGAGTGACTTAAGGGGATGCAAGAGGATGGATTAAGGATATAATACAAGGATGTGGATTAAGGGGTCCTAATAGAATGAATTAAGGGGAATTAATAGAGAGACTTAAAGGGGATGCAAGAGGATGGATCAATGGTACATAAGAGGATGGATTAGGGGGTTTTAAGAGAAAGAACTAAGGGGATATGAAATCAATTATAATTTTTTTTATAAAATGACAATGAATTAAATTTAGTTTTATATTTATAATCTCAACTAAATGTATCTACAACTATATATAGTTACTTTTCTCTAGATTCAAATTCCATTGTAATAAGAGTGCATCTCCTCTCTTTTTTGTAAAGAATCTAGTATCAAGGGAGACCTAAAACAAAAAATGATATAAAACTTTAATTCAGAAATGAATTTAAAGACAAATATATATATATATATATATATATATCAATTAAATATATATACATACAACTAGATATACTTACCAATATTTGTTTACTTTGTTGTAGCATCCGCATCCTCTCTATTTTTTAGTGCATCTATGATTGTCTCATGGTCACCCATTGAAAGTGTCCATAAAACTTTATTAGTAGGCCTCCCTTAATATATAACTAGTTTTATATTGATTGCCAAAATAAAATGTGAATAATGTATACTCTTCTTGTGTCTTTCGTAATCTTCAAATGCAGGTAAGCCATTCTTTCTTATCAAATATTTTCGAAGCCAGGTGCCAACAACAATGACTTAACCAACTAGATACTCAAAGTTATCATCATCCACTCTAGGATGTACCAACTTATGTTTTCTCTCAACAAATCTAGCCAGCCAGTACTTTGTCTCCTCTTCATTCCCCTCGGGTGCAACAACAACATACACATGTCCTACAAAAATAGATTAAAAATTCAATAAAGAGAACAACTTATATTTAATTCATTTATATAAACATGCATACATATAAAATACATCTCAATAAATAATGTACCTTCTTGTACAAGATCATAAAAATCATCATAATCATCTGATGTGAATGCTTGATTATCTTCAATTATTGTTCCATGTTGAACATGTGTTGATGTAGATGTTAAGGCTCTTTGTTTCCATTGTTCAACCCATTCCATATTTTCACTAGCCTCCCAATCACCTGTAATACAAAATTGACAAAAACATGCCAACTCCCTTGTCCATATTGCCCATGTGTTTGCATTCAAACTCTTAAATGAATGCCATTTTGCAGATCCATTAATTGTTTCACAATCTTGTCAAGAAAAAATATCATTTTCTTCAACTGACCAAAAGAAGCGATGAATTATTGAGCTCTCACTTATTCTTGTAGATAATTTGGTATTACTCCAATCTACAATTGCACATGCATCTCTAAATTTTGTAGCATCCTCAAATTTTAGTTGCTCTCTAGCAAGAGCTCTTTTCACACATGCACCTACTCCATCGTGTTCTCCCTTACCATGACTGGCTTCAAAAAAACTCCATGTGTTGGATATTATTTTTCTTATGAACTCTAGATAACCAATAAATTATCCTAGCATTTTTGAATTGACCCGTGCAATTATCTAACCATATGAGATTGTCTAGCAATTTAATTCCTCTTTCTAATATTGAACAAACTCGAATGAATGTAATTGATTATCACTTACATAAAAATGGTACTCTCTCAAAAAAATTCTATTATCTTCTCTACTATCATTTGCATGCCTATAAAAAATATGAACAAAAATAGCTACTTGCACTAAATTATAATACTATGATTGAATTTCTTCTTATGGAGCAAGAGTATAATTTTCAGCAAAAATCAAGAACTAACAATATAGTTCCAATTGGGAATGTGTTTTTACATAAAAAAAATTGATTATCAATCCAATGAGCATACTGAGAGTGTTGAACATATTTAGGTACAATATTATCTTTAAATTCTTTAATAAATGCATGCATAGTAAATTTTTCCATAATTAGCTTACAACGTTTTCCAATTTTTCCATCTTTTAAAGAATACTCAATATTTTTTAATTTTTTTACATCGACTAATTGTTGTCCAAATTCATTTAAACTAATTTCATGCATACATTCTCCTAATAATTAAAAGTTAGCACATCTATCACATTCTCTATAAATACATAATTTTAAATAAAATAAGTTTCTATTAGAGGGTTCACAAAACAAACCTAATATAAAATATTTGATTCTTTCAGGTGGCATACTAATACCACAAATGTCCTACATAACTTGGTTAACATGCAAAGTGCATTGTATATATGGAAACTATCATAATAATAGTGAAATTGTACATGAGTCTTACAACAATGAGAGATCCATTGCTTATTAATTATAACATACCAAGGTTTACACTTTTAGAATGATCTTTGACTTATTTTAATATTCAATGGTAAGATTGAAGCATCTAATTTTTTTTAATATAATTTAATTTGAGTCATATGTAAGAGATGCTTTGGATGAGGTACATGAATTTTGGAACCCACCCTTAATTTTAAGACATCTCTAATGTTAGGTAATACTCTTGTATTATCATGCCAAAATTTATCGATTAAAGATTTAATTTCATTAGTTAATTTCATGTCTAATCTTGGGATTCTACCACTAAAACTCCAACATTGATTAATTGGATCATTTTCAATATTTTCTCTTCTCTTAGCAGCTCTAATCAAAGTTTTAGGATTTACTTTTATATATTTACTAATATTACTTAACATTATTTTATTTGAAGTTTCTTTATCAACTAAAGAAGTTGTTATTGCACGACAAGCCACATTTTTATCTTTAGATCGAATTTTCTTACCTATAATATCAATAGCATTAGAAACACTAGAAATGACTTGTTCTACTGAATCATCTTTCTTTTTTGGTTTTACAAAAATACCTATTTTTTTCATCACTTTTCTCATTTTCCACATTCTCATCAATTGCACCATGAGTTGACATTGGAATCCTAATTTATTTTTATAAAAAAATATTTAATATATTTTATTTCCATAAGTTCTAATTTTTCTCCAAGAAATTTTACCATGAAGGTTGTCTAACACATCTTTTTCAATTGTAAAAACAACATTTTCACCTTCATCCATACAAGGGGTTTCATTTTCATTCACACAAAGGGTTCCGTTTTCATTTTCAAATGTAAAAGGGATTTCATTCTCATTTTCATCAATATGAGGGATTTGATTAACATTTGCATTCTCATAAGATATATTTTCATCATTTTTTTGCTTTTGCATTCTTTCAACCCTAGAATTATTGATATCGTAAATGGTGTATCCAACTTCATCTAAAAAAGAAAAATCAATATTATCAAGACTTGGGTTTGAAAAAATACCTAGAGAGATTGTTTGAATAGGTTCATTTTCCATATCATTGGGAGGTGGATTTGAAGACATACCCGAAGTTGTTTGCATAGGTACTATTTCCATATCATTCAAAGTTGAAGTTGAAGACATAGTTGAGTTTGTCTCCATAATTGCATTTTATTCTATATTAACCATCTCCAAATTTGCATCATCTACATTCATGGATTTCTCCTCAACATTCATTGAGCTAGTGGTTCCAAATTTTTCATTTGATGAATTCTTTCTCTTCTAGCCTTTTGTCTTTTTGCCTCCATATCTTTATTTGCTTGAATTTATTCGTGTGTCATTGCCCTTATACACTTTTTCCTTTTTCTTTGTTATGATTCCATGGTTACCAAACCCTCTTTGATGAAAAAACAAATGATTTACTTGTAACCAATTTTCAAATTTCCATCTCCTTCAAATATTCAAATAACACTTTGTACTATGAAAATCCTTTCTTCTTTGAACTTTTAAGTACAAAAACATCATGAATACATCCAAAAACCCTCTTTTTTGAATCTTCTTGTAAATTATTCTTGTACTTGATTCCACTTTAGAAAATTCAACCTACACTTGAATTTTCAACCAATTTGCAATAAAAAATGCAAAAAAATGGAGCTTTCGGACCATACTGTAGAAAAAGAATGTTGCAGGAGAAATCTGTTGTACTAGAAAATTTGAAATCAAGGAAAAACGGTTATATCAGAAACACGTAAGCATTATGAAATACGTACGCATTCTGAAAATAGAACACATACATATTTAATTTAAATAACGCGTACACATTTCAATAACGCTTACACGTTATTTAAAAACTAGTTTCCCAACCCACCTGCAACCTTGGTTTTAGGCTTGGGAAAGGCTTGGCAATCTGAGCCTTAGCCTTTGACCTGCAACTAAAAAACTAAGGCAAATTGAAGAAGAATGTTCAACTTTGACAATATGGCTTATGAATTTTTTTTTTGAATCAATCTATAAAATTAAAATCCATTATAGAACACGATGTCTAGTTTTTAAATGTATAATTTTTATTAATATTGGATTATATTTTCTATTTTTTAATTAATTTCAAAGCAAACTAGTCCTTAAACTTTAAATATCAGACTTTTTTTGTTTTTTAATAACTTTTGTTTGGTTAAGTTTTACAAAAAAGAACTATATGACATCAATCTTTAGATAATTCTCTATGCAATGAAAATAAAAAGTTTCAAAAAATGTTTAGTTTAGGTAAAATTATGTTGTTCGTACACGTTGATTTTTAAAAACAACAATTAACGCCAATAAAAATTTAATTAAAAAAAAATATATTCAAAAAGAAAATTTAAAAAAAAATCCTCATCAATATTCATGTTATTAGCTCTCTTTCCCCAAAGGGAATTAGAAAAATACTTTTATTTGAGTCAAAAAGTGTTGTCTATACACGTGCATGGTATGGTAAAAAAATAGGGACTTTTAAAAAGTGGTTTTTATAGATCCTTATCAAAATTTAATTTCTACAATTTGGGTATTGAATAATTTACATATTTAGAAACTAGATTCAAAATTCAAAATTTCATATTGCTCAATTTTTTAAAACTTCATTGTGTAAGTGCCTCAAATTTTCAGTCCAAGTGTGATAAATTCTGAAAAACAGAAAAAACACTTCCACTTTTTGAGCTTTTTGTGGACCGAACTTCTTGCATCAACCCTTGAATTAATGCCAAATTTTCACAAAAGTCTATATGAAATTTTGGAGATGAGGAGACTCAATGTTAAAATAGAATAAGAGTAGATGAGAGAAAGGATCCTTGCAAAATTATGTTTGGTAATGTCTATGGATGCCATGTAGGAACTCTTGAATAAAGCCAAAAGGAAATTTAAAAGAAAAACAAGGGTAAATAAGCTCATGATCGGTCTAACTGATGAAGTTACAAAATAAATTGAGAAAATCTTGAGGGAGATACTATTAAATGATCAAATTCATTTTGTTGAGGAAACACATTCTGAAGATGCCCCATCTTGTCTGATAAGGGAAGCAAAAGAAGAAAAATTTGATACAGCTGAGGATTCATTGATTCCTCCTGTAGTGGACAACACAAAAATTCCTATGGAAGTTGAGATACCTAAAAATGTATCAGTTGAGAAAGTAGAGATCCTCAAAGATAAATCATAATCTACAATTGAGGAAGCAATGGTTGAAGAGAAGAGAGTTGATGTGAAGGCAATTCCAGTTGAAGCAAGAGACACTACGGAGGTAGTGAAGAAATTTTATATAAAACAAGAAAAAGAAATTGATTTGGAATTGATTGAAGGTCCTATTGACCTATATACTTTGAGTCCAATTCAGAAAATGAAGGTAGCTTCATTTTCTCAAGAAAAACCCAAAGAAGAACTATTGAAGTTCCACATTGAGGACAATGAACTTATAAATCTTTCATTTGGTATCTTGGAAAAGATAATTCCAACTCATCAGAAAGATTCGACTGGTTCCTCCTACAATGAATTAAATAAGCTTATCAACTCTATAAGTGCTCACTTTGAGTCACTTGATAAATCAACTATGGTGAAAGTGCAAAAAAAAATTGATGTCAAAAGGTTTAATGGATTGAAAGAGATGATTTCTAAAGTTAAAATCTTTTTAGCCACATGTGTGAAGAATGTACAAAATTCTTTGCCGGGTGGTGGAAAGATTTACAAATCATGTTTGTCTAAGTTTTCAAAATTTACTAAAGCTAAGGAGAAAAAGGTTAAGGGTCTGGAAAACAATTAAGTACTATTTCCGAAGCATTTGATCTTCTAACTAGTAGTTTTGGAAAGATAGAAGGTGAAGTGATGTCTTTGCTTGAAAAAATTAAAATCTTGAAGCATGTGAACTCTGAGGCATAATTGGTCCAAAGATTGAGATATTGTCAAGCTCTCTAAAGGAAGGAGAAGACACTATGGAAGTTGGCGATCTAGCCAAATTGGAATCTGCAAAGACACAATCCTACCTGATCTGTGGTCATATAAAACTCTAGAGATTCTCAAAAGAGTCTGGGACACAAATCTGATCCAACTAAAGAAATATTTTGCAGACATTTTCCAGCTTATGTAAGTTAAAGAAGAATATTTTTATAATAGTTTTGATTGATTAATCCATTTTTGGTATGTGAATCCCTACCTTTTCCATTGATGTCAAAGGGGGAGGATTGTGGATTGAAAAATGCATAATCATCTTAGGGGGATAATTGTATTTTTGGAATTTTGGGGATGGCAGTGCAATTTATCTTGGTACTGATTCGACACTTAGTCATTGTTCACTATGTTGCCATCAATTCCAAAGGGGGATATTGTTGGCAAGAGACACTACTAGTATCTTTTGGTTTTATCATTGATGACAACCCTAATTGGTAATCAGGTATGCACATCATCATTCAATCATACTAACATACAAATTGAAGATTGACAAGAAAGAACAGGTCATTCGATAATTCAGTGTTCATTGATCTATATGGAAATATTCTATTATTTCTTTGTGTTGCATATCTTAGGGATTGTTTTTTGGTGTATAATATCCACTTCTAGTAATTCTTGGTGGCTTTTGTTGATTCGTGTGGAAGTTTGAAGATCCGGTCAGCCAATTCTCCATTTTATCAGTATTGGAGCCAACTTCATAAATGTATCATGTCACGAATGTATGGAAAGTAATTGGTTAAGTATTTTTATGTTCATGCATTTTTTTTGGGTCCTAGCCAAGTTGTGGCTGACTGTTGTGGATACGCATTGCATACTATTCATGATTGAGCTGACATATGTAAATATTCCTTTGTTCTATTGAAGATGACATAGTGCAATTGAATTCTAAGTTGTAGATATATATATATATATATATATAATATCATCTCTATCATTTTGGATGAAGTATGAAGTGTGTGTTGATGAGAATTGTGAATTAGAGTAGAGTAGAAGAGAGATAATGCATAGTTTCACTTGTGGATAAAGAATTGATGTTGTGAGTGTAAGAAAAACAAAGTAGAAGTGCATAATCATTCTGTAGGATAGAAGATTGAATATTTTTCCTAACCAAAACTATAATAAAATATATGTATATGTTACTTTTCTCAGTTCAAACTCTTAGATGGTTTTAATCTGATTTTATTTGTATGGCAGTGAGCCTTCCTTTTGAGTAGTGAGCTCTAGGCAGTGCACCTAAATGCAAATGCATTCCCCATATTGTAAACATCATTTGACTCTACTTATAATAAATTATGGATTCACCATTCACCATGGTGTTTTTCCCTAAGAGGTTTTCCGCATAAAAAATTCTTGTGTTATGGTTTTGTATTCATTTTTTTCATGTTTATGCATTATGGTTGAATGTTGTTAGTGCTTTGATGATAAAGGTTAATAAATTTAATTTTTTCACAACACAAATTCACCCCCTTCTTAGTGTAGCTTGTTTCAAACACTCCTTTCTTGATGAAAAATCATGATTAAAACATCTTATAAAGAAATTTTTCATGTGAACTTAAAGTCCATTAGTAGCTCAATCCTTAACATTACCATGGTCATGCCAAGTATTTTACGAAATATTTCAATCACCAATAATTCTATAGATGGTGGTGATGAATCCACGTGGCCCTTTCCCATTATCCCTCTAAGAGATGAGATCTGATAATGGGTCCCTCACGGGCTGGCAGGGAATGGTCAAGATTCATTCTTAAGATCATATCACAACTATTGATTTTAATAATTTTCAACACTAATGCTTTGAAGCATTGGTAGGACCTATCACAAAGATGGGCAGGTGTCACTCTCCCACTACCTTGTTGGTTCTTTTAATCAAATATTTTATTCTTGAGCACTAGCAGGTGACCAATAGAATGTACTTGGTGGGACTTGATGACCATTTCTTAAGAATTTTATAAGATACATGCACTAAGTGATGACTCAGAAGGGGTCGTTTGCTAGGTTATATTGATAAAATAAATTAAGCATTTCACAGATCCAGACATAGGATAAAGGAAAAAATATTAAAATATTTTCAAACCCATGTAACATTTGACATGACTTAAAATGATTCAACGGGTAATGACCAGGAACACAAGGCACTAGGGACAAGTAGATAAATGAATTTGATGGCTTAAGAGGTAACTTGAAACTCCAAGAACAATCCAACACCAATCAACTACCTCTTAGAATTCTATAAAGTTTTTAACACAATATTTTTCTAAGTGGTTTAGGGCACAAACACAACCCTAGATGAAGGAAAAACCAAAACCCTAAGCCACAAGACTCATTCTAGATCAAAATAGACAACTAGCTATGCATCAAATATCAATGCAACACAAAAAGTTCAGGGGTTCCACTACTGGCTCCAATTAGGGATTTTTGTTCTTCCATAATAGAGTAAGATCACAAAATCTGGAGGTTGAGCAGATGAAACTAGAGAACAAAAAAAAGCGACAACCTAGACAAGGCAGACAAGACCAACCAAAGAAAAATAACACCAAACCAAACCTATATAAAAAATATACATAATATTATAGTGTACATGGAAAAGATACATACCTCAAGAGAAGTATGCTTTCAAGAACTTTCCATGTATTGGTAGTTCAAGAAACTCTCTAGTTAAACTTTGTAGATAGTAGGAATCTTCACCATGTGTGTTTGATACTAGATAAGGACCTAACCACAATGCATCAAATTTTCCATGTTTTCCCTTATCTTTAGCTCTAGCATTCAACATCATCACCATGTTTCCTACTTCAAACTTTCTTGTAGAAGATTTTTTTCCATACAAATGTTTGACTTACAACTGCACTTTATCATTCTTAGTTTGAGTTTCTCTTCTTGTTTCATCCAACTCCATTAGATTATCAACCTTGTGTTCCATTTCATCACAAATATCTTCATCATCTTCTTGAAAAAATATTTACATTTTTAGCAAGTTTTTTGAGGCAGTCTTACATCCAAACCATATACCAGACCAAATGGTGAATGTCCAGTAGCTTTATTTAAAGTTACCCTATTTGTCCAAAGTGCAAGCTTTAGTTTTGAGTCCCATGAATTTTTATTCTTCTCAATCACCCTTTTGATGATCTTCATTAAACTATTATTACTTTATTGAAATTTACCATTTCCTTGTAGGTGATAAGGAGAAGAATAAGATATCTAGATTCCATGAAACTCACAACAATATCTAAACTCATCACTAATTATCTAAAAGGGTTTTGACCAAGACAAACCCTCATGCCCTAACAATCAACATATCTCTTTCTATCTTTGTGTGTTTGTAGATTTAGGTACATTGAAGGCTTTGAAATCATTGAAGAATGGATTGAAATTTTGTTGAAGATACCCCCTTATTGGATAAGGAAAACAATCCACCAAAAGTCACTTACAGTGTCGTAAATCAAAGTTTCAGATTCAGACAATTACAAAAATAGAAAGTGTAGAGCGAGGGATTTAGATTGCACTTTCAAACTTTCAAAAAAACCAAAGTGTACTAAGTCACCAATATTGACGAGTTATTCCCACTATACATTTTTTTTAGATTTTTCCATAGATTTGGATACCAATTTGGTCAAAATGGGCTCTGAAACAACTTTCAGATCTGGGACTAAGTCACCTAGAATGGCGAACTGGCCTCAGTAGGCAAAAATTTTAGCATCAACAAAATTTCCAACCTCCAATATAGTCTTCAACATATTTCTAGGTGCATGCTTTTATTTTTACTTATTTTTTTTGTTTTACTTGCATTTATATTCATCTTTCTAGTTGTTTTTGCATACAACATTGTGTTTTCAAGCATAGTTCATTTACTAGGTTTTTGCATTAGTATTTGATTCCCTTTATCCATTTCCAGCATTTAGGGAATTATACTTAGTTCTACTTCAATCACATTAGTAACTAATTTAATGAGCTCCAAGTTTTAGAGTGGAAAGGCCTCTCTCCTTTTTGGTGAAAACCCTAGAAGTGTAAGGGAACCTCCTTTCCCCTAAAATTTGTGGTTCATTTTGGTGAACCTACTTTTCAAACACCCTCTTCTCTGATTTGGAGTTCTTTATCATCCAAGGTTTGCATTGTATTGCATTTTGTATTGTTTAATTTGCATTAGTGAAAAGCTCATATAGCTTGTATTTTTTCATTGTATTTCATTCAAAATCATCAAAAAAATTCATTTTCATCTTAGGTCTACATCATACAACACATTAACCATCCAAAATCAATCCAAACAATCTACAATTTTTTTAAAACTCCCTAGGAGGACTAATTCGCCACCTTGGGTGACTTAGTCCCTTTATGCCCATGAAACTATCTCTTACAAAGCTGAAAACCCTATTTTTAAGCTTCTTTTTGCTGCCATGAACTATCTATATCAATTTCTTGTGTTTTTATAACATGCATTTCATTAGCTCTAACATAAATTAGCTCATTTCATGCATTTCTTAAATTCAATTTTGCATTCACAAAATTTCATTTTCAGATCATTGCATTTTATAATCAGTCAATTATCTTGTTTGAAATCCAAACAATTGCATTTCATCCTATCTCTTTACATTTCATTTTAAGTTTGCATAGATTTAATTACATTTAATAGCATTAATGGAACTTTGTGGATAGCATTAAAATTTTACAATTTTCATTTTCAGCATTAGTTCCTAGATCATTTAAATTAGATTCTTTAGAAAATGAAAACACAACATTAACAACATCACACAAAACCACTCACAACATTCTTAAACTTGGAGATATCAATCCCTTTAGTAGTGATGACTTAGACACATTAGATGAATCCCTTTATGATTTCATCTCTTCTAGATCATTCACTAAAGCTTTGACACAAGAGGATGCAAGCATCGATAATCATGATAATCATAATTGTTCTTCTTTTGATATGTCTCCCATTGGTGACAAAGGTATCTAGTAGAAATAAGACACAATCATTGAGGATCATGAAATTATTGTTGGTCTTCCTTCTTCCCCCCCTTGCACAAACATTATGACACACAAAGCTAAAATCATGGCCACTACCTTACCTAGTATTCATTCATTTCCCAACACCTCCCCTACTTGTGAAAATTATTTATTGAATAAGAATAGAACCCTAAATGATCTTCAAAAACACATTGGTGTGGAGGATATTTTGATAGTTGAGAGCTATGATAATCCTACCTCTCCCACTCAAGAAGACATTATAGGATATGGGGATGTAAATGTAGAGAATCATGACAATCAAACCTTTTCTTCTAATATTTTCATTAGACATGAAGAAGATAGTTTAGTGTTAGAAGATATATTTATTAAGACTCGTGAGCATCTTATTCCTCCATTTCCTAAAGCTCCTACCATTTGGGAAGACCTATTTGAATTTTTTTTTCCAGTCATTGGTAACCATAACACTCATAGTTATCCTTCTCTTAATGCCTCTCTTATGAGCGATGAAGCTTCTTTAACAAATCCAACCATGAAGTGTGATGAAACTATTGTTTGTCACTTTCCAAAAATCTCTCCTACTAGGATAGATTCTATGGCACAAGAGAATGAAACCTTATAGAAACATAATGCAATAATCAACAATCACAACAATCAAATTTCCCCCTTTCCTAATATGTCTCCTATTAGTGAAGATGATATTATGGTGTTGCAAGATCCAATTGATGAGAATCATGAAAATATTATGGAACAAGACACTTCCACCATTGATCAATCCCTTTGCTACGATGAAGTCATTTTTGAAAAACCAAACAATGAATGTCCTGACAATTTTGTTTATAGTTCTCCTAAACACTCTCCTAATAGGGAAGGTATCATGGTGCAAGCAAACATCAACACTATAATATGCGAACCAAAAATCAACCTCACTTTGAAGCATCCTAAGTTGATTGATATAGATCAAGACTTGATGCAAATGCTCAGAGTTTATGAAAAGCCACCTTCTACTCCTCAAACAACAAAGGTTAGATGTGCAATGACTAGTACCAAGAAAAATGATAGCGAAAAACAAA
Source organism: Sequoiadendron giganteum (assembly GCA_007115665.2). Lineage (NCBI taxonomy): Eukaryota > Viridiplantae > Streptophyta > Pinopsida > Cupressales > Cupressaceae > Sequoiadendron > Sequoiadendron giganteum. The sequence continues at coordinate 582,039,966 of CM021104.1, forward strand.
ATAAATTTGACATAGCCACAAAGTTATTGAAAAAGGCTTCAAAAACCTTTGATTTCATGCCTATCTCCCCGAGGGAATACATGATCATAAAAAAAAAATCTCACAGAGGGAGAGAGAAAGAGGTCATATCACAAACATCCACTTCAACCACCTTACAAGTAAAGAAAACATCCAAGATAAAATTTGAGGACATTGAACAACCACCAAATCTAAAACAAGTGACAAAAATTTTTGGAAGAGAACTTGGACAACCTAATGATCTTGGTTATTGTCCGTACAAACAAAAACCTACATCCAATGTCCACACTCTCACACACAATTATTCCAAGACAAATTTACCCTCAGTACATCCTAAATTGATTGATATCTCATTAAATATGTATTAAGGAGAAAATTTGTTTACTTATTTACATAAATAACATTAGTTGTTGCTCCTTTCCATGTTATAGTTTTAGGATCATAGCCTACTCATTATTGCAAAGGAGAAACACATCGTCATCCATTCCCGACTCACCTTTGTTCTACACTAAGTGGGGGCAACGAGTTCAGTAGCCTTGTCCTCATATGTCACTTGTCGTTGTCTCTTTTGACTAGTTGTTAACCTTTCATGAACATATAAGAGAAAGCTTAGGATGTGGATGAGATGTCTTAAGTTGGCTCGCATGTGGCATACTACCTTTTCATGATGTAGCTCAATTTGAAAACATATGACTCGGCATAGGGCTTCCCAAGTTAGCTCTCATGTCTTCTTTCATCTATCATTGGCTACTTTAAAGAAATTTCTCACAGTGATGGTGTAGAAACCGATTTAAAGTGGGGGCATACATAGACATATTTTTACAAAAATTTCATGGCATAATTTCTCTTTTTCTTGTGACGTTTCGTCTTCTTGGTGCTATCATTGGGTTTGATGTCATCCAAAATTGTACAATCTACTGACATGGCATGATGCGAATGAAGCATCCCATGGGAAATTATTTAACACTTTGACTTGTCCTCTCTTGGATACATTAGGTACAATGCTAACTAAGAAGAAGACCATGCATGAACAAAGAAAAATACCTTTTAACAAAATATTTACATGATATTTAAAAATCATTTACAAAAGAATTGTGGTGCCTTATCAAAGTTATCAGGAGGGTAACCTTGGTATGGTTAGTATGATGGGAAGCCAAAACACTAGCATGACATTATCATTATACGGTGGGAATCCGACACACTGGCATGAATTTCTTACTAAACCACTTCCTTAGACTTCTCACCCAGTGGAAAACCATGTTTCATCACCTCAGAGTGAGTATACATCCTTCTGAACAAACAACCTAGATCTTATCCACAACTACTTGGACAAACAATCGAAGCTTGATCCACCTTTTCAATTTCATTTTTCTCTTCCTTTTAGTTCTTGTCATCGCATAATCACATATCTTGTTTTGTTGTAAATAATTCACCCTTGAATGTGGGTATGTGCAGGATCATGATGGGCCAAAAAGTGGTGATATCTAAGTGATATGATGGCCCATTTGGCTGACGACTTTTTTCTTACCCAAAATTGATGAAACGAAAATGTTTTTAAAGGAGATTCTCAAATTTTCACCAATATAAATAATGCTTTGGGTAAATGAACAAAGTTGGGTCCATGATACGTGGAATTTTTTGCCTTAGCTGAAAAAATGAAATCAGCTAAGCAAAAATGAGATCCCAATTTTTAAGAACCAGATCCCGATTTTTAAAAATCAAGATCCCGTTTCAGTTCGGGATCCCGAGCCTGAACCACAAACGGGATCTTGCTTTTTGAAAAATGGGATCTCGTTTTCTAGAGGGTCCCGAACCGATAGAGAGGAAACAAAATCTCGATTTGTAAAAATCGGGATCCCATTTTTTACAAATCGAGATCCTGTTTCACAACACTATTTATTTTTTTTAAATGAAGAAATCTTCAATTTTACCTGCGCACACAGGATTTAGATTCTAGAGTGACAGTGACCTCCAAAAGACCTCCCAAGTACCGTACTCTCCCCCATTTTTTGTATTTTTTCATTCCAAATTGAAATTGTTGATAAATTTATTGTTTTTCGCATGTTTATTTCAAATTTTTTTACATTTTTTACATTTTATTTCATGTTATTGTAGAAATGAGAAATTGTACAAATACATTAAAAAAATATGTCAAATTGTGAAGATTTTCAATAGAAACAAAAAAATAAAACTTGAATTATAGTTTAGAAACAAAATTTAACTTTTGAAACTTGAATTGTTTGATGAAACAAAAAAAATAAAAATTGAAAACCCTAATTGAAAAGAAACAAAAAAATTACATTTCAAAACCCTAGAAATTGAAATAAATTGAAAATTTGCATTTAGAAACCCTAATCAAGCTTTTTTAAATCTCAAATTCAAATCAAAGAAAAAACAAAATAATTTCAAAACTCTAATGTGAATTGAATCTAAAAAATTGTATTAAAATCCTAATTTCTTAGAAATTGAAACCCTGAATTGAATTGAAACACAAAAAATATGCTAAAACCCTAAATTGAAATCAAACAAATCATTTTGATTTTGAAAAACCTAATATTCGAGCTCAAGAAAATTCTTTTGCATTGCTTAAATGTTTTTAATTTGATTTACATTTTATGGATAAAATTATATGTTAAATTTTAGTTTCAATGTTAAATTATAATTCGATTAGAAAAACTTTCCATTTTTTGTGAAATGAGTACAATATTGCTATGTGAATTTTCATTTAGAACTATCTTTTATATGAATTTTGATAATTAATTATAGGTCAAATAATCAGTCCTATTAAAAAGATGAAATAAAAATAAAACAAAAATAAAAAACACACTCTAAATTCAAAATCTAGCTTCATCTAGGGTCTATTCGAAACCTTAAGTGAGGATTAAATTCAAAATCTAGCTTCATCAAAGGATCTAGGGTTCTTGAATTGAAGTTGAACTACTCAAGAAGAAACGTGGTATTTTGATGAAATGTAAATTAAATTAGGGATGGTAAATAAATCAACTCTCTTTAAAAAATATAGATGTCTATTCTATTAGAGAAAAACTTAGGATTTTGAACAATTAATTATTAGAAATTAAGATTTAAGTTATAATATATTTTGAAGAAAAATATAGTTTTTAAATACATTTTTGAGAAAAATAATGGTAAGAAATATATAAATTAATTTAAAGAATACAGTTTAGGGCATATGCATAATATTGTTTTTTGTGAAATTAAATGAGAGGGTTACTTGACACATAGAAATTAGTTCTATTAGAAATGAAGATTTATGTTATTAAGTAGTGACATTTAAAAACACCTCGCGGTGAGTGCTAGATCTCAATTGTCATGTTCTCATAGGTTAGCCCTCATGATAAGATCAAGTTCATGATTATGTGAATAAATGAGGAGAATAGTATTCAAATATGGAAATGGTGATGCATAATTAGATTAAATTTAGGTCCTCCTATTGAAGTGTTCCTAGCATAGTACTTTCAAAAATTTAAATGATTTGTGAATAATGATCAAGTGTAATTAAATTCATAAAATAAAGAAAATTGAATGCCTTTGAATACTAAGCAAGTTTAGTTGGCTCATAATGTATTATTAAATGTGTAAGGGATGGAAAATTTTGAATTTCAATTTTAAAACTTTAACGATTAAATCCATGGTTTAGGATTTACCATATATATGTACTTAGAGGATTGTTCTAGGATTTAAATTTTTTGTACTACGTACCTAGACACTAAATAATCTAAATATTTTTGTTTTCTAAGTTCTTTTAGGTTCTTTCAATTACAAAAATCTAAAATAAAATACTTTAAATTCAACATTAACTAATAATATATTATACATTTTATATCATAAAATTCATTTAAGTGAGTTTAATATTAATGAAAAACATATTAAATAAAATAATCTTATATTCAGTTAATAAAACATCCAGTTAAAATATACATCAAACTCAATCTTAATCAAACATAATTATGTGTTTCTATTACATAAATAGTCAATATATTCATAAAATAAACTATATTCATAAACTAGGCACTAACTTGCAAGTCCATTATTCCAAGGGCCACCCAAACTTCACCCTAAGTTTGCTAAACCCTACGCCATGAACTCTAAAATCTAAACCCTCAACACTAAAGAATCCATTTTGTCTTAGGACCTTATAATCAAATTTGGTTGCCTTAGGCAACTCCACCAAATTTGATTTCCTTAAGCCATGTCATTTTTTTGTAGAACCTTACTACAAAGATCCACTTAAGCCAAATTTGATTCCCTTAAGCCATGTCATTTTTTTGTAGAACCTTACTACACAGATCCCCTTAAGCCATCATATTACCGTAAACCATAAACTCAAAACTCTAAACCCTAAACACACTAAAGACATCATTTTTTCACCAAATTTTATTCAGTTGAGCCATGTAATTTTTTCCTAGGACCTCACTAGACATAGATCTCCTTAAGTCATCCTATCACCCTAAATCGTAAATCAATGTCTTAAGGGACTGTTCTAATATGAAATTTCTTAATGGGATCAAATAAGTTCTTAAAATTTGGTGAAGTTACCCAAGGAAACCAAATTTAACAATAACAAGATTGTGCAAGATTATAATATGAATGATATTTCATGATCTATGTTGGTCAGTTGAAACAAGACCTATCTTAATCAACTGTTCCACAAGAAAATGTTCTTCAATAAAGCATTCATTTTGTCTTAGGACCTTAAAATAAAATTTGGTTGCCTTAGGAAACTCCACCAAATTTGATTCCCTTAAGCCATGTCATTTAGTCATAGAACCTTACTACAAATATCCCCTTAAGCCATCGTATTACCGTAAACCCTAAACAGGCTAAAGACATCATTTTTTCCTAGGCCCTTAATGAAATTTGGTTGCCTTGGGCAGCATCACCAAATTTTATTCACTTGATCCATGTCATTTTTTCCTAGGACCTCACTAGAAATAGATCTCCTTAAGCCATCCTATCATCCTAAATCATAAATCGATGGCTTAAGGGGATCTATGTTAAACTCTAAACCGTAAACCCTATAACATTCAGAAATTATCTTATATTAATAGTTAATTGTATTTTCATTCATGTAACATGCCTTAGACATAAATGAGGCTTACTTATTTTATCATATGTATTCAATTAGGCCATTTATATTGAATGGTTTAAGGGTATAAATCCTAAACATGTATCTTACATTTTGAAATTATAAATCTAATCCAAGTTCACTCATATCTTCTAGAGATCACATGGATCGATTCAATAATATTTGCAATCCAGCTCCATGCTATCCATTGCCACCACCTTCACCTCCACCTCATAAACCCCCACCTCCACCACCTGAAATCGATGGTGCTCATTTGCAAGAATGAATCAATTCCAATGTTAGAACCATCCAAGATCGAATCAACATTATTGAAAATAAATAATTTGCCGCACCACCTATGAGAATGATTGCATCTAGGATGCAAACCATTGTTGATGTTGTTAGGGATATGGATGGGATCTTAGATGAGCATTGAAAATGGCTAGAGGAGAGGAGAACTTCTGATTCGGAAAAAGAAAACATAAATAAATGAAGAGATGCAGTAGAGAGCCACAATAGTTTTTAAATTTAAGAAAATTATCTTAAATATTTATGAATTTATGAATTTGGTGAACAATGGATATTCTGTGTGATGAATTTTATGAACGATGGATATTTTGTGTGACGTGAATTTATGATTTTGGTTCTAGATGGATATTTTTAGTGACTTGAATTTATTAATTTGGTGGAATTTATGAACTTATAATGAGGAATTTATAATAGTATGTATTTTATGACTATCTAGTCTGATCATGATGGAAATTTGTAATATATATATATGTGTGTGTGTGTGTGTGTGTGTGTTTGTTCGACATAAAATGAGCTTTTTGTGAATGTTTCAAGTTTATTTTTTACTATGTACACGTATTAAAATTGCACATAGTTCTTAAATTTTTGAATTTTTTATGTATGTACATACTTTAGTTTAATGATGTATATGTACATGCAAATTATGCATGGTATTTTTTTATTTTAAATGTGCATGTACATGTTAAATGCATGGTATTTTTTTAAAAACATATGTACATAGTTTACTTGATCAAGTTCAATCAATATAGGAGTGTGTTTCAATTTTATATGATCTTAATATATGTATGCACATAATATTTAAACAAATTTGCATGTGTGTTTCAAATTTGACTATTTCTTGTAATTTTTTATGTTTGTATGTTAATTTAGTATAATTTAATGCAGGTTCACACTTATATCTCATATCATCAATCCCCCTCCACCTCCCTTCCACCTCCTCCTCCACATCCCCCTCCACCTAATATGCTACCTATACAACCTATTGCATCTGATGAGGCTCGCTTGTGAGAATGCACAAATGATCAGGTTGCATCCATACAAAATCAAATCAATGCTATGCAGAGTCAAGCATTGATTCCACCACATGTTAGATGTTTTGCATTTGCAATGCAAAACATTGTGGATGCCATCATGACCACTAATTTTGATTTAGAAAGGCATGGACAAGACAGAGAAAAAATGAGACAATTTTATGCTGACAGTCTCTCCTATAAACAAATATTAGACCTTGAAATAATGAAATCCCACCTAGCCACCTACTTTGTCGACCCTATTACTCGACAACCCATTCTTGTGAACAAATCTAGAATATCCATGAGGTGGTGCATACATCCATAGATGAGTGCACATTTTTGGCATTGATGGTATATGGTTTTTGATAGTCCCCCACATGCTAACTGGGAGTTCCCATTTTATTTTTTGATGAAATTGTATGTAGAGTTTGTTATGGGGAAAATCCCAATTATTCTAATTTTAAATCATTTCAAGGTGTTGGTGGTGGCATGCTACAATAGAGGTTAGGGGAAAGGGTTGATCCCCAATTCCCTATGAATGTGCAACCCCTTGTTGTTGTTCGTGGTCCTCCCATTCTTGCACTTGTGCATCATCGATCTATGGTCTTGACATTAGGTTCCCTTAGTACACTCGCAGGAGACCTTGATCAACATGCCTCTATGATAGCGAGTGGGGAGCATAAAGACAATAATGATCGAGGAATGTTCTATGGAGCTAGTCTAAGTACCACTCTAGGAGTGTTGAGGACCATCCCACATGTATGTACTAGTTTCCATCAAGTATGCTATGGACCCGATCAGGCCACACCTAGTTCGAGTGGACATGGAGATTCTGGTGGTTCATTTGGTCACATCTGTTCATTTATAGAGTTTCTTACAAGAGGTGAACATCTTGAGGACACTGTTACATAGGTATAAATATGCATCTGCATGTTCATTTTATAAGAATTTTGATGAATCTATATTTTAAAGTATTTAGTTTGCAATACATTTTAATAATAAAACAGTTTGGTGTACAAATGATAGTAACGATGGGGCAATCATCCATTCCATGAGCACATACATCGACACCAGTCCTAATTAGCAACCCTTATGGGGTATTTTGATTTCATTTTTTTAAATTATAAATGAAATTATTTATAAGTTTCAACTTTTAAATTTATAATTGAATAACATATATGTTTGTTTAGGCAAGTCAATCAGCTTCCACATTGATTCCACCTGAGGGGTTGTCAAGTTAGTCGTCGTAGACCAGGGGTAGGTATGTATTTATATTGTAAATTTTTTAACTTACATTAGTAGGGTATGTGCAGGATCATGATGCGCCAAAAAGTGGCGATATATAATTAATATGATGGCCCATGTGGCTGACGACTTTTTTTTTACCCGAAATTGATGAAACGAAAAGGGTTTTTTAAGGAGATTCTCAGCTTTCCACCAATATAAATTATGTTTTAATTTAAATCTAATAAATAATTATTATTCATTTTCTATTTGAATTATGACTAAAGTCTTGATTGATAGGTTGATAGAAAAAAATCTATAGCTTTCAAATGGTATCACATTTTTTGAACCCAAAACATGTGTCACATTCTATGCTTCACATAATATAGGATTAAAAAAAAAGAATTGAATTTCATGAATTTTTGACCAAGTTAAGGTGGTCAGACATACTAGTTTTTATATTTTTTAAGATTTGTAATAAAAAAATCATAATAAATTATTTACTTGGAAAAAAATTACAAAAAAATATGCATCCCATTGGGTCATAAGTCCCCTACTTATATCTAAAATATTATAAAAAATATTATCATTTTATTGTGGTTAGGGTGGTCAGACAGACCTACTTCTTATTTTTTCCTTGAAATTTAAGTACTACTGTATTGAAATTTCAAACTTTCACCAAATAGATTTTTATTTTTTTAAAATAAACCTAGTAGTTTAGAAATTGCATTCAATTGGCTACATATTCTATTGTTACATATTTTTGAAATAATATAGATAATTTATTCAAATTTTTACGTCAAGTTGCCTAACTCTGATTTTCTGAATTTTATTGCCACTTAAGGGCCTATTTTTTCCATGATGATCCTGCACATACCTAGTATAGTTACAATTATGAATTTTTAATTCACTATATATGAAATGTGCATGTACACTTGTATATATTATAAGATTGTGCTACATGTCTACATGTATGTCTAGGTTGATACCACAATGAGAATGGGAATCGTGCAAACATTAGATGTTACGGTTTCTCGTGAGGCCTTCGATTTTTAGGTTGTTTAAATGAATTTCTACACAAAATGTGCAAACTTGAATATATATATATATTTACCTAATTCAAGTATGTTACATGCTTTAATTTTGATCTTGTAGGACTTTGTTAGTATGACTTTTAGCCCTGGCCTAGACATAGTTACACCTCTTGGAGGGCATGCGGAGCAGGCTCCAGATCAAATGGTAATTTAATTTTTTTATATATTTAAATTCAATTATAAATTGTATATAACTTTAATTTTAAATATCAAATTGAATATATATATAATTTGAGCTAATACATCTTTTAAATTATTTTTCTTTTATAGCATGTGACACATCTAATAGTCGAGAATGTACAAACATGTCCCACAAAAGAAGGTGCACAACCTATGGATATGGTACAATTAAAATATGATAAATTATAAATTAATTTAAATTAAATCATAATTAATTGTAGACTTGCACGTCTAATTTCAACTTTCTTTGTCTTGTTTATGTCTACATTGATTCAGAGAATGTAGAGGTTGCTTCAGGTGCAGTAGAGCATCCAAACTCAGATATGACTGTAATTTAATTTTAATATGATGAGTTATAAATTAAATTGTCATTAAATATTTTTTCATTGTCTTACATATGATTTCATCTTGCTCTTGTACAGAGTGTTTCAAATCATCTGCATAGTCCACATGTCGTGAAGTGGTCTCTTGATTATAGAGACAATACATGACCTAGAAACATGATTTTGTGGGTTATATTTGTTTATTTTGTGGACTATATTTTTGGTTTCTCATGTACTCTATTGGAATTTATATTTCATGTTTCTTGAGTACTTAGTTGGACTTTAGTTCATGGGTTGTACTCTGATGGACTTTTTTTCATGCGCTTAATATATTGGTTTCACGCACTTAATATATTTACATAAATTATGGAATTTATTATTGTTTGAAATTTTAATTTACACATATACATTTACATGCATTTTATGTTCATAGTCAAGATATTAATATAGGACATTAATGTGAAATTAAATATAAATATGAAATTAAATATAAATATGAAATTAAAGTTGAAATTAATAGGATATTTTAATAATTATACTTTATAAATTTAGTGATCTCATACATGATATGTACATTCAATAATTATCTATAATTAGTCAATGAACTTATTCAATTCACGTCAATCAATAATTAGTCAATAAATCATAATTTACAAACAAAAGGAATTCATTTATATACCAGAAAGGATAAAATGTTAAGAAATAAACAAAACCATACAAGATTAGAGAACAAAATAATTAATAAATTCTATAAATAATAAAATCCAACACTAATTTATAATTTGTCAAAATAAATAATGGCATCCAATACTATTTTTTAAGCTGTCAACACAAATAATGGAATCCTATACTAATTTATAAGCCATCAAAAAAAAAAATGGCATCCAATACTAATTTATAAGCTGTCAAAACAAATAATGGCATCCAATACTAATTTATAACTTGTCAAAAAAAATAAGGGGACATCTTAAGGGGTCATAATACGTCATCTTAAGGAGACATCTTAAGGGGTCATAATACGATGTCTTAAGGGGATGTCATAAGGATTCATAATATAACATCTTAAGGGGATGCCTTAAGGGGTCATAATATGACATCTTGAGGGGTCATAATACGACGTCTTAAGGGGACATCTCAAGGGGTCATAATACAATGTCTTAAGGTTTCATAATAGAATGTCTTAAGGGGTCATTATAAAATGTCTTAAGGGGTCACAATAATATTAATGTAAAAGGAATATCAATATGTAATCAAAACATGTATTTAAATATATTTTAACTAATAATTACCTCTATTTAAAAGGGAAATATAAAACAAACTATATTTACTTATTCCATTGTACCATCTACATCCTCCATTTTTTGTAATGCATCTATGATTGTCACACACTCTTCCATCGAAACTATCCATAACACTTTATTTGTAGGTCTTCCGCAATACCGATATAGTTTTATAGTTGCCGCCACCACCAAATGTGAATAATGTATAATTTTTTTATGTGGTTCATAATCTTCAAATGCAGGTAGACCATTCTTCCTTGCTAGGTATTTTCATAGCCAAGTTCCAACAACCACAATCGATCCTATTGGAAAACATGAAAAAAATCATCATATAAGTTCTCAAAATTTTCTTAATGGGATGAATAACTTGTTCTAAAAAATTGCTTAAGGGGATCAAAAAAATTGTTATCAAAATTTGCTTAAGGGGATGTCATAAGGGGATCATGGTACATGTTGGATAATGATAGCCATCAGCATCTTCTCAAGGTGATATTAACCTATGTCTACTCTCCACACAATGAGCCAACCAATATTTTATTTTCTCTTCATTCCTCTCAGGTGCAACAACAACATACACATGTCCTGCAAAAAAAACTTGATTTAATAACTTGCACATATCAATATAAAAAAAATAGTATTACAAAATAACTTAATAAAGTGAAATAAATTTAATTAAATTACCTTCTTGTACAAGGTTTAAAACATGGTCATAGTATTCAGATGCAAACACTTGATTATTTTCTTCAATAGTTATTTCATATTGATCATGTGCTTATGCAGGTGTCAATGATCTTTTCTCCCACTGTTCAGCCCATTTTTTATTTTCACATGCTTCCCAATTTCCTAAGATACAAAACTGGAAAAAAATGGCAAGCTCTCTTGTCGAGATAATCCATGTGCTTTCTATCGAACTCCTAAATGAATTTCATTTAGTAGATCCACTGATGGTCTCACAGTCAACTCTAGGTACAATGTTATATTCTTCAAATAACCAAAAGAATCGATGAACTCTGGAGTAATCACTCGAACCAGGTGTAGATAATATTGTATTACACTAATCGACAATCCCACGTGCATCTTTAAATTTTATTTCATCTTCAAATTTTAATTTTTCTCTAGAAAGAATTCTTTTGACACACGCACTAGCTCCATCATGTTCTCCTTTACCATGACCAGCTTAAACAAAAATCCATATATGTTGGACATTAAGTTCTTTGTGAATCCTACTTAACCAATAGAACATTCGAGCATTCTTAAACTGCCCCATACAATTATCTGACCATATGAGGTGTTCTTTGATATGGATTCCTCTTTCTCTTAAATTTCTGTAAAATATACTGAAACGGTATTGAACAAACTTTGATGAGTGTAATCGGTTGTCACTCAAATAAAAATGACACTCCCTCAGAAATTTTCTATCATCCTCAGTGCTATCATCTGCATGTCTATAAACAATATGGACAAACATAGCTACTTGCACTGAATTATAATACTGTGATTGAATTTCATCTTTCAGAGCTAGAGTATAATTTTCCGCAAAATCAACCACTGAAAGTATAGTACCAATTGGAAATGTGTTTCTACATGCGCATAATTTTCCATTAAACCATTGATCATGTTGAGAGTGCATGATATATTTTGGTACTATCTTATTCTTAAATTCACTGATGAATGCATGCACACTAACTTTTTTTGTAACTAAATCACAACCCTTTCCTATTTTTCCATCTTTTAAAGAATAGTGAACATTCTTAAATCTTTTAACTTCTACTAATTGTTGTCCAAAACCATTATCAACAATTTCATGCATACAAATTCCTAAGAATGAAATATTTCCACAGTCAATGAATTTTCTAGAAATACAAGAACTTAAATAAAACAATTTACCATTAGATCTTTCACAAAACAAACTTGAAATAAACTCCCTTGTTGCTTTAGGTGGCATATTAATACTACATTATTGTATAATAATGTTAGTATGTGAGGTACAACGTATATATTGAAAAACATCATAAAATTAATGAAATTGAACATGCGTTTTACAACAACAAGATATTCGATGCTTATTAATTTTTACATACCACGGTTTACATTTTTCAAAAGACCTTTGAATTGTTTTAATATTATAGGGTAACACTAAATCACCACAATTTTTTTAATAAAATTCAGTTTGTGTTGTATCTAATAGGTGTTTTAGGTGAGAATCCCAAAATTTGGACCCCACCCTTAATTTTAAATCATCTCTATCATTAGATGAAACCCTAGTATTACCATGCCAATATTTTTCAATCAAATATTTAATTTCAACATTCAATTTCATATGAGACCTCAGGAGTCGACCACTGAAACTCCAACATTATTTGATAAGATCATTTTCTATAATTTCTCTTCTTTTTTCTGCTCTTAGCAATGTTTTAGGATCTATTTTTAAAAATTCACAAATATTTCTTACCATTATTTTATTCAAAGTTTCTTTATTAACTATAGTAGTTGTTATAGCTCTTCTTGCTGCATTTTTATCTTTAGATCGACTATTTTTTCCAATATATTGAATGGCACTAGCAACAATACACATAACATGTTTTAATGTTTGATCTTTTCTTTTTGGTTTAACAAAAAAGTATAACCTTTTCATTATTTTCCTCATTTTTTGCATTCTCATCAATTGCATCATTAGTTGACATTGAATTGCAATTTTTTTACGAGAAAGTAATTTTTTGTATATTTTATTTGCATCTGTTCTTATTTTCCTCCAAGAAATTTGACCAAGAAGATTATCAAAAAAACCACTTTCAATTTTTAAAAAAGTACTTTCATTGAATTCAACATCACCTTCTATATTTTCATCTTCATCTTCATTTTCATTTTCATTTTCAACTTCAAAATGATTTACATGTTCATATTCATTTTCATCAACAAAACGGTTTTCATTTTCATTTACATCAATAAAACGGTTTTTGTTTTCATTGTCAATAAAAGGATTATTCTCAATTTCATTTTCAAAAAAAGGATCATTCTTATTTTCATTTTCAATGAATTCTATAAAAAAATCATCTCTCTGAATATTATCAATGTCTAAATAATTAAGTCCAACATCTTGTAAAATTTCTACATACGAATTTACCATTTCACTAACATGTGGATTTGAAGATGTACCTGGATTTGTACATATTGAAACATTATCCATAGCATTGAAAGAGGGATTTGAAGACATAGCAGGACTTGCTTGTATGATCATATTATTCTCCAAGTTGACTTCTTGTGAATTCGCTTCATCTACAACCATGGTCTCCTCTATGTTTCCATCTTCAATATTTGTGAAATTGGATGCTCCCCCATCATTCATTGATTCAATTCTAACTCTTCTTTCTCTTTGTCTTTGTCTCTCCTTATCTATGTTAGCTTTAATTTATTCAGGAGTCAATGTCTTCCTCCTCTTATTATGAGATTTATCTCCCATGATTATAAAATTATCAAGCACAAATGAATGTAAATAGTGAATTTCTTCAAAACTTTCAATTCAAATTCGAAGTTCAAGACCTATAAGCACTAAATTCTTCCTTTTGTGTTCCTCAAAACAAGTAAAAAACTAGAACAATTCAACTTTAAAACTAATTTCTTCATGCCTCCTTTGAAAAAATCAATTCATATTGCAAGTTGAAGATCTTTTGTTCCTTCTTTGAAAAAATGTGATCTCTCCTTTGAAAAAATTAATCAAAAAAATAAGTCACCACCTATTAAAAAATTGCTTGATGAAAAATAGACCAATTTTACTTCTCTCGCCCGTACATGTGAAGTTGCAGAGTTCACAATAAAATTTGACAGTAAATAAAAATAAAATAGTTAAAAATAAACGAGATCCCGATTCTAGAACGGGATCCCATTTTTTTAACAAACGGGATCCCGATTATAGAACGAGATCTCATTTTTTAACAAACGGGATCCTGTTTTATAATTGAGATCCTGTTCCCAATATTTATTGTTGGGACCATTGACAGGGGAATGGGATACCATTTTATAAATGGGATCTCATTCCCTTGCCAACAATCATCTTATTGAATATTGGGAACGAGATCCCGATTGTAGAATGGGATCCCATTTTTTTTTAAATGGGATCCCGTTCTATAATCGGGATCCCATTTTTTAAAATTTGAATTCTTTTTTGCTTTGTGGTCGGGTTTTTCCCTCGGATTTTGGTTTGGGAAAAGAATTAGGAGTCTGAACTTAGGCCTTCAACCTAGTTTGACCTGCAAGTTGAAGGTTCTAACAATGTTAGGGAAACAATTCGAGTTTGGACATATGGTTGATGACTTTTTTTGCAAAGTTTTTTTTGCAGAGTTTTTCGATGAAATTAAAACCCATTATAGATTACACAGTGTAGATTCCAAAATATGATTTTTTTTTTACAATTGGATTTTTTTTTTTATTTTTCATTTAATTTATAATTAAACAAGTCCATAAACTTGAATTATCAGTATTTTTTTATATTTTAATAACTTTTTATCAACATAACATTTTTATGAACAGATTGCACGAGAACAAACTTCAGACAATTCTTTTCAATTAAAAAAAAAAAAATCAAAAAATGATAATTTTAGGTCATCTAATGCGTGTCGTACACGATGATTTTTCAAAACGACAAATATGCCTAATAAAACTTCAACAAAAAAGAAAATTCAATAAAAAATTACAAAAAAATATTAAAAACAAGCTTCAGTGAGTCACAAATATTTTCCCGAAAGGATTCAGAAAATAACAATAATTTAAGTCAAAATATGGAGGTCATACACGTGCATGGTATGGTTAAAAAAGTGACTTTTAAATAGTGGTTTGTAGAAATTCATATTGAAACTCAATTTGTACAATCTGGGTATTAAAATAAATTACATATCTCGAAACTAGACTTCGAGCACTACATTTTATGATTAGTGGATTTTTTTAAGATTCCATCTCTAGGTGCTTCAAATTTGAGGGTCAATGTGTCAAATTCTGAAAATCAGGGAAGACACTTCCACTTTTTGGCCAAAAAGTGGACTCAACTTCTTGCCAACTCCCCTTTACTTTGAATTTAATAAATAATTATTATTCATTTTCTATTTGAATTGCGACTAAAGTCCTGATTGATAGGCGGATTGAAAAAAATCTATATCTCTCAAATGGTATCACATTTTTTGAATCCAAAACATGCGTCACATTATATGCTTCACATAATATAGGATAAAAAAAAAAGAATTGAATTTCATGAAGTTTTCACTAGGTTAAGGTGGTAAGACATACAAGTTTTTATATTTTTTAAAAGTTGTAATAAAAAAATCATAAACCTAGTAGTTTAGAAACTACATTCAATTTTCTATAGATTCTATTCTTACATATTTTTCAAATAATATAGATAACTTATACAAATTTTTACATCAAGTTGCCTAACTTTGATTTTTTGAATTTTATTGCCACTTAAGGGCCTATTTTTTCCATGATGATCCTGCACATACCCATGTGTCCTTATTCACTTATGTCGGTTTGAATCGGGATCTTGAATCCTAGGGGCTTGACTGTCTCCTTCATTTTTGTCTTCCTTCACCATCTGCATTGGCATCATTTGGATACTTTAGTGTGAGTTTGAAGCAAGTTCATCCTCTCAGTAAATTGGGTGCTAAATGTGTCACCAAAAATTGTATACCCTTGAAGAAACAGATAATTTTGTGCCTAATTTGGTCCTATTTTGGCATCTTATCCCTTAATTACTCTTTACATGATAATCATTAATAGGCTCCTACGACCCCTTATTATGCATCTCAAGGCTTAATTTGATCAAATACATGATAAAATGATCATATAAAACCCAATTTCTTCACTCCCGGACAATCCATCTGGCAAAAGAGCCCTTCTGGGACCAAGTCACCCATTTGGATGAATTATTCCTATCTAGGTAGACTAATCCGCCCAAGGTAGTGACTTAGTCCCATTTGGGCTATTTTCGAGGTTTGAGTGGGAAAAATAAGGGTTGTAGTTATGTTTTCCTTTACGTCAGCCTTGGGGATCAAATTAATGAGTTTATTAGATGGATTGCCTATAAATACAAGCCTAAAAACCATAATTCACATCTATCATTCATCATTCTTCTCAAGAAAACTAGCGCTCTTACATTCTAAGTCAAGAAGGCATCTCTCCAAAGCATTCAAGGGTTGAATCTTCATCTATTATTGCAGACATTCAAGATCAATCATCATGGCAAGGTACTAACTCCATTATTTTATATTTAATGCTTCATTATCTTGTTTCTTCACTTGATTTAATTATCTAAAAGGGGTTTGACCAAGGCAAACCCCCATGCCCTAACAATCAACATCTCTCTATCTCTCTTTGTGTGTTTTCATATTTAGGTACATTGAAGGATTGTAAATCATTGAATAATTTATTGAAATTTTGTTGAATACACCTCCTTATTGGCTAAGGAAAAACAACCACTAAAATTCACTTACAGTGTTGTAAATCAAATTTTCAGATTCAGACAATTGGAGCAACAGAAAGTGCAGACCAAGGGCCTTGGATTCCACATTTAGAATTTCAGAAATCCAAAGTGGATTAAGTCACCAAAATTGGTGACGTAGTTCCACTATACATGTTTTTTAGAGTTTTATGTAGATTTGGATACCCGTTTGGCTGAAACGGGCTCCAAAACAGTTTCCAGATTTCAAACTAAGTTGCCCAGAATGTTGAATGAGTCCCAGTAGGCCAAAATTTTAGCATCAGAAACATTTTCAGCCTCCAGTCTAGTATTCAACATATTTCAAGGTGCATGCTTTTTGTTTTACTCCTTTATTTTTTTTACTTTCATATTTATTCATCTTTTTAGGTATTTTTGCATACAACATTATGTTTTCAAACATAGTTCATTTTCTAGGTTTTTGCATTAGTATTTGATTCCCTTTATCCATTTTCAACATTTAAGGCATTATATTTAGGTATACTCCAATCACATTAGCAACTATTTTGAATCAGTTCCACGTTTTAGAGTGGAAAGGCCTCTCTCCTTTTAGGTGAAAACCCTAAAAGTGTAAGGGAACCTCCTTTCCCATTAAATTTTTGGTTCAAAAGTGTTTACAACTTCATTTGGGCTATTTTTCATATTTACAACATGGTATTAGAGTAGAGGCCATAGGAGATCCATCTCATATCAAGAACTTGAGCTGAAGAGACTATCATAGGTGGAAGGATTTTCATGAAGGGTTGGTTGTTCTCATCTAGGAGGGAATTGATTTCTAAATGACATTGGGTCAGATCTAACCCCACCATTGTGTTTAGAAGGTCTGAAAACCATAGGAACACCTACCCATTCATCGAAATTTGACTTCATCATTCAAAGGCCATCAGAGGTTTTTTGCAACAATATTGAAGGGCATAGTATGGAGCGTACAATTTCAAAGGAAACATTTTCCTCCCACTTGTTGTAGAAAAACAAATTATCCATCTTTGGTTTGCATCATCATTTGTAGGTTAAAATAAAATCATTATTCGAGCTATAGTTTGTAGAAAAAATTATAATAAGGGCATAAAATATTTCTTGACCAACGTATTATTATAGTTTAGGGTTTTGATTTACTAACTTCTATTAATAATATATTTGGTGTTCTATTTATCATAGTAAGCATACATTTTTTTTATTAACATGGGGGTTGAAAATGTTAATCGGGCATGTATATACATATTTTGGTTGGCAACATTTCTATTTGGCAGACATTCAAATTTTTAATATAGTCAATTAGGTAATTAAATTTGCTGCATATTTTATTCTAGCAAAGATTTGATTTTCAATTGGCTACATTTATTTTTTGTCAGGCGGTGCTTTAAAGATAGTAACATTCATTTCTTTTAGTTGATTGTCCCATCCACCAACCTTTGGCCAGTTACTTCCTTCATTTTTTAGACGAAGTATTTACCATCCCTTGTCTAGTTCCTTTTTCCATATGCCACATAACTTAAACCACCAACCACCAAATTTGGTAATTGTTCTTGCCAAGTGGGTATTATAGGAGGTGGAGCCACCACAGAGGTGTCGTCTCTCCTCTCAACCCCACTACTGCCATTGGTGGAACTTTAATTTTTTGTACTACCAGTGTCTAGGGTCATATTAGAGACTGAGAGCTCATCCGAAGGGGCCTATTTTTTTTTCCACGGGTGCTTGATTTTTACACCATTTAGCTTTCACCCCCTAATAGGGCAGAATTTTTCAATGGAGGATAAGTTTTTTTCTAGGATATCAATTTTTCACAAACAAGATATCATAGAAAATCTAGTTTTGTGTACTTCGTAGCTGTGCAAATTATTTTGCTAGATTTTGTTGTGTATAAATTATAGCCAAGTAAATTCAGTGCTTCCTTTTGGACTCTCAAAATCATATATTTTCACCATTTTGTCAGATTTTGGAGATTCTAGTGGCATCGTGAAGCTAATTCAAAGTTCTATCATTTTATCCATCCACTTTTTTCATATTTAGCTCCAGTTACATTATATCAATTTTTTGCAATTTGAGGCATTTTCTTGATAACTTGGACATACTACAATCTAGAGAAGGTATATTTGCATTGGGAGGAATCATTTTTAGTTGTGTATCATATTTGGGAGTTTATAATTGATATTGAAGGTCAATATCTTTGTAATTTTGGAGATCATTCATAGTTCATTATGGGGTTTTCATTTCATCCTTCACTGATTATGATGAAAAGGGGAACTAGAAACAATGGAAATATTTCATTATAAATCATCTCAAATCACTTCAATTGTTTCCACATTTGTATGGTATTTTTTCTCATCCAAATAAAGGTATGCACAAAATTTCTTGGAGTTGTAGAAGGTATAATGTCTTAGAGGCTATTGTAATGCATGTTGATATTTTGAAAGGTTTTGATCATTATGATTGTTCTCATATTCTTTGGAATAATATTTGGGAGCTATATGGAGATCCCAATACTCCACCATTCCCTAATGATCATTATTCAAAATTTCATGTGCCTCTTCATTCTTTAGATAGGACACCCTATGATGATAATGTTTTGCAGGAGCTTATGGATTTGGAATGCTTTGAATCTTTAGATGAGGATATCAAGGGTTCTTTAGATGCTTCTTCTCCATCAGAGATAGTTTATGTACCTTCACTTTTATTTATTCCTTGTGCATATTCATTGTTTTGAGCTTCCATCATTCCTATTCAATATTATCATTCACCTAATGTTGGTGATTCATTGAGAAATTCTAGTGACTCATCACAATAAGTATCTAATTATTGTCTAGATTTGGGATTACATGATGGATTTTTTTAGGTGTTGCATACTTGGCTACTTCTATAGGTTTGGAGGACATTCTTGAGGGGATATTTCTCCTCTATGAAGATTTTACTTTGGATGTTTTTCTTGAGTCACCACTTTCCATTCTTTTGACCTTAATTAGCGATCCTAATTTTTGTGAGACTACCTTGGAGGAAATTGATTCCTTCTCAGAGATTTTATATATGTGGCTTCTTCCCTCTCATTCCATCATGGAGTTGGAGTTTCTTCAACATCTACCTTTGGATTTTTTCTTCCTAGAGGGAGATATGTGGTTTTTCATCATTGGACACTCTTTTGGCTTCAAGCTTCTTGTAGAGGTTTTGAGGACACTTCATCTAGGGGGGAAATCTAGTCCCCATCAATTCCTTAAATAGAGGAATCATTGTGTTTTATTATTTTGAGGGGTTATATCTCCTATTTTATGACAACCATTTCACAAGTGTTGTCAACCCATCACTGTCTTTGGATCTTGTTCAACATCAGTTTCCGCATAGTCTTGGTTTTTCACCTTCTTCATTGATTGGGCATGTACATAATTTTATTGTGGCTTCTTCATCTTCCTTGGGAAAGGAGACACAAGAATTTTTTAGAGACATCATCATCATTCATCCTTCCTTCCTTCAATTCCTATCTGAAATGGGAAGCATCACTGGATTTGTACTTGGTTTAGTTTCTTCCAAAAGAGAGACAAGTTGTTTGTCGACATCAGATCATGTTTTGTCTTCAGGAACTTACCATTTTTATAGGTGATTCCATATTGTGGGGATGCTATATAGTCTCTCTATTTACCTCTTATGGGGGCCTATTTATTATTGTACTCTTGTGATGGATGTAGCTCTTAGGAGGTATTGATGTTGAGACCTCCATCATTACTTCCATTACTTGTACATGATTAGCATTATATTTTGCATTGTATCATTTTTTAGAGAGGATTTTTTTCCCATGAGGTTTTCTCCTTTTATCCATTTCTAAGAGATCACATCTTCATTTATACATGGGTACCTAACATGGCCTAGTAGTTGGGACCCATATTACACTTGCATAATTTGAAAATAACTACACTCCCAAGTTGCACTTATAGGGGGTGTTAGTGTGAATGGGATTATTTCCTAACTATATATTAGTGAGACCTATTCACATCATTCATAAGTTTAATTAGGAGTTAGTTTCCTAGGTAGCATTCTAGAAACTAGTATTAGTGGGTCCATGTCTAATTAATTAGCATGTAGTTATCTAGGAATTTAACATTTCTCTCATGCATTTAAAATTATGCATCATGCATTTAATCTTTGCACCTAAGATGTTTATACAGCCTCCTCTCACCTCTCCTATATAAGGAAGGCTCTAGCACATTTATAAATCATTTATAGATTAATTCATCATAGATCATAATTTGATCAAGTTGTCTTCTTTCTTATGTTGCAACACTTTCTTGTTCATGTGGATGGTATTTTTCTTTGTTGATCCTTTGAAGTGTCTACAACTTCATCTGGGTTATTTTCCATATTTCCAACAATCATTAGATCAAAAAACATGATTTTTTTTAGAATGTTTATTAGAATGTCTTAAGTTATGGAGTTTGAAGAGCACGAGATAGGTTAATGTAAAACCATGTAAAAGGAAAATTTGTTTCAAAAAATATATGTCCCTATTGTTGAATGAACAAGACAACTAAGAAGGCGGTGAATCAATTGTAGAAAATTAAAACATAAAAACCCTCAATAGTAATTAGATCCACATTCATTCATTAAACCCTTATTTTGTTAAAGATTAATCATGAAATGCAAATAGGAGAAATTGAAATAACAACACCATACATAAGAGAACACGAGATATAAATAGAAAAACCAATGAGGGAAAAACCACGGTGAGGATTTTCTCACAATATATATGTAATTGCAAAACTAGTACAAGGGCTCAGTACCAAAATAGGACACAGTGTCCAAAAAGGCTCATAGTTAGGGCTCACTACCATAGAAAGAAACAAAGAAGATAGAAGAGAAATGTTACATATATAAAAAATTATCAATGCAACAAGGAATCCATCACAAATTCTCTAACACTTTCACAGTCTTCCATGAAATATTCTGGACACTTTCAGCTCACTGCCTTAAAAAATCCAACACATTGAAATTCACACTGTTACGCTCAAATTCACATCTATACTTATGTAATTCACATCACACTCGCACAAATGTTGCATCTTTATTTCCTATCTCTCTTTCATCTTACAACAACATAACTCTTATTTATATAAATCTTATCCTTCAAAACCCTCTCCAAGGTTGGTAACTATCTGTTACATTTAAATTTTCAAATTAGGTCAGAACCTAAACATTCCCATGGTGGATAGGAATTAAGGTGACCCATATAAATCCTTAATTAGGACCAAAATTAATCCTAACAAACCTCATCATGCTTTCATAAACTTTCGATGTAATGCTAACAAAAGGTCGATCAATATCCGTGCTAAACACCATAGAACATTAAGTACATGCTTCTTTAAATCAATCTCAAACTTTCAGAAAAAAAAATTCACTTGAAAATGATCTAGAATAATCCTCCAACCACTTGAGATCCAACAAAGACTTAATCCAAACTTCCAACATATAAATACTTCAACCGAGAAGATTTGTAAAACTTATTCACACATTGACATAAGAAACACGCATTGTACTATACCAAATCAAGTGAAACCTTGAATTTTGAAAGATACATAAATTATAACGAACTTCCCAAATATATATAAACCTAAAGAAAAACTATGAATAAAACTGAAGTAAATACATCTCCTAGGCCATAGAAAACATCACTAAAAAACTGGTTCACACACTGGTGAAAATATCTCACTTTGTACAACAATCCAAAAACCTAAATTTTGAACATAGCAACTACTGAAAACCTTGAAAAACATATCAGATCTGCACATACATAGTATCAACATAGAAGAAATGTGGAGCACATATCAAAACACATTCTGAACACTTCACAACATTGTTTCTCTGTTTATCAATTTTTCTCAAAAGCACTTGGAAACCAAGCACCAGAGACATCATCTCAACTCATTACTTCATTCCACACATCTATAGAAACTGCAACATAAAATTAACTCCATGTACTCACAATACTTCCTCAATATCTCAACTACACATACACAACTAGCAACTACCTATTTTCCTCTTAAATTTGCACAATTTTCTCAATATCCTCGACATCTTCATCATGCAAAAAATTTCCTTAACATAGAGTTGACATTAATGACAACACTAGCCTATTGAAATCCTATTGACTTCAATGAAAACACATCCATACTTTCAATAATTTCCCCCTTTTTCATTGATGTAAACACAATATGTGAAAAACCATCAAAGACAACACAACTCTAAACACTTTCTTATGATTTCCTTTCTTTTCTCCCACTAAATAGATAAATTTTTTAACATGATACTTTCTCCCCCTTTGAAATCAATGGAAAGAGATAAAATAAATTTACATTTTTCTCCCCCTTTGACACAGAACCAAGATACATGCTCTAAATACTCCCCCTTAGGAGTACAACTCTACAACAATGATAACACAAGACACTACCTACTCCACCTGAGAGGTAGCCACCAACATCAAACCAAAAAATAGATGAATCCATAGATCTAATAGACTGATGAATCTCCATATACATCTAGTTTAGAGGAGGTGCAATAACCCCCAACTTCTCCTAAAGATACTCAAAAGTATCCTTAGGAAGAGCCTTAGTAAGTATGTTAGCAATCTGATCCTTTGTGGGTACATATTCAAGCTTTATCTCATTCTCCATAACCTTCTCTCTCATAAAATGATACCTAATTGATATATTGTTTATCCTTGAATGCCTCACTAGATTCTTTCAAATGTTAATTGCACTTGTATTATCACAAAAGATACAGATAGTCTCATCATACACTCCTCTAATATCTTTTAATGTCTATCTCATTGACAAAAAATGTGTACAATAATATGCTACTGTAATATACTCAACCTCTATAGTGTATAAAGAAATAGAATCTTGCTTCTTAATTAACCATGACACTGATCTACATAAAAGAAAGAATGCACCACCACTTGTACTTTTCTTGTCATCAACAAAACTTTCCCAATTTGCATCTGTATAAGAACTTAGTATGAAATTAGTATCCTTAGGATACCACAAGCCATAATCTAGAGTACGTCTTAAATATCTGAATATTCTCTTCATGGTTGTAACATGTGTTTCTTTAGGATCTTCTTGAAATCTAGCCACAAGACAAACTACGTGCATGATATTTAGTTTAGTAGCAGTTATATCTATAGAAGTCCAACAATCATAGATCTATATTTTCTCTGATCAACCTTAGGTGAATCATCATCCTTTCTCAATTTGCAACAATTCACCATAAGAGTGCATATCAATTTGCAATATTCCATTCCAAAATTCTTCAACATATCTTTGACATACTTTAAATGTGAAATGAAAATCCCTTTATTTGTTTGATTGATTTGTATCCCAAGGAAGAAATTAATCTCCCCAAATATTGACATCTCAAACTCTTTTTTAATTTCTTTAGGAAATTTCTTACACATAGATTCAATGCCTCAAAAGATAATATCATCCACATACACAACTTCTATCAAAATTTTGTTTTTATCAATTTTGAAGTAAAGATTGCTATCTACGATGCCTTTATTGAATCTTCGTTGTATAAAATATTTGTCCAATCTTTCATACCCAGATTTGGGATCTTGCTTCAATCCATATAATTCATTCTTCAATTTTCACACCATATCTAGTTGATCTTGTCCTTGATGTCATCTTATGGTTATCTTGCATCTTGGTGGTTATCTTCTCAGTTGATACAAATTATGATTGGCAAATTCACTTCATTGGTGTTATTATCTTGGTGGCACTGATCATTTAACTCCATGTGCATATTACAAATGCTTGTTGAGGTATTCTAGTTACAGGTCATTTTTCTCCATTTGATCAGGTGATACATTTCTAGTTTAATCTTTTACTGGTTCAGTGATGAATTTATACAGGTTGTTACAGTGTGAATTTAACAAGGAAAACCAATCTTAATAAGTCATTGGGCACTATCTTAGCATTGACACATCTTATCACAATGGTCATTTTAAGAGTAAAAGTTTGGCTTTAATGAATTCAACTTCTTTGAATTTGGTATGGGAAAATGGCATTCAAAATCTTGCATATTAACCTATTTCTATTTCTTAGGCAATGGAAATTACATTGCATTGGATTTCTTCATGGTGGCATTTGAAAATGGGAAAGGGAATTCTATTCAATCCTCAATTTGTATTTGTGTTGGGTCATTTGGTTGATCATTTAATTCAGCCTTAAGGTTGACTGCCGTCATAAGAGATTAATTAGTGTTTATGTCACTTTGAACGTGACCTTGCTTTGAATTTGTGGAAACCTAAAGTCTTATGTTTTTCGCCCCTTCATGAAATAATGTTGGCATCATTGTGTTGGCTTTACACATTGTCTAAAGTTATCAAATGCCATAATGGTTGTTAGCATGCAACCCTTGGTTAAGTCCGAGGATTTGACTTGGCATAATGTGCTTGTTTAATCTTTTTCCTTTTCAGAATCCAAATGCCTATCTTCTTTTGCAAAGTTTTTCACATTATTTCCTGAGTAAGGTTAGGGAAAAAATGTCTTTTGTTTCACATTTTTGTGTTTCCCACATTTTGGCCATCACCATACATCCTCCACCTTGGCCGCTTCATTATTACCTTTGGCATTTTTTTTGTTGGACAACAATTGGGAGCAGTTAGAAGCCCTACATAGAAGTCGCTCCACTTGTCTTCATTCAGCCATAGGGTGCAGGCACATTTTTTTAAAGGATGTGAGGTCATTTCTTCTGCTCTGCAAATCTAGTAATCACTTCTAGACAGCAACCTTCACTCACTAGGTATTCTCCTCTAGATTGGTTTGGAGATCCGGTTTTGGACAAGCCAAATAGTTATGAAGTTGTTCTTTCTCTCTTTTGCAAAGTGAAAAGTAGAAAACAACTATTGCTTTAATGAAAAAGTCAGAAAAATTTGCTTCTAAGTATTAAAACGTGACTAAAAATTTCATTTGATGGTTATCATGACAGTTATTTTAAGGATCTATGTTTTCTGGTTATGGGTAATGATAATATCATCGAATCTTTTCATATGCTTATCTAGGTTCATGGATAACTTTTCTTGTGAAGTTATTTCAGTTTATTAAGTTTTTTCGTCACTACATTAGACATAGATCTCAGAATATTCACTCAGCCTCACTGGAATTTGTGGGTAATTGTTATTATGCATGGTTATTGGCTTTCGATTCCATGCTGGTTGGGGTTTCAGTTATCTCTCTTTCATTGCAACTTATTTGTCAGATCTCCTATGGTTTATGCATTCTTCATTACTACATGTGGATGAAATCTGAAAGTGGTTTCATTTTGCTAAAAATACTTATAACGCATTGTTGCTTCAGTCAAGGAAAATGGTTATCATTTAATTATTAAATGATGTGCTCTCATTGATTTTGTTTAAGCAGTGCATGTGCAGGATTCTAATGAAGACATGCTCTGCCACACTTCTATTCTTGATCATTGCTATTCCTTTCCTCAGAAGAAAGAAAGAATCTCTCTTTTGTGAACACTACAACATCATATCTGACTTGACAGTTATTATGTAACCTCAAAAACAACCTTGCAAAAACTTTCTAGAATGTGAAATTGGAGTAACAGTTGTAATACTTCCAAGGTATAATGATGTTTTTTCTGTAAAAGCTAAAACCAATCAGTTTAGGGTTCTATGTTGACAAAAAATTAAAAACCAAAAAAAGGAAGGGGTGTCATTTTTTTTTGAGTGTACCGGAAGTCTATTCTTGTTAATAATGCTGAAAATTGGAAAACACAATGTGTATTCAGATTTGTAGTTTTCTATATGGGAAAGGATTGAAAATCAAACAGTGAGAAAAGAAAGAAATATGTATTATTGTAAAATAGTTTGATGAGAATGTATTGTAATAGTGATAGGATTTTCCTCAAGCTGCATCGATATTAGATAATGCATGGAATTCTGAAGAGTCATGTCCGACTCTTGAAAATTCTATGTTTTATCTATCAAGAGGCACTTGACAGAAATCAAGTGAAACATAGAGATCCTTTGTACTATTGTTCATTCTATTGAAAATAGAAAAGGGGTTAGTTCTCCTTGAGATTGGTGTCTCTAAATAGAGGGGTTGGTGCTCCTTGAGTTAGTGCTTAGAAATTAGCCATTGAGGCTTTGTCAAAATAAATAATTGAAGTGAAAGCCTGAAAAAGGCAACTAGTTTAGGAGTGGTTTTTCTACCCTAGGAGGTTTTTCCACATGGCATATCTTGTGTCTATTGTGTCTTTGTGAATCTTTTGATTCAATACTTTACCACTTTAAAATGCAATGTTACATTACTCATTTTAGTTTATATCATTGCATTCGATTACATGAATGACACTATCATTGAAAAATGAGAACATATGTATGGCTCTTTTTAGTTTCAGTTTAAAATGTTTAAAAAGTTATAAACAATGATTCACCCCCCCCCCCGACCTCTCAATGTATTTTCACTCCAACAATTGTTATCAAAGCCTAGGGTCCTCTGATAGGTCTTTCCAACCTAGGATTGATTTTGGATTTGGAGTCTATTCAAAATGTCTCAAGCTCATGAAGTTACTTCCATGATCCGGTGGATATTTTCAGTGGAAATTAAAGTGTCTCATTTCTCTCCAAAATCAGCACCATCAGAAAGAGCTCGACGTCCTGATTCCAACGCAACTCGAATGGAGCGAAAAGGAGTTCGTTTGTGCAAGTTATACCCAGTCAAACCTTGGGTCAAACTAGGATTAGGGGGCATCCAGGAAGCGAAAAAAATGATGTCGTCAAAAGTTGTCAAAGTTCACATCATCGTGAAGAGCTCGTCAAGATGATTTTGATGATGTTCGTTTCGTCGAAATCCGACATCGGAGGCTCAAGATACAGCTGGTCAAAGTTTCAGGTTGACTTGTGGACTGAAGGTACAGTGATGATGTCATCATCCATACAGATGATGTCAGAACATGGTATGAAATTCAAAATGGACCAATCGAAATTTGACACGTGGCAGTCTGTATGGTCCGTACATGTCGATGTGGCACGATGATGTGGCAGGTGACGTTAGCAAAGTCAGTGAATCATGTGTTGACACGTGTCATTCGTACATCAGTTAGCATAGACATGGCATGCATAGTCAGCGTATGAGTCCTCATCCCCATCAGCATTCCGTACACGGGTCAGCGCATAGTCAGTAGGACACATGGCATACACGTCAACTTTATTAGCGAATGATATCTCACCACGTGGCTCCCTCCTGGTGCGGCATGTGGCCTCTGCCTCTTTCGTCTGCGTTGGTTGAAAAAAAATTGTTTGGTTTGTTAAAAGGGTGTTGGGGAGTTTCGAACCTCCCACCTGACCGTGCTAAACATGGTGCCCAACCGTTGCACCATATGCGGGTCGCTAACTATCTTTGGTGGTCGTTCCTTTTTATTAAATGTCTGTTTGAAAGTTTGTTTTAAACAAACAACGGCCGACGGGTTTGGAACCCGTAACCACCGGCTTAACAAAACTTCTAGCCACCACTAAGCCATTCGATGGCTTGTGAAGTGTGTAAGGCATGTGTCGGTTATGATAAATATACAAAAACCGAATGCTTTAATTTAAACAAATCCCCTTAAAATTAGAACCAAACAACGCTTTAATCCTTTTAAGGATTAAATTGTAACCTCCTAGAACAATAATAGTCCGGGAATAAAATAGTTAAGGGGCTTAAACAAATTATGAGAGATTTAGTGAAAATAAGGGAGGATTTTTCAAGTATTTTTCCATGTAAAGGGAATATTTTGTAAATCAATTGGTTAAAGGCCAATTTGAGTACATTTGATTTATAAAAAGGGGTGTGAGGTGAGAGTGGAGATTAAGTTTTTTTTTCAGGTGATGAAGTCTTGAAGCTGAGGTGACGAAAGAGAGGTCTTGTGGAGATTATTTTTGAGTCATTCTTGCACATTAGAGTGTCATTACGCCGCCGAAGTGCTTGAAGAATGGTTTTGGTGCAATTGTAATTGATTTGGAGATTAATCGGATCGGTCACTCTATTGGAGCAGACCCAGAGACGTAGTCACGTTTGTGACGAACTCCGTAATCAAACGCTATTTGGATTTCTCTTCTTCTCTCTCACCTTCTCTCAGTTTGTTAATTCCTTCATTTTGTTATTTCCTTAAGTTAATTTTGATTTAATTAACTTGGAATAATCATTGTAAAAATTAAGCATTCAAAATGCAATTTGGTCTAGATCCTATACAGGTCATTCCATTACTAGAGCTTCATTATTTTGATGGAACTGATTACGTATTCTGGAAAATCAGAATGGAGACTTATTTAAATTCTATAGACCTTGATGTCTAGAGCATAGTATTGACTGGGTACATTGTACTAGCTCCTTTGCCAACTACTTCTGATGAAAAAAAGAGATATGAAACCAATGCAAGAGAAAAGTATGCAATTCTTTGTGCTCTGACTAAAAATTTCTTCATCAAAGTCATGCACTGTAGTTCTACTAGAGAAATATGGACTAAATTTGAAACTATCTATCAAGGAAATGAAAACGTAAAACAGGCCAAAGTCCTCACTTTAAAACATCAGTTTGAAGAATTAAAAATGAGGGACAGTGAAAAAGTTGTTGGATATTTTATAAAAGTTGATGAAATAGTAAATGCTATGAAGGGTCTGGGAGAATAATTCAAGGAGTTTGACATTGTAACCAAGGTCATCAAAACCTTGCCAAGAAAATTTGAAGCTAAGGTAGCTACTCTAGAAGAGAAGAAATTTTTTACACAGCTTACCCTTGATAGTTTACAAGGCACTTTGACTATCTATGAAATGAGGATTAGTAAAAACAACACCTCTACAAAAGAAGCGGCATTTAATGCTGAAAGGAAAGAAAGGGATTAACTCTCTGAATCAGAATTTTCTAATTCTAAAGAATCCCATTTTGTAAGGAAAATCAAAAAGGGTTCTGGAAAGTATAAGGGAAACCTTCCCTTCAAATGCTTTAATTGTGGCAAGATAGATAACGTTTCTGCAAAGTGTCCCTATGGTGACACAAATAGTGATAATGAGAAATCTGAGAAGTTTGCCAAGAAAAAGGCTTATAGACCAAAACACAAATTTAATTCAAAAAGAAGAAAAGTTTGTTCAGCAAAAACGAAACAGATTATGAATCTAATGACTCTCTAGATGAAGAAGATGAAAATCTCTTAATGGATGAAATCATTCAACAAAATGAAATAAACAATAGCGATGTTGAAGAAGGTGAAGTGGACTATGAAGGAGAACTGAAATGTGATCTAAAAGAGCTGAGAAAACTTAAAAAATAGTTGTGTGCACAAGAACATAATGTTGTTCAAGATAACTCACAAGAGCAACTCATTAATCTTGAGATAATTTCATTAAAAACTCAACTTGAAGAATCCAAAAGAGTTGAATATTTTCTTCACATTGACATAAGTTCCAAAGATCAAGAAATTCATAAACTTGAACATGAGATTATAGATCTCAAGAAGAATATTGAAAAGTATGAAAGTGCTCTTAAACTGAATGACATGCTTAGCAAACAAAAATTAAACAAAGACAAAACTGGTATTGGCTTTGTTAAAGTTGAATGCTCAAATGACAGTGAGAAGAACAATATTGTTGCTGGAAACAAAAAGCCTGAACACAAACATTCTGAGTTTGTCAAGGATCACATTCATCCTTTTAGGAGCAACAGAATGGTTTACAACTCCTACCCTCTCTTTTATGGGTACTGTTACTTCTGTAATAAATTTGGTCACAAAGTAAATTCTTGCAGATTTATGAATGCTAGAACTCCTAGATTTGGCTTTAGGCAGAATGATGGTTTTTCAAGACAAATTAGATGTTTTACTTCCAAATCTTTGGGTCATTCAACAAAGCAATGCAATGTTGATCGGTAGAATAAATAGCTGAAAACCATCAAAGTTTGGAAACCCAAAGCAGTTAACAAAATTGAACATACTATGCCTGTTCAAACTAATTTTCACTCTAATAAGAAGGACCTATGGGTCATGGACAGTGTTTTCTCAAACCACGTGACCGGTGACAAAGAAAAATTTACAAATCTAGAAGACTATGTTGTTGGATATGTAAAGTTCAAAGACAACTCTAGAATTCAAATCAAAGGAAGAGGTTCTTTGTTACTGAATGAAGACACTCCAATCTCAAATTTTTATTATGTATAACGATTAACACATAACCTTCTATGTGTCAGTTAAATCTGTGATAGTGGCTATCAAGTCATGTTCACTTCACAAGGATGTGAAATCAAAAACTAGTTAGGTAAAGTTGTTGTTGCTGGAAGGAGAACTAAAGGAAATGTCTACAACTTATTAGAAACCTTTGGACATGAGAAAAATCATGGTATATGCTTAATGAGTCAGGTTGAAGAAAGCTAGTTGTGGCACAAGAGACTAGGCCACATTAATTTTGACAATATGGTCAGAATTAGCAAAAATCAAAATGTAAGAGGTTTGCCCCCTCTTAGAAAACCTGACTAAAGAGTGTCTCAAAGGAAAGCAAACCAAGGTAAGCTTTAAATCCAAGGAACATTTTTCTACCAAGCCTCTACAAATTTTTCATAATGACTTATGTGGTCCTACAAGGACTAGATCCATAAATGGTGAGAAATACTTCATGTTGTTTGTTGATGACTACTCTCGTATGGTATGGGTTACTTTTCTCAAGAATAAATTAGAAGTTTTTGAAAGCTTTAAAGTCTTTAGAAAACTAGTAGAAAGAGAAATAGACTTAAAACTAAAAATTTGAAGATCTAACAAAGGTGGTGAGTTCACCTCACAAGAATTCATAGACTACTGTGACAAACAAGGCATAAAAAGACAGTATGCTACTGCTAGAACACCCCAGCAAAATGGGGTAGTTGAGAGAAAGAATAGGACTATAAAAGAGATGGCAAGAAGCATGTTGAATCAAGCAAATCTAGAAAATATAAACTGGAAAGAAGTTGTTCATACAGCTATTTACATTTTCAATAGAGTGCAGATCAAATTGAAATCAAATTTCACTCCATGTGAATTATGGTATGGAAAATCTGCCCAAATTAAATACTTCAGAATATTTGGCTGCAAGTGCTTTATCAAAAGAGATGACGAAAACCCAGGTAGATTCCAATCTAAAACTGATGAAGGTATCTTTCTAGGATACTCTACACATAACAGAGCCTATAAATGCTGTAACAATAGGCTGAACAAAATTGTTGAATCTCTCAATGTTAAATTTGATGAAAATGTGTTGCCAGATGCTGAACCTATGCATGATGATGAAGAGGATGAATTTGAGCTTGATATTGTGAAACCCTAAACCTGCAAATGCACAAGAGCAAGAAAACACATTAGTTGTCAGCTCAAATCCATGCAAACAAGTATGAGAGATTCCCAATAAAATCCATCTATTCAAACTAAACTAGGAAAATAAAGAACACAATAAACTTGAAACAAAAGAGATTCAATCCTAATTAAGCTAATAGCATGATGATCTTATGGGGGAATTGGTGCCAATGAAGTGTTGCAATTTCCCCTTTCCCAATTCCTAAGTAGCAATGGTATATGATGGAGAAATGGTCAAATCTCCAAAAATATTTGAGCATAACTTTGTTGCAAATCTTGAAAAGTGACGAGTGATTGATTGAAATGGGAAAAATTGGCTCTCAATGTGAAGAGAGTAACTTTGCATATGATTGTGGATGACAATGGATTTGAGTATAGTAAGTTTAGTCAAATTGTGGATGGATGAATGAAAGGAAGATTCTCTCATTTATAGATTCCAATCTTGGAATAATGAGTGAGAATAAGCAATGTGGGATAAAAGATAATCCAATTGAATTGTCCCACTTGTCCACATGTGATTGGATGAGGAATAAGCACATTTTGGCCAATGTGCATGATAAATGCCATTGGATTCAAATTTCAATTTTGAATGTCACATGTTGGAGGGAGAAATAAATGGAGTTAATGTCACTTGGCTCAATGCACAAGGACATGTAAGAGGCATTGAATGTCTTGTTGGAAGGACCAAGTCCACTTGGCCTTTTTGAGTTCAAATGAGGGAATATTCCCTTTTGATGCTTTGTGAGGGAAAATAGAGAATTAAATAAATCAAAGTAATTGATTTATTGTGCAAGTTGCATTCTCTAGAGGATTCTAGTGAGAGAGATTAGATTAATCAAGGTTTTGATTAATTTAATGAAGAATTAGGTGATTTTGACAATTTAGATTTAAATAGATGAATTAATTTAAATCAAATTTGAGAGGAAATGATTTAATTAAATAAATGATTTTATTTATTTAACTAAAGGGAATAATGTTAGATTAAATTCAATAAGGTTTAATTTATTCAATTTAATAAGAGGACTTTAGAGACTTAATCAAATAAAATAAATTATATAATTAAAGAGGGATTGAGGATTAATTAAATTAAACTGATTAATTTAATCATTGAAAGGAGACTTAATCCAATAAATAATGATTTATTAAATTAAGAGATAGAATGTGATGAAATGTTGTCAGTAAATTGGGATCAGGTGTGCCAAAATGAACTTGTACATTTTCCATGTCTATAGATATAATCACTGAGAGTTTCAAAATTGCAAAGCCTGAAACAAAAATAGCAAGCCCTAATCTTGCTGAAGCAGAATTTGAAGATGCTGAAATCAGCTCAGAAAAATGTGAACCCAAAGTTACTTCAAAATATCTTGCTAGAAATCATCCTAAGGATCTGATTATAGGAGATAGATCTGTAGGATTTCAAACAAGAAAAAAATCTATTAACTATGATGAAAAAGCTCACATAGTCGAGCTTACTATATTTTGTTTAATCACCCAATTTGAGCCCAATTTTTTTGACGATGCTCTAACTGATGAATGTTGGCTTAATGCAATGGAGGAAGAAATTGATCAACTTGAAAAAAACCGGACTTGGGATCTAGTCCCAAGACCAAATGATAAAAATCTCATAGGTGGCAAGTGGATATTTAGAAACAAACATGATGAAAATGGCCAGGTTGTTCACAATAAGGTGAGATATGTCTACAAAGTATATGCTCAGCAAGAAGGTGTTGATTTTGGTGAAAAAATTTCTCCTATTGCTAGGCTTGAATCCATTAGAATTTTCTTGGCATATTCTATTTTCAAAAATTTCACTATATATTAGATGGATGTAAAAACTAGCTTTTTAAATGGATACTTAGAAGAAGTTTACATAGAACAGCTTGAAGGGTTTATATGTAAAAACAAACCTAATCATGTCTACAGGCTGAAAAATGCTCTATATGGCCTAAAACAAGCTCCTAGAGCTTGGTACTCTAGATTGGACAGTCACCTACTGTTAAAAGGGTTCATTAGAGGGGGAGTTGACAAAAATTTGTATGTTAAAATTGAGGGATTTGATATTCTTGTTGTTGAAATTTATGTTGATGACACCATTTTTGGTTGCAACAATATTGCCTTGAGTAAAAAATTCTCAGAAATCATGGAATCTGAATTCGAAATGTCAATGTTGGGAGAACTATCATTTTTCATAGGTCTCTAGATTTCACAACTTGACTCTGGCATCTTTCTATTGCAAGCAAGGTATGTAGAAGAAATGTTAAAAAGGTTTAAAATGGATGAAAGTCATCCTGTAAGCACCCCAATGGCTATTGGTTGTAAACTTAGCAAATTTGATGACTCCCCTGCTATAAAATCAACTGATTATAGGTCAATGATAGGCAGTCCATTGTATTTAATAGCCTCAAGACCTGACATAATGCAAGTTGTTTTCATGGTTGCTCATTTTCAATTTGCTCCTAAAGAATCTCACATCAATGTTGTGAGAATAATTCTTAAGTACATGTACAACGAACAATTGATTATAGACTCTGGTATCCCAGAAGCAATGATTTCTCTTTAGTAGCTTATACTGATTCTGACTGGGCAGGATGTCTAGATGATAGGAAAAGCACCAGTGGTGCTGCTTTCTTTCTTGGTGATCATTTAGTTGCTTGGCACAACAAAAAGAAATAATTTGTTCTGCTCTCTACTGCTGAAGCAGAATATATAGCTGCCACTTCTTGCTGCACTCAGGTAATTTGGATGTCACAGAAATTATCAGATATGGGTATTGAAATTCTAAAACCTATTACTAATATGTGTGACAATACTAGTGCAATAAACATCTCAAAAAATCCAGTTATGCACTCTCAAACTAAGCATATAGCTATAAAGTTTCATTTTCTTCATAAAAAGGTGCTAGCTAGTGAGGTATTTGTGTAATATGTTCCTACACAAGCATAGGTTGCTAACATGTTTACAAAACCATTGGATAAAGATGTCTTTGAGAGACTTCGGTCTCAATTGGGAGTGGTCTCTCAATATTTTTTATCTTAATCAGTCTATCTTGGTGATAGGGGGAGCTAGTTAGCTCTTCTTGTAGCGTATACTTTGTTGATCAAAGGTTCTTTTTGCAATTTGATGCCATGTCATAGTTGGTTCTTGTTTATCTTTGTTTGGTCTCCCTTTATCCTTGTGTCAAAAAGGGGGAGAATTTTGAGCATCTGGTTACAACTCATTATCCTTGGGTTGGCGGCTCAGTTTCGCCATCAAGAACAAAGGGGGATTTGGTTGAATCCCTCTTATGTTGTTATGTCCTTGATGTCATCTTATGGTTATCTTGCATCCTGGTGGTTATCTTCTCAATTGATAGATATTTTGATTGCCACATTCACTTCATTGGTTTTATAATCTTGGTGGCACTGATCGTTTAACTCCATGTGCAGATTACAAATGCGTGTTGAGGTATTTTGGTTATAGGTCATTTTTCTCCATTTGATCAGGTGATACATTTCTGGTTTAATCTTTTACTGGTTCAGTGATGAATTTATATAGGTTGTTACACTGTGAATTTAATAGGTGAAATCAGTCTTAATAATTCACTCGGAACTATCTTGGCATTGACACATCTTATCACAATGGCCATTTTAAGAGTACAAGTTTGGCTTTAATGAATTCAGCTTCTTAGCATTTGGTATGGGAAAATGGCATTCAAAATCTTGCATATTAGCCTGTTTTTATTTCTTAGGCATTGGAAATTACATTGCATTGGATTTCTTCATGGTGGCATTTGACCATGGGCAAGGACATTCTATTCAATCCTCAATTTGTATTTGTGTTGGGTCATTTGGTTGATCATTTAACTCAGCCTTAAGGCCGACTGCAATCATAAAAGATTAATTAGTGTTTATGTCACTTTGAACGTGACCTTGCTTTGACTTTGTGGAAACGTAAAGTCTTATGTTTTTCGCCCCTTCATGAAATAATGTTGGCATCATTGTGTTGGCTTTAGTCATTGTCTAAAGTTATCAAATGCCATAATGGTTGTCAACATGCAACCCTTGGTTAATCCCACGGATTTGACTTGGCATAATGTGTTTATTTAATCTTTGTCCTTTTCGGATTCCAAACGCCTATCTTCTTTTGCAAAGGTTTTTGCATTCTTTTTTGAGTAAGGTTAGGGAAAAAATGCTTTTTGTTTCATGTTTTTGTATTGCCGACATTCTGGCCACCACCATGCATCCTCCACCTTGGCCGCTTCATTGTTACCTTTGGCATTTTTTTTGTTGGAAAACAATCGGGAGTAGTCATGAGTAGTCAGGAGCCCTGCATAGAAGTCGCTCCACTTGTCTTCATTCAGCCATAGGGTGCAGGAACGTTTTTTTTAAGGGTGTGAGGTTGTTTCTTCTCCTTTGCAGTCTGGTAATCACTTCTTGACAGGAACCTTCACTCACTAGGTATTCTCCTCTATATTGGTTTGCAGATCCATTTTTGGACAAGCAAAATAGTTATGAAGTTGTTCTTTCTCTCTTTTGCAAAGTGAAAAGTAGAAAACGGCTATTGCTTTCAAGAAAAAGTAAAAAATATTTGCTTCTAAGTATCAAAACGTGACTGAAAATTTCATTTGAGGGTTATCATGATAGTTATTTTAAGGATATATGTTTTCTAGTTATGGGTAATGATAATATCATTGAATCTTTGCATATGCTTATCTAGGTTCATGGATAACGTTTCCTGTGAACTTATGTCAGTTACACTTCACAATGATTTTTGTTTATTAAGTTTTTCAGTCACTACATTGGACATAGATCTTAGAATATTCACTCAGTCTCACTAGAATTTGTAGGTAGTTGTTATTATGCATGGTTATTGGCTTTTGATTGCATGCTGGTTGGGGTTTTAGTTATCTCTCTTTCGTTGCAGTTTATTTGTCAGATCTCCTATGTTTTATGCATTCTTCATTACTACATGTGGGTGAAATCTGAAATTGGTTTTATTTTGCTAAAATTACTTATGATGCATTGTTGGTTCAATCAAGGAAAATGGTTATCATTTCATTATTAAATAATGTGCTCTCATTGGTTTTGTTTAAGCACTACATGTGCAGGCTTCTAGTGAAGACATGCTCTATCACACTTCTGTTCTTGGTCATTTTTGTTCTATCCTCATTAGAAAGAAAGAATCTCTCTTTTGTGAACACTGCAACATCAGATCTGACTTGACAGTTATTATGTAACCTCAAAAACAACCCTGCAAAAACTCTCTAAAATGTGAAATTCGAGTAATAATTGTAATACTTCCAAGGTGTAATGATGTTTTTTTTGTAAAAGATGAAACTAGTGAACTTAGGGTTCTATGTTGACAAAAAATTGAAAACCAAAAAAAAGAAGGAGCATCATCTTTTCTGGAGAGTACTGGAAGTCTATTCTTGTTAATAATGTTGAAAACTGGAAAACACGGTGTGTATTCATATTTGTAGTTTTCTATATGGGAAAGGATTGAAAATCAAACATCGAGGAAAGAAAGAAAAGATGTATTATTGTAAAATAGTCTGATGAGACTGTATTGTAATAGTGATAGGATTTTCCTCAAGCTACATCGAGATTAGATAATGCATTGAATTCTAAAGAGTCGTGTTTGACTCTTGAAAATTCTATGTTTTGTTTGTCAAGAGGCACTTGATAGAAATCAAGTGAAACATAGAGATCCTCTGTACTATTGTTCATTCTATTGAAAATAGAAAAGGGGTTGGTGCTCCTTGAGATTGGTGTCTCTAAACAGAGGGGTTGGTGCTCCTTGAGTTGGTGCTCAGAAATCAACCATTGAGGCTTTGTCAAAATAAATTATTGAAATGAAGGCCTAAAAAAGGCAGCAGGTTTAGGAGTGGTTTTTCTACCACGGGAGGGTTTTCCACTCGACATATCT
The DNA here is from genome assembly GCA_007115665.2 of Sequoiadendron giganteum. Classification (NCBI taxonomy): domain Eukaryota; kingdom Viridiplantae; phylum Streptophyta; class Pinopsida; order Cupressales; family Cupressaceae; genus Sequoiadendron; species Sequoiadendron giganteum. Next base: position 582,078,217 of record CM021104.1, read on the forward strand.
TGTGTCTATTCCATCTCTTTGAATCTTTTGCTTCAGTAATTTACTACTTTAAAATGCAATGTTACATTACTCATTTCAGTTTATATGATTGCATTCGATTACATGAATGACACTATCATTGAAAAATCAAAACATATGTATGGCTCTTTTCAGCTTTAGTTTAAAATGTTTAAGAATTTATAAACACTGATTCACCCCCCCCCTCCCCCCGCTCTCAATGTATTTTCACTCTAAAAGATCTGACAATTGAAATCCTTTTGGTTTCTCTATGTTAACTTCATCTTCCAATTCACCATTTAGAAAAGCAGACTTCACATCCATTTGATAAACTTAAAAAAACGTGTTTGTTGCAAATGCTAAAAAAATTCTAATAGCTTATATCCTAGCCACTAGAGAAATTTTTTCCTCAAATTCTATTCCTTCCACTTGTGAGTAACGCTTACACACATGTCTTTCTTTATTCCTTACTATGAACCCCTAAACCTACAAATGCACATGAACAACAAACAAGGTTAAATTGTTAGATTAAATTCATACAAGTATGAGGGATTCCCCATGAAATCCATTTACTAAAACTTAAAATAGGAAAAAGGGAAGAATAACTAAATAAATGAAAAAAAAATCCTAATCAAGTGAGAAAATTGATGATCCCATGTGAGAATTGGTGCCAATTGAAGTGCTGAAACTGGCCCTTTCCCAACTCCTAAATTGAAATGTTGATGATTATGAAATGGTCAAATCTAGAAAAGAGATTTGAGCATAACCTTGCTGTAAATTGTGAAAATGGTGAATGATTGAATGAAAATGGGAAAAATTAGCTCTCAATATGAGGAGAGTAACTTTGCATGAGATTGTGGATGAATAATGAGGAGATAAGTCTCTAATTTATAGATTTCAATTTGGAAGAATGAGAAATTTTTCAGCAATGTGGGACTAAATTTCAATCCAATGGTTGAATGCCACATGTCACTATGTGATTGGTTGATGGTTGTACACATTTTGGCCAAAGTGCCAATAAATGCAATTAGGTTGAATTTGAATTTGTGAAATGACTTGTTGAAGAGGGAAGGGAAATGAAGTTAATGTCACTTTTGCCAAGGAAAAGGACATGTAAGAGGCCTTAAATGCCTTGTGGGAAGGACCAAGTTGACTTGGCCTTTTTGAATTCAAATTGAGGGAATATTCCCTTTTTGATGCCATGTGCGGAAAATAGAGATTTAATAAATTAATTAAATCTATTTTCATGTGCAAGTTATATTCTCTAGAATATTTTAGTGAAAGGGATTAACTTAATCAAGGTTTTGATTAATTTAATGAAGAATTAGATGATTTGACAATTTTGACATAGATTCATGAGTTGATTTAAATCAGAATTGAGAGGAAATGATTTGATTTATTTAACTAAAGGGGATAATGTTAGATTAAATCAAACAAGGTTTAATTTAATGAAAAGACTTTAGGGATTTAATCAAAGAAAATGAATTATTTAATTAAAAGGGGAATTACAGATTAATTGAATAAAATTGATTTATTTAATTAAGAGGTGAAGAGTGATGAATTTAATCAAATACAAATTTTTCAATTAAATGACTAGCAAATGAGATGATTCAAGATGAAAAGGTGCTAGTAAATTAGGACCAAGTGTGCTAGATCAAAAATGCACATTTTCCATGTCTACACTTACCACTTCCCCAATATTCTAATTTATCTTGTTTTCAAATACCCACTTAGTTCCAATTAAGTTATGGTTTTTTGGTCTAGGCACCAGTTCTAAAGTTTTGTTTTTCTACATCTGCATAATTTCTTCAATTTCCTTCATGCATTGTTCGTCTTTACATGCCTCACTCACTATTTTAGGTTCAAATTTAGAATGTAAACATAGACTTACCTCAACTTCAATAGCTTTGCTTCTTGTTAATACTCTTTTCCTCTTGTCTCTAATATTTTTTTCTTCGGAATGAATCTTTTGAACATATTTAGGGATCTTAGGGGTCTTTTTTGGAGCTTCTTCCTCTTCATTATGTACTTATTTTTCTTCATCTTTTTGTTCTTCTTCTCTACAATTAGGTCCATCTAAATTATATCCATTTATTGCAATTGAATTCTAAAAAATTTCATTAACCTTAACATTTGGACTTTCAACAATCTTTCTCAGCCTTTTGTTGTAACATACGTAATCTTTTATTCTAGTATAATATCCAAGGAAGATACCTTCATCTGACCTTGCATCAAACATTCCTAATTTTTCTTCATCTATTTTGACATAATATTTACTTCCAAAGACTCTAAAGTACTTGATAGTTGGAATCCTTCCATACAATAACTCATAGGGAGTCTTTGTGTTGTTATCTTTTTCTTGAACTCTATTAAGTATGTAAACAATAGTATGAATTGCTTCTCTCCAATAGACTTATAGTATATTTTATTCTTTCATCATAGTTCTAGTAGCTTCTTGAACCATTTGGTTTTTCCTCTCAACCACTCCATTTTGTTGAGGATTTATAGGGGCATACAAGTGCCTCGTTGATCCATGAACTTCACAAAACATGTTAAACTGATTGGAGTTAATTATCCACCTCTTTCAAACCTTAAGCATTTTATCTTCAAATTCATTTCATTCTCAACCATAGCATTAAATTATTTGAATCTATTGAGTGCATTAGATTTTTCTCTAAGAAAATTAACACATGTCAATCTAGAGTAATCTTCAATATGTCACATTAAAAGATTCTTAACCTTGTAGGACCACTAATATTTGTATGTATTAATTCTAGTAGTCCAATAGCAAATTTTTCCTTTCCTTACTTTCTTTCCAAACTAATAATTTTGCAAACAACATTGATAGGATTTGTGATTCTTGGTAGATCTCTCACTACATGAACTAGACTGATTCTCACCAAATTATCAAAATTCATTTGGAACCTCCTATAATTCCATAACCAAATATAATTAATCTAATACATAAAGCAATGACCATCAACACCCGTAAGCTGATAGATGTTTCCATCAGTCCTCTTACCAAAAATAGTCATAGTTCTAGACCCTTTTTAATCTCACATGTTTCATTTCCTTAAACACAAGATTATATCCTTTGCTACACATTTTTCCAACACTCCAAAGATTATGTATTAAAAACTTAACATAGTAAACATCTTCAGTGTTATGCTTACAATCAAAATTGATTGAACCTATTCCACAAATCTTAGCTCCTAAATTATCTCCAAATTTAACTAATCCTCTATCATAATTTTCAATTTTAACAAAATCACTTTTGTCTTAGGTCATGCGATTAGAGCATCTACTATCAGCAACCCAGTAATTCTTATCCTTTTTAACATGAAAAGAAAAAACCATAATACCTTCAATCTTATCCTTCTTCTCTAGAACGCTTTACTTCACACAAATTTTAGAGTTAGCAAAACTAGATTCATATTTTATAGCCAAGAACAAGCATTCATTTTCATCAACATCTCCATAATAAAATTCCTCATAAGGAATACTAGCATCTTCTTTGACATAGTAACTTATTTTAGTCATCTTTCCTTTATTCTCCGTACTCTTATTGTTCACAGCTCTTTTGCACATCTTGAAGCATAATGACCTACATTTCCACAAGTAAAAAATTTGGAAGGTAGTTTACGTTTGTAATCATATGTTCCCTTTTCATCCTTCTTACAAATTTAGCTTCCACATCATCAAGATCTTCTCCTTCTGAATCTTCAATATTTTGATTTTCTAGCCTTAAAAGCAGTCTCCATTTTTGTACCATTTTTCAAACCAAGTTTTCCCATTTCAAATGAAGTTAGCATAGAAATAAAATAGGTATTAAAATTTTAAACTTCCTCAATAGCATATACCTTTTCATTATATGATCAGGAAGAGTACTGAGAACTTTCTTTACCACCCTAGTTCTTTGACTTGTGCATGAAGACCTCTCATAGCAATTACTAGCTCATCAACTCTCTACATGTTGGTTGAAATTGTTTCATGTTCAGATATTCACACGGTCTCAAATTATGCCTCCAGATTCTACAACTTTAGTTTATAACCTTGTCATCTCCTTCATAAATACTTTCAAGCTTATCCATAACATCTTTAGCAATATTAAGATTCATAACTTTAACCAATTCAAAAGTTGAAAGATTGTTCATCAAAATAAATATTGCCTTAGCATTTACCTCATGTGCCTTGATCTCATTATTTTTGCTCAAACCATACTAAGGTTCAGCATATTGATTGTTTATTTCCTTTTTGATCTCAAATCTATGAGATGCCAGATATCCTTCAATATGCATCTTCCATAATGCATAGTTTATTCCATAAAATCTAGGGAAATCAATCTATTTCGCCATCTCAGATCTACCTCAAGAGCTTAAGCTCTTCTCCAAGGAACCTTACTTTGATAAAAATTGTTGAATGAACAAGAAAAGGAATAGGGTAGGTGAATCAATTGTAAAAAATTACAACATCAAATTCCTTAACAATAATCTGATCCACATGTATTCATTAAACCCTCATTTTGTTAAAGTAACCAATTATGAAATATAGATAATAGAAACTGAAATAACAACACCATTTATAAGAGAAAACCAGATTTACATGGAAAAAACAATGAGGAAAAAACCATTGTGAGGATTAGCTCACAATGTAAGTAATTGCAAAACCAATACAATGGCTCACTGCCAAAATAGGACACACTATCCAAAAAGGCTCATACCTAGGGCTCACTACCACAAAAATAAACAAAGAAGATAGAAGAGATATGTTACCTAGAGAATAACTTATCAATGCAACAAGGAACCCACCACAAATGCTCCAACACTTATGCAATCTTGCATGAAAGATTCCAGATGCCTTCAACTCATTGCCTTTAGGAATCCAACATTTCAAAATTTGCACTGCTCTGCTCAAATTCACATCTATACTTCTATAATTTTCATCACACTCTTCACTCACATCAATCTCACATCTATATTTCCTCCCCCTCTTTCATCTCACAACAACATCGTTCTTATTTATATCAATTTTATCCTTGAAAACCTTCTCCAAGGTCGGAAACTATCTATTATATTTAAAATTTCAAATTAGGTTGGCATCTAAAAGTTCCCATAATGGATAGGAATGAAGAGAACCCATATAAATCCTTAATTAGGACCAAAATTAATCCTAACACACCTCAACAAACTTTCATAAAATTTTCATGTAGTGCTAACACAAGGTCAGCCAATACCCGTGCTAAACACCATAAAACATCAACTACATGCTTTCTTAAATCAATCTAAAACTTTTGGACAACAAAATTCACTTGAACACAATCTATAATAATCCTCGAACCACCTAAGATCCAAAATTGAATTTATAAAAACTTGCAACATAGAAATACTTCAACCTAGAACATCTAGTAAACCTTATTTGCACACTGACGCAAGCAACACACACTGTACTATACCAAATCAAGTGAAACCTTGAATTCTAAAAGATACAAAAATTATAAGAAACTTGGAAAATACTCACAACCTAAAGCCAAACTATGGAAAAACACAGAGAAAATACATTTCTTCCAAGCCATATAAAACATCATTGAAAAATTGGTTCACACACTGGTGAAGTATGTCACTTCGTACAATGATCTAGAAACCCAAATTATAAAAATAAAAAGTAGTGACAACCTTGAACAACATTTTAGATCGACATAGGCATAGTATCAATACAAAAGAAATGTGGATCACACCCTAGTGCATTTTCTGAACACTTGCAGAACACTATTTTCTCTATATATCAAATTCTATCAAAAGAACTTGGAAACCAAGTACCAGATACATCATCTTAGTTCATTACTTCATTCCATGCATCTCCAGAAATTGCAACATAAAGATAGCTCCATGTACTCACAACACTTCCTCAATATCTCAGCTACACATGCATAACCTGCAACAACCTATTTTTCTCTTTTTCCACAATTTTCTCAATATCCTCAACATCTTCATCATGCAAAAAACTTCTTTAACACATAGTTGAAATCAATGACAACACCTTCATACTTGTAACAAGTATGTTTTTAAATAGTTATCAAAAGGTGAATAAGTAATTAAAAATTAATTTTCAACACCTAGCACATTAGGTATTATGTGGTAGCATTAGAAATAAAAACCTTCAAATTTATATGTAATTTTTCTATATTCTTATATATTGGTGTTGAAACTTATTAGGATTTAGATAAAACCTTAGTTGCAAGTTTCAGTTGGTAGTGTAATTTATGAATAATAGAAATAATAATAGTTGGGTTGCATTCTCCCTCTCTCCCCACTTATCAATATATGTTAAGTATCATGTGGATCATCCTCATAAGTCTTCTACTAAGTCAGCTTCTAGTAGCTTTTCTAATTTTGTGGCTTCTTCTTAGATGTGTCATTCAAGTATCACATATCATATTTGTAGTGTCAAAAATTGTACTCCCTTAAGGTGAAAGTAAAATTTCATGTTGTATTTGGAAATTTATTTAGTATCCTCCCCATTAATACATTATATAGACATTCCTTAGCTTTGACCATTCCCATCACCGTAGGACAACATGCTAGTGCCACCCCAAAAAGTGCCTTATCGATCATATATGACCAAATTAACCCAAAACGTGCTCATCTTTTGAATGAGTTTTGATTAATTAGACCCTAGAATTGTAAACAATATTTGAGCATGTAAAAAAGGGATGGACAGGAGCGCTAGCACCATAGTCTAGGTTTTTCTCCCCAACTAATTTGATTTCTTGTTTATGTCACTCTCTAACCTTAGAGATGTGAATTCAAATTTGTGCCTTGGTGGAAAATAAATCCAAAAATATATAAATTAAATGAGTCCACCTACACTTTAATTTACTCCTATGTTCCAATATAAATATGTAGTGATGGAAAACATATCCCTTTTTCCTTTGTTTAGGAATAATTAATGAATAAAATGAGCTTAAAGTTGCCTTCATTTAGTTTTGTAATGTTTTTTACACATTCACATGGCCTTTTTAATAAAATGGAATTAATGGTGCCTTATTTAGGGTGTTGTGAAGTTTCTTTACTCTTCTACACTAATCTAGGGCTTTATTAATTAACTAAGATCAAATTTTCCTTAATTGGCCCCTTTAATTAAAATACAAGCCTAACTAATTGTAAATTTTGAGGGATAAATCCTGACATTCATAAATGATATTACACAACACTTAATTTTACAAGGTGTGTGTCCTAGGTTAGTGACCTAGGACCCATTTTCCACCTTGTAAAAAGGGTCCTCACTAGGTCCTAAGACCCTATTTTCACATAACATTACACATTGTCCAAACTGTGTCCTAGCTAAGTGAGCTAGGACCCATTCACCACATGGCGAATGGATCCTCACTTAGACCTAGGATCCCTCTTTTGGATATGTTTTTGGTGGTATTTTAATGATTTCAAATCCTAGATCTAATTTTGGCCTATGATATTTGAATTTCGGGAATTAATATTAATTTATGTATAAATATAAGGTTATTTCACATAGTTTTGTCTATGTTTTCAAGCGTTCAAGTCTTAATTGAAAATTTATGAGATCAAGAGATCACAAGAGCATTTCTATGGAATTTAAGAGCAGAGTATTAAACATTATTGTAGCAATAAAGATTTGTCTCATCATGTCAAAGGAATAATGCATCTCATGAATGTTTTTGAGCTAATGTGTTGATGTAGAATTGGAGATCCTATTCGAGCATCATTTAACATCAATTTTCATGATCAATATCTACATTCATTGAGGCCACTTCATCCAAGTTTGTTGATTTGTACTCAAAGGTTTCAATTAAGTTTTGGTGAGATGTTACATATTGTTTGTTCATTTATCATTCCTTTTATGCATTATTTCATCATAAGGTTTAATTACCAAAATGGGGTTTGACCAAGGAAAGCTCTTGTTCCCTAATAAAACAATATTTTTCTCTCCTTTGATGCGTGATTATAGGTTTTTGGTTGAAGATCATTTGGAAATATTTTTTTTTTAAGTTGTCAAAGTTTTCGCCTTTCTTGCAAAATCACAGAAATTGAGCTACATAATTTATTTTTGAGTTTTCAATAATCTCCAAGTAGGATCTAGGAGTGCATACATTGAAGAACAAAACCTAGAAATTGATTTTTTAGAACCCTAGATAGGACCCATTTGCCATAGGGAAAATGAGTCCTCAATGAGGCCCGAAAATGCACTTTTCGCAATAGGTACACAACATATGACCTTCTTAAAAAAATTATTTTTATTGGCATTTGGGTTAGGATCGATTTCTATAACTAATTTATGCATTATAACCCTCATAATTGAGTGAAATAGAGAAAAAATAGGTTGCATACATTTCATAATCCATCTTGGATCCCCCAAGACCAACACACCTATTTTTCTTTGTTTCATTTTGGTGAACCCAAATTTTGAGCATTGTTGTTTTTCATTTATTTTGGATTCCTTTTCATCCTAGATTTAGATCTTATATTTATTTGCATTCATTTGCATTTAATTAGATCTCATTTAGGGTGTCTAGTTTGCATAAATTTTTTTATTTCATTTAGGTTTTAGAATTGCATTGTTTGCCTTCTTTATATCTAAAAAATATTAAAAAATAATTCATATTACATATCGTTTACATCACATAAACCTGCATTTGAAATTGATACAAAATTGCATATCAAACTAGGTCTTTTAGGTCATCATTTTGTCACATTTTTCACTTAAATTTCACATTGGATTCTATATAAAATCAAACTAAAACATAGTGTAGCAGACTTGAATTTGAAAACTAGTAGAAAAGACTTTAAAATCTATCAAATCAGTTTCAAAAACCTTATCTAGGATCCATTCGCCATAGGGTGAATAGTTCCTTGATCGGGCTATAATCTACACTTCTGCAATTTAAAATCTTCATATTTGTGCTTATGTTTGTTTCTTTTAGATTTGTGTTTCAGTTTGCTAAGTTTTTGTTTCATCAATTTTATAATATCTAGCTTAATTCAATACATGTAGTGCATTGTCTAATTTCAAATTGTTGCATAGTGTAATAAAAAGATTACTTTGTTTAAGTCTGAAAAGCTAAAAAATGGATGTGTTTTAGAAATGTGTGGAAGTCTTTATTCTCCTTGGTTGATGTTTCAAGTTGTGTTTTTTACAATAATCCTAATGCAATTAAATCTAATCATTCTCATCCAACTCCTAATGATTATCCTCCTGAAGTTGACATCATAGGAGAAGATTATGCTAACATGCATGAGTTCATAATTGAGTTTCTGAACAATCTTGAGAATAAGGAATCCTTTTATCATTCCATGAAAAAAGCAACACAACTTCAAATGTTTGGTCTATTACATCCTCAAATTGAGTCACAAACTAAGCCTAAATTTCCAATAGTGAGTGAACCTAGCTCCTCTAATCAAGTGCATACCCATCCATCTTATGTTAACAAAGTGAACACTCCCATCAACCTTGAAGAGACTTATGTCCAAGGCTGTAAAATTTTAACCAATCAAGCATATGACATAACCAATGAGCATGAAATTCATAAACTTTTAGAGAAAACTCCTATTGAAAAAACCAAAGTAATAGGATATCAAGATCCTCCTCCTAATATAATTGTCCTCATTCCTAAGGAACAACCAATGCCTTATGAGGATGACATGATCATCTTAGATCCCCCTCCTCCACGTCTACCTCAAAAATTTGGTGAATCAAGAAAGACACAAAAGCCTTATAAGCTCAAGAAGCTCAAATTTCCATGTCCTATGTCTGAAAATAAAAGAATCTTACACATGCATCTAAATCAAAGACTTATAACATTACCACCCATTAGAGAAAATCCAAATCCAAATCCTAAGAACACAAACATGTATCATTGTCGGTATCATAGAGTTCCTGGATAGAGTACTGATGAGTGTCATGCTTTAAAACAAATATTTAAGCAATTTGACATCATAAAAGTAATCCCTTAAAAGCATGCATCTCGCTCCTTACCACGAAATAGTTGTAGGCTCATAAAATTCTCACTATTACATGTTATACAATCATAGAAACTCATTCTATTTATCACAAGGAGCTCACTCTCATTACCTATCTCGGATCACTCTTGTCTCACACTTAGTGGGGGCAAGGGGTTAGATAGCCTTGTCCTAGTTTTGGTATTTGATGATTGTCCCTTTGGCTAGTTATTTTCCTTTTTCATATACTGACCGAGATTGGGATGCAGACAACCTACTATAAGGTTTAATCACATGTGCCTTACTAATTTTTGGCTTTTTTTTCTTTTTCAAGTTCTTTATGTGATTGCATGTGCATAATATGATCCTTGTGATGTTTTGTTTGATGTATCTCTCTCTCTCTCTTGGTGCATTCCTCTATATGTATCTACATTCTTCTCTATGTCCTAAACATTTTACCTTTTTATTTTTTATTGTGTTTTCCTTTTGGGGATGATGCAAGGAGTCAAGACATTTAGGTCCCTTCCATGTTGACCCAAAATGATTTTTCTTTGTTTTCACTCTTTTTGTGTCATTCTTCCAGTTCTATGAATATTTGGAGAATGATGGCTTTTCGATGCTCTATGAAAACATTGTAGCGTAGATATACGAACCCTGAATCCATAGATCCCTTATGTATTCTTGGGGGCAACCCCTCCTTCCTTTTTCATGGCATAGTTTTATTTTGGAAAAGTATGACTTGGCATAGGGTTTTTCGAGGAAAACCCTCTTGTCTTAGGAGTAAACATTGGCTACTTTAAATAAATTTCTCACAAAAATGGTGTTAGCAACTACGTTAAAGTGGGGGCATACATTGATGATATATTTCCACATTTTTTCATGTTTCATAGTGTTTTTCTTCTTTCTTGTGATTTTTCCTTTTCTTGGTGGTTTCATTGGGTTTGAGGTCCTCCAAGAGTGTGATATTTCTTAGTCTATGACTTTCCTCTTAGTGGCTTGATGCGACACTAGGCATCCCATAAGTGGTAATATATTACTCTTGATTTGTCCTCTCTTGGAGACATTAGGAATGATGATCCCTAAGAAGAAGACCTTACACGAATGAAGACAAATCCCCTTGAATGAAAACATATATATGCATAATATTCATAAGTGTTTGGAATAATACAACTTACTGACCTTGTGAAACTTGAGACCCTAATTCAGGGCCACCTAGCATAACACGCCTTTCTTTCTTGTGGAGCCTTGCCATGTGCATTAGTGATTAGCATAACACACCTTGTTAAGCATGAAATAGGAATGTGAGTGGCACCCTATCAAAGTTATCAGAGGGATAGCTCTAGTATGTTATGTATAGTAAGATCTGACACAAAGGTATGAATTTTTCACTAAGCCACCTTCTTGGAGGGATACTCACCTATTGGATGGTCTGAGGTTCCATTACCTCAAAGTGAGTGTATGCATCATTTTCATAGTGGACATCAAGTTTTTCCTATGAATGTTTTTTGGACAAATAGATGAGATGTCTTCCACATCATGTTGGATAGTCGATGCTTGATTTGTCTCCCTTTTCTTTTTGGTCTTTGATTTTGCATGATTATGAATCTTTGTCATTGTTTCGTACATAAGTGTTTTGAATGTCTACTTTAGTGTGAGTTTGAAACATGGTCATATTGTCACTAAAGTGGGGGAAAAATTGTAGTGATGAAAAAAAATCCCTTTTTCCTTAGTTTGCGAATAATTAATAAATAAAATGAGCTTAATTTTTCCTTGATTTAGTGTTATAATGTGTTTTACACATTCACGTTAAGTTTAGGGCCCTTTTTAATAAAATGGACTTAATGGTGCCTTATTTCGGGTGTTGTAAAGTGTATCTTTCCACTTTCACACTAATTTAGGGATTTTTTAATTAATTGAGATCAAATTTTCCTTAATTGGCCCCTTTAATTCAAATTCAAGCCTAATTAATTACAGATTTCGAGGGATAAAATACGACATATATAAATGGTATTACACAACACTTAATTTTACAAGGTGTGTGTCCTAGGTTAGTCACCTAGGACCCAATCGCAACCTAACGAATGGGTCCTCACTAGGTCCTAGGACCCTATTTTCATATAACATTATGCATTGTCCAAAGTGTGTCCTAGCTAAGTGAGCTAGGACCGATTCACCACATGGTGAATGTTTCCTCACTTAGACCTATGACCCCTCTTTTGGATATGTTTTTGATGGAATTTTAATGATTTCAAATCTTAGATTTGATGTCGGCTTGTGATATTTGAATTTCAGGAATTAATGTACAGTTATGTATAAATATAAGATTATTTCACATATAGTTTCATCTATTTTTTCAAGTTTTCATGTCTTAATTACAAATTTATGAGATCAAGAGTTCACAAGATAATTTCTATGGCATTCAAGAGAAAATTATTGAAGATTATTGTAGAAATCAAGAGCCATTTCATCATGTCAAAGTAATAATGCATCATTCATGTTGTTGAGCTAATGTGTTGATGTAGCATTGGAGATCTTATTCAAGCATTGTTTTACATCAAGTTTCATGATCAAGATCTACATTCATTGAGGCCACTTCATGAAAGTTTGCAGATTTGTACACCAAGGTTTCAATTAAGGTTTGTTGAGTTGTTACATATTGTTTGTTCATTCATCATTCCTTTTATGCATTGTTTCATCATAAGGTTTAATTACTGAAATAGGGTTTGTCCAAAGCAAACCCATATTCTCTAACAAAACAACATTTTTCTCTCCTTTGATGTGTGATTGCAAGTTTTAGGTTGAAGATCATTTGGAAAGAAAAATTGCAAAAGTTGTCAAAATTGTCATCTTTCATGCAAAATCATAGAAATTGAGCTACAAAATTTATTTTTCAGGTTTCTGATAGTCTCCGACTAGGATCTGGGAGTGCAGACATTAAAGAGCAGAACCTAGAAATTGATTTTCCAGAACTCTACATAGGACCCATTTTCCATAAGGTGGATGAGTCCTCAGTGAGGCCCGAAAAATCATTTTTTGCAACAAGTAAGCATTTGACCTTCTTAAAACTTTCCTTTTCACTAGTATTTGGGTTAGGATTTATTTTTGTAACTCATTTATGCATTAAACCCTCATAATTGTGTGAAATAGAGAAAAAACAGGTTGCATCCATTTGGTTAATCCATCTTGGATCCCCCAACACCAACACACCTTTTTGTTTTTTTTTTTCAAAATATCAGATTTATTATTTCAAATTAAGAGACAACATATGTTTTTTATGTTCATAGTTATAATACAAGTAGATTTTATTCTTGTTTAATTTTAGAATTGATAAAACCTGGAAACCATCTATATGATCCTCGTTTCATCTAAGATTTTAATATATCATTTATAATATATAAGAGCTCTAAAGGATACACTAATACAATGATTTTGAGGTGGTGAAGATGGTAGGTCTAGAATCTATATTTAGTGAAAGAATAAAAATATATTATAGAACCACCTAGCAAATCTAGTCAATAGTCATATGTCCTATTCCCATTGGGAATGGTAATACAATAAAATGTCTTGGATTTTGATTTTTGTCTCTAACAGTATGTTGTAAAATGAGATTTTGAGATACATAACAGCACACATGCTTGATTTCTACTAGTTGAAAGATAAACGATTATATAGCTAAACAGTGTATATCAAACGATGAGGTGTCACATGGTAACTATCTTTATTATTAATAGTTCAAATGAGAGGCTCAGGAATAAGTAGAATATATGGAGAGGGATGAATAAACATGTTGAATTATTTCATTGGTTGTTGCAATGCACATGTATGAATTTATTATTATTATTTTAAATACAAATTTTTAAATGATCTATTTTCCCATGAGATTTTAGCAGCTACTTAGTACTCGTAACCTTATATTCATAATTTATTAGTACTTCCACAATAATTATATTAATAGAAAACTATATGTAAGTAATTATGTTAGGGAGGCATACAAGAAAATAATTTATATATATATATATATATATATATATTGAGAAAAAATAAATATATATTTAAATTTTATCAATTTTTAATTAATGATTGAAAAGTTAGGGGTATCAAAAATTTTATTGGTAAAGAGTCATTTTATTTTTTATATCAATTTGATATCTTTAACTCTTCAATCAACAATTAAAAATCGACAAAACCGAAACATATATTTGTTTGTTCTCCTTGAGCAATTATAATTACAAATAATGTTTATTTTCAAATATATAGTATTTGTACTTTAATATTTAATACATCCTTCAAAGTAGGCAAACAATCATTCAATAGAATATGAAGGTTCTAGTAGCCCATAGAGTTATAGCTAATTATCAATTGATGAGTTTTTGAAAGAGCATATATGTCTTTATTGCTAATTGTTGAAGTCTTCATTATATAAAATTTTAAAAGAGTATATAACAAAATGAGACATATATTTTTTTTCCATAACTAATAAAAATATTTAAAACACAAAGGGGGAAATAATAGGAACCAAAGCTGAAAAGCTAAAGAAAATGCCTCTTATTTGAAGAATAATATTTCCTAAGGAAAATGCAGAGAGTTTAGGCATGGAAAATATCCTCTTACACTAGAGGAAGTGGACTTGGTGTTAATGGAATCAAGTATTGGGCAATGGTTTGTATATTTTTGTAGCATCTAGAGAAGTATGTAGAGTGAAAAATTGAAAGAATTACAATCCCTTTTCCCCAAACTTAAACACTAAAGACACTCTTTCAAATTCAAAATAGTTGGAACCATTATCTTTGTATATTCCTAATGTGTTTTCTCTTGATTATATTTTATCTAATCAAAGTAATGTGTTTGTGAAAAATGACAAGGATAACATAGTAAGGATTTTAACTCATACATGGCAATGCTTTGGGCACAAGTGTATCAACTATCCAAATGCCAAAATATTTAATTATTTTTTCATGAATTGAGATACCAAAAGCTATGATACCTTTACCAAAAAGATGCATGCATGCTAGAAAGGTTTTGTTAGTAAACCTAATGAAGCAAGGCTTGGATAAGGAGGGACCAATCTCAATATATTAAAGTGGGGAAGTAAAATGTGTTAGGAAGGAAATAGGGTGGTGAACCTATCTATCTATTGTTGAGGTTCATATATTCTTTTTATGTTCATAGTTGTAATGAAAGTGGATTATGTGCTTATTAGTCCCTACCTTTAAAGGCAGAGACTAATGTTTTTGAGTGACGGGATTTTTGCATTAAGCTACTTGGGAACTCCCATTGGGCGATCATATAGTTGCTTAACCTATGGTCGATGGCATTTTTCCCATATTTCATAATTTTCTACTGGATTTTTCTAGTTTTTCATTGGCCGGGTTTTTTTGCCTATGGTTTTTTTATTTCCCATTTGAAATTATGGACCTAGTGAAAGAGAAGAGAGGGAAGCAAAAAATTATATATTTGTTTCAAAGCTTTTTTTTTTGTGGATGTGTCCTCTTCTTGTGTGCATATGAGTAGGTGTCATTCTTCATGGTTGGAGAATCAACATTTAGCATTCTTCATGGCAAGTACGACTGTTGTCCGACCTGCTTCATGCAGTGTAGGCCTACAAGAAATGTCATTCTAAAGCCTCGATGCTCATTGTAGGAACCACCGTCTAGCATTTGGCCTGGAGTTGGAGCTAGGGTTTGCAAGGAGTTTCAATGTTCTTCTCTCAGGCTAGCATTTTAGGGTAAAATATTACTCTATGTTTGTACTCTTAGCATGTTTTCTCTTTTGACTTGTTACTTTTCGCAAGGCTACCACCAGGAATTCTCCCCTTGCATTTTAGCACCTCCTTTTTTAAGCTTTTATGACTTCATGATATATTTCTTATTTCGACATGGCTAAGAAATAGGGACATGGAAGCCATCCAAGAAAAATATGTAGCACAATAAGATTTTTCATGTATGAATTTCCACCCATAAGCCCTAATCTTAGAAAGCTCAAAATCTTATTTTTAAATAACCAAATTTGCAGATATTATAATTTTAGTTGTTGTGGTAGACATGCATGCAAAATGTGGAAATGTAGAAAAGGCACGTGAACTACTTGACAAAATGCTTGAAAGGGATGTGCTCCCATGGACTTCAACGATTGCAGGATATGCACAATATGTATTTTTGAAAAGGCTTAGCAATTTCATTCTCGCTATTTAGATCAAATCTCTTCCAACTATGGATTGAATTTCTGAATATTTGCAATATTCTAGTGGTATCTTAGACATCTCTTGCCGGCTAGGAATTTAACTGCATTACAATAGTGGATAAACATAGCCACAATAAAGCTATTGTATTCTGCATTCTTAAATCATTTGATTTGGATTTGTGCTTTGGTTGCTTACTGGAAGGCTTTTTTTTCTCAATCTAGTTTACTTACTTTACCATTAAGGTACTTGTGGACACTCCTTGGGTGATCATATAGTTGCTTTATCTATGGCCCGTGGCATTTTTCCCCGATTTCATAATTTTGTGGTGGCTTTTGTGAATTTTTCATTTACTAGGTGTTTTTTTGCCCATGGTTTTCTTATTTTCCATTTGAAATTATGGCCCATTGTTTTGTATTAGTTTCAAAGCTTTTTCCTCTATGGACATGTCTTTTTCTTGTGTGCCTATGAGTAGATATCTTTTATGAATTTTTCCCTGCTGGATGTTTTTTTGCACAACCAAGGAGGATGTTGGAAAAGGTTATGGAATTTGGCTTTACACTTGCCAATTGCATTTTCTTGAAAGTTTCTAAAACCTTTTGAAAAATCCATTTTGTGCATATCCTTCAATCATTATAGTCCAAAGGATCACATCTCTTCAAATCATTATGTGTGCTACCATTCCCATATAGATGAAGGAACTCTGAACTTTTAATATTGTGCAAGTTCAGGTCCTTAAATTCCTAATAGTAAAAATATTTAACTTATCTGGGGAAAGTTCACGATATTGAAAGTGCCAAATCAATCTCACAACTATGAAGTGAATCTTCTAAGTAAAATGTAAATGTAAACAGGGCATCAGGGTTTTCTTTGAATTACCTTATTATTATTTAGTTACATTTATATATTTCTACATTTGTTTGTTCTTTAGTTTTGACACAATTCTAAGTTTTTATCCTAGTTAAAGGTCAATACATATCTTTTGAATAATCTCTAGAACATAGTTACTAAATGAAACATTTCTACGATGGTGTTTCCTTAAGGCATTTTGTCAAACATTTGTGTGCTACGTTTGTGCTTTCCAAACTTTAAATTGTTGCTCCTCAAAATAATGCCTCTGCCTAAACTATTAGATGGTTAATAGCTCACCACGGGCGTCACAATCACAAGTCCAGAAGGTATGCTATCTAAAGATTTTCATTTGTAATGCTTGTCAGAATTGAACTCATATCCACATTTGCAAGATATATAAAATATAGAAAAAAATTTGTAAACCAATTTGACACACTTATTTTGTCATTTTATTTCTAAGGATAGCATTTAGTCAAATCAATTTAAATTACATAACCAAAAATAGTTAATAGCTCTGAATTAACAAAACAATTGGATTGAATGTTAATGACCTATCACTACCCATTGTGACTAGGATCAAAGATTCAGATGGAGAGCATTGACAGGTTGAAAAAAAAATTGAATCATGTAGTATTTGGGTACTTGCAAGTACAAATGATATATATCCATATTAAGATATTTTACATGAATGGATCTAGTAATCAGCTGATCAAAGAACTAAATTGATTAACACAAGCCAAGAATATCCACCTGCCACCATATGAACTAGTATGCATGGCAAGTGAACTAAGGGTTTTCCTCATAGAGACATCAAACAGTGACACTATTCAATTCACAACATGTGCAAGGACAACAAAATTTGAATACAAAAAATTTCTCCAATGCACAGTACAAACAACAGATGGAGATCTGGATTGTCACCCGCACAAACAATTGCTAGAAAATAGCTTCCCTCAGCTTGCGGCAATACCCTTTGTAAATTACAAGAAAGACATGTCTACAGTAATTTTCATGCTACGCAAATTTCAATTACAAGGAATGTTTACACTTGCAATGGACAATTCCATAATAGCAACTGGCAAACAAGACAATGTTGTGAGATCTACACTCAGCTAAAAATCCAATTTGCAACTTCTCACAGGTGCTTGTTCTGCCCAAAATAATTACTTGACTTTTATAGTTCATCTAGTTTCAATTTCCTTTCATAGAATAAGAAACATCTTTTTTGTCTTACATTTTTGTTTAAATAAAATTGTTTTGTTTTAGAAAAAAAACTAAATTTGTATTTGGTCATTTGCATAGATGATTCAGAATTCAGGCACTGCATTGCAAATGATAAAAACTAAAGCAACATGTACAGCGCAACTTTCTCTCTAGACATTGAACCTAATTTACCTCCATCAACAGCTCAACAACTACAAAAGAATATTTTCCAAATGCTTTCTTGCCCTCATATATGATTGCATCTTCTCTAACATTTGACAGAACTATTCTCCATCTTCACATATAATAACTAAACAATTTTTGATAGTTGATTAGATCCATAGTCCAGAGCATATCTGTTCATATCTTGGGCATCTAGGCATGGATTTCATGACATAGGTAATGGCTTGGCATTTTTAACTTGAATGAACTTGACCCAATGATCCATTTCACCATTTAGTTTCAAAAAATGAAAATGTTGTCATATCTGATAAGCTTCAGACTTAAATATTCAAGGCTATCTACATTTTGATTATCTCAATCAATAAGACATTCCATTTTATCAATTATTTTGTGTTGTTATATGATGTGATGAGAACTAAACTCGTTAGATTCCTTTGTATATGTCATTCGCTATTCTATTTTGTAATTTGTTGCATAACCATATTTTCGAAATGCGCATTTATGTAATAGATGAGTGTTGCTTCATTTTTAATTTTCTTCGTACACTTTTGTAGCTTAAGAAGCTCTTAAAGTATTGCATATTTCATTCTTTGTGGTTAGTTTAACATGACAACAAACGCCTAATGTAAAATTTTAATATTGATTATACAATATTTCACATTGGTAATCATTCTTTCCTTGATGAATATCATATCTTCAGCTTTTTTATGATCATGTTTTGGAATGGAAGCGCATATTTAGCAAGAAAGATCTTATATTTTATAATTATTTGAATTCCCCTTATACAAATAATGGGAGCATGGTTACTATGGACAGGTATAGTGAATTTTACCAATGGGAGATCTCCTCAACCAATTCATGAATGCTTTTACAGATCATCATGACTTGGAAATTCTTATTATAAAGTGTGACTCTTCTATAGCATGCATATTTGGCTAATGATTTTGCTACATGATACTCTAACATAATGCAAGGTTATGTCTCTTCATTATAGGGTGTTGGCATAACTAATACAACAACTATCTATCTCTTGCATGTATTAGATGAAATCCTTTCATTCTATAAATAAAGTATGATCTTGGCAGTGAGCTATTTGATAAAATGCTTTGGTAGACATAAATCATGAGACCAAATTTCTTTGAGACATTCTCCCAAACAGTTCACTGCCTTGTCTACACTATTGCTTAATATTATGCTTCGACAAATTTTTCCCAAGCATCCATGACAGCCTATAATGTCATAAAACCACTTTTCTTTGAGGCATAGAGCTTCTCATAGTTACTCTCTTTGAACACTTTGGGTTCTATAGGGAATGAGTTCTGATTTAAGAATTTATAGAAATTATAAAACCAATCTACAAGCTAATCCAAACTCAAACAAAATCCACACAATCTCCTCAACTGCATAGTACTATCCTTTCTTCACCCAGTCCTGCTTGAGGCAAGGACTCCAACTCTCACATAGCCCTTGTTTAATACTAGAATTGATAAAACTTGAAAACCATCTATATCATTTCCTTATTTTATCTAGGACTTTAGTGTATCATTTATAAGAAATATTCAATCAAAATTTACTAACATTTGGATGTTTCTTATCGTTCTAATAACCAATGCATAAGATTTCTCAAAAATACACTAATACAATGATTACTAAATGAGAGTCATGTGGTTTCAAGGTGGTGAAGATCATAGACCTAGAGTATATTTAATGAAAGAATCAAAATATATTATAAAGCCACTAGCAAATCTAGTCAATAGTGACATGTCTATGGGAATCGTTATACAATAAAAACTCTTAGGACTTGTATTTCCATCTCTTCTTTCCCCTTGGAATAAAGGGTATACTGTAAAATAAGAGATTGAGATACATAACAACACACATGCTTGTTTTCTAATTGTGGAAAGATAAATGAGCATATAGCTAAACGGGTTGTTTCTTTGTATATCAAAGGAGGTAGTTTCACATGGTATTCTTTTTCTCGAGGGTAACTATTAACCGTTCACATGAGAGGTTCAGGAATAAGCAGAATATATGGAGAGGGATGAATGCTTGGATGAGTACAGTAGAATATATATGATAGTCCGCATTTCCAAAGATAGATGAAGACAAACAAAAACATTTCAAAGTCTTCTCTAGTGCTCGCCTCACATACATCTGCTTCCTCGAAATTATGTCGACATTACAACTCACCGACAACTTCCCGCTCTTCCATCTTACAATGGAAAACCAAAGCAGGAATTCAAAGGACATTAATGATTCCAGTCAAAGACACTGATAGCAAACGATTACATCACGTTTCGACAGTAATGACAATGTAAGATGATGTCAGAGGCAACTTGTTTAAGAATGATTTCTTGAATTTTACTTTGTTGGTTATTGAATTGCATGTGTGAACTGATTTACCTCTTTTTCCAGCTTATAAACTCTACATATAATTTAGATTGAGCACAAATATATTTTTATATGCTTTATTTTGTCACTTTTCTTGTAGTTGGCTAGTATCTCTCAAATCTCTATTAGCTTGATAATATAGATTTTCAAATGTTGATAATATAAATTATATTAAAGAATATTTTGGGGAAACATATGGAAGTATTAAATGATAAGGTAGATTCTTAAGACTTTTTTTAAAAATTCAATAATACTTCGGACCACAGTACATTATTTGTAGATGATATTATTGATATGTCAATGAATCCATTTAATAAGGACAAAGTCATTCTAATAGGAAATTGCCTTGATTCCAATGAACATCAAGTACATGCAACGCTATTACATGATTTTTTCGAACAGTTTGCATGGTCTTATTCAAATATTCTTGATATAGATCCTAAGGTGGCAATGTGTAACATCGTATTAGAAGATGATGCTAAATCGATAAGACAAAATATTTGTAAAATGAACCCTAAGATCGCTTTCCTAGTCAAGTCTGAGATTGAGAAGCTCTTACAAGCTAGCTTTATCAACCCTATAGACTATTCACCTTGGATATTAAACATAGTGGTTGCTGCAAAACCAAGTAATCACATTTGAATGTGTACAAATTTCCATGACCTTAATAAAGCATCTTTGAAAGATGATTTCCCTCTTCCAAAGAGATATGATTATGGAATAAACTGTTGGACATGCTTTGTTATCATTCATGGATGGATTGTCTAGATATAATCAAATTTTTATCGACCCCCAAGACCACTACAAAACAATATTTATTACACCTTGACCTTGAATTTTTTTCATCAATTTTTTTTTCTTCATAATTGAAGCCTATGTATATAATATTGTTATTATATTATGTATTCTATTATATACACATTTTAAAATATATTTTCGATTATTTAAAAATATAGGGAGGAGAATTCTCAAATTTTATCTTTTAGGATGTGTCCACTTTGAAAATTAATTATATATTGATTAAAAAAATCTATAAAAATAAGCATAAACTAAATGATGTTAGCTAGTTTCCTACTAGAGCAATTTGTGAAATACTTCAAAAATTCAATATTTTAGGGGGAGCATACCGAATAGTATGATGCAGTTTTTGACAAAAATAAGATCACTTTGTATGCACCCCCTATTTTATCCAATTAATCTCTACTATTTTGAATAAAAATATTAGTTTAAAAAGTGAAATTTGAGAACTACAACTCTCTTTCTTGTCACAACTTTAAATTTTTGAGTATGGGTATTTTTAATTTCTCATCCAAGATGTTTTTTTACTGATTTCAGAAAATGAAAAAATTTAATCCCATTTTGGTCCCCCTTTTCCATGCGCATACCACATGGTCAAATGCTAACATTCCTACTGCAATATTTAGTGAAATTGAATTTGATTATTCAGACATCAAGATGACGACTCTTTTGATTAAAATATACATAAAAAGTGTAGAAATAGGCTATCAAGAGTTAAATTTTATTGGAACACTCTTGCAACTAATGATAAAATAGCTAATAAGGAGGTTGAGAAAACTAATTTTGGGGCCCTATTTCATGTTCAAGTAGCTATAGATAAGATTTTTTAAAGAGTTGTAAATATAAATATATTAATGAATTCCTTAATTATTGTACAATAAATTTATCGAGGCAATGATGAATTCAATATTGTCAATTGCTCAACCTTGAAGAGAGAGTCTAATAATTTGAGAATTAAAGAGGATGAACGTTTGACTCAGTACCATGTAATAGTATAAGATGTAATAAAATGTCTAAATATTGAGAAAATATGAACAAAGACATGAGAGAACCTGCAATATTCAAAAATTGAAAGCAAGCATAATGGAACAAGATTGAATAATTGTTGTACCATAAATTAGACCAAAAAAGTGTACATAAATAGGAATAAAGGCAACAACCAACCTCCAGGAAATGAGGATAGGACTCCTCACTCATGGAGTGGTGGTAAATTGCCTACCAAAAATATAGGGAGAGGTGTCAAAAAGTGAGTTGACACCTCTCAAGACACCTATCAACCTTGAAACCTCATGTGAGAAAGGGTCAAAGAAACAACTAAGTAGGCTTAAAGCCTATATGTATGCAATATATACACTAAAACCTCCCATTAAGCAAAAATTAGGTGGGTATGAAAGAAATGGGTCTTGGCTACCAGCCTTGTGAGGTAGCCATGTACAATGAAAAATAAATGGGTTGCGACCATGAATACTTATAAGGTACCCAAGTACAATGCGATTTCTCAAAAGTGTAGTAAAGGAGAAAAACCTAGTGGGAAATAAAATCCTCTCTCCAAAAGAGAATGATGCAAATCCGATGTAAATGAAATGAAATTTGCAAGTGAAGAAGAAAGGTGATAAATGGAGGACTCATGATTACCCTCTGTTCTGCAAATTCTTGCACACACGCCCCACTGAAAGTTGGGACCCTCTTTTTTTGCTTTTCGGTGTTTTGGCCCTTCTTTTCTGGGGGTTTTCGCTTGCTTGGGTTCATATTTTAATATCCATCTTTCTAATTGAGGTGGCACACTTTTGAATTTTCTTGAAAATCTTGAGTTCTGACTTTGTCTTGGAGTTTTCACTACTTACAGGAAAATCTGCCTGGGTCAGATTCTCCCAGTTTCCCTTCAATGTCCGAAGTTGCTCCCTTTCACCCTATTTTCGTGAAAATTTGTATGGTCTGGACTTCCCCGAAGTTCATCACCTTAGCGAATCCTCGCATTTTTGTGGTCGTGGATGTCTTGTCGACCACATTAATGGCATTTGTGTGGAGGTTTTGGGGCTTTGATATATTGATGTTTTGCAAATTAATTGATCATTCGAGTTTGTTCATTTGCTATCATTTGAGCTTGAGTCTTGGAGCTTTTCGTGTTCTACTGGATTTTGTATTTTTGAGGTCATTTGGACTGTGCATTTGCATTTCTTGTGCATTGATTGTATCTTTCTCGCATTAAACGGTAATTTGTTGGATTCACCAGTTTTGACTCTTACACTTCCATGGTATGTAGATGTGCCCTTTACTCTATTGATTTTGATTGCTTTTCTTCATTTGCTTGGGAGTCCTTCATGGTTTCCTAGTTTCGTGGTTTCATCATTGAGCATTTTGGGGTTTTCCATTGGTGTACTTGTCTTTTTGGTTAATTGAACGTTTATTCTTGGTCTGTTATTGATTCTTGTTTGGGCATTTTCTTGCGTTAGTTTTTAACTCTCCATCCTGGTGTGTGAGCAAGTCGTGCTTGCTTCCCTATGTTTCCATGGCAGACATTTTAGGGTTCTTGACCTACGGTGGAGCTAATCCTCTTCAAATTACTGTGAAGACTATTCTAGATTCATATTTCATTCATTGGAGGTCTAGGTTAGGTTGTTTTAGAAGTTTTGTCTTAAATCCGCAGTGATTTGAATCGTTTTGGTGAAATTAGTGAGAATGTGGAAAGGTTCAAGTTTTCGAGGTCCTCGTGGAATTCTGCTTCCCCTAGCTTTCCTCGACTTATCTCTTTATTTCTTTTTTCACCACCTTTTCCTGAATTTCATTGGTTTTGCCAAAATCTGTTCCATCTGGATTTTCTCGATGTCCGTGGTCGGGTCGTTTTACCGACTTCATGCTTTAATAATGTTATATCTGGATCTCGCAAGAATCTGTTACATCTGGATTTTCTCGAATTTTCCATGTCACTTCATTTTCCCTGAGTTAGTTATAAGTATTGTTGTTTTCACCAAAATCCGTCTTTGACGAATTCTTCTGGGTTTTTTTTGGGAATGTTGAATTTGATGGTTATAAATGATTGGTTTATGGATGATATATTCTATTGATTAAAGGAGCTTATGCTAAGTATTTCTAATGGGTTTAAATGGTATTATGGGATTTTGTATTTTTGGTTCGCTAGAATCTGCCTGGTCCGGATTTTCCTGAAAATTCTCTCCAGTCTGGAATCCACGAGGGGGGCTAAATCCTGAACTTTGGGATATTGATTTCCTGCACTTAATGTTTATTGTGAATCTAATTATGGTCATTTTTATGTGCTTGTAGGCAGGATCAGGACAGGATTCCAATGGTCGAGGCAAGGGGAAGGTGTCGGATCCAAGTGCAGAGAGTTATGTCATCATAGATGTAGAAAAGGTAAAGTTCGACATAAAGAGCATAATTCCTGAGAGTAAAATTACCTCTATTTGGTCAAGAATCATGGATACCAACGTGGGCATGTGGGACTACAAGGAGTTCAAGGTTGAGATGTCAGTGTTGAGTCCTTCTTTATTTTCCAAAAGAATGGTGGAGTCCGAGTTGGCTCATGTGGCAGGTTTCCCTCCTACAGTGCAATGTTATGAGCTGGTATTAGAATGTGCTAGGAATTATGATAGGGCCACACAACGGATAATTGGTCCTCAAGGAAGGATTCTGGTAGGATTTAATCATGTGTCCATTGCTACAACTTTTGATATGCCTGATAGGTCCCATGTGATGGGCTTCGACAAAGATGTTGCCAGGAAGCATTATGAAGAGAATATAGTTAAGTCAGAATAGGTGATTAAATCTTGGTTGGAGAAACCTAAGTCCCATTTCTCCAAGTTGCCAAAGCAACTATTTAGGCTTAATTTTAAGAAGGAATATTATAATTTTATCACCCTTCTCAGCAGGTTAGTAGGATTGAAGAGTGCTGGTGTATTTGAGACATGGATGTTGAATGTCATTGCTAGAATGGAGCAAGGAATAGACCACCATTGGGCAAGAGTTATAAGTGCAATGATTCATGAACAGTTGTGTAATGTCTTGCAAACCAAGACATTCACCATGATCTCTTACCTAGTATATTCGTTGGTAAGATTTCATCCATACAAGGGATTGAGCACTAGGGGTATCTTTGGCCAAGATGTGATATATGAGGTGTATCCATAGTTGCACCTAACTGGAGGGAGCTACAAGAGATCCAATGATGCATTCACAATGTACATCACCAAATTGCTCCAGGGTGCAAAGCATATGAGGAAATCCGTTAAGGCAAAGGAATTAATTAGGAGATATGGAGGGTGGTTCATCCAATTCCCCACCTTATCCTACATCAGGGTTGATGGTTGTCAAAGGGCACCCTACAGACTCCCAAGGTATCATATTGATCACATAATTTTGCTGGAAGTCACTAGGAAGATTTGTGACTTTGATATTATATTAAAGGGAGATATGCATAAAGCAGGTTTTGGGAATGATTTTCCCTTAAAATTTGGAATGAATGAAGTATGTCCTTCTATCCAATCTGCTCATGCTTCTAAGGAGGAGATGAGTACCTTTGGCCTCTCTTTCCATTTCAAGAAGGTAAGGTTTGACATTTCAGGTGAAGCACAGAAGAGGGCCAGTATGGAATATAGCCACAAGGCTCATATTGAAGATTACTGGGTCAACCTTGCTAATGAGTTTGAGGTAAGAAAGAAGAAGTTCTCCAGGTTGCTAGTGGATTTGATAAGGTTGTATAATGTGAAGGTCATCCCTAACCAAGTAGAGGAGGACAAAAATGTGATCCAAGGTCATGTCTATGAGGCAATAAAAGATAAGTCAGTTGGGGAAGTTGACTGGTTAGAGGAAGAAAAGACTGAACTAGAACACGTCATGACCTCGGTGATCAAATACACCAAGATGTGGTTGGAACATAAAATAATTGAGCTAGAGAGTGAAGGTGTTCCATGCACCTATGATCTGATGAGAGACTTGGAGTCTCATTTGTCTTCTGAAGAATCAGTTGAACATGATCCCAAAGGTAAAGAGAAGGTGGATTCTCCTTTCAGAGTCCAGGTAAGAGAGGTTCAAGATGAGAAGGTTGTGGAAGTAAGTAAACAGAGGAAACCTGTTGCTAAGAAGATGAAGCATGCCTCAAAGAAAGAAGTTGAGAAGAATAAGGAAGAAGAGGAGGAGGTTGAGAGTGCTCCACCATTGATCAAGAGAATAAGGACAACGAATTTATCATAGATAGTGGAAGAGGCTCCTAACGTTGACAAGGAAATTGAGCCACCAACAGTAGAGGTGGAAAGTTTAGGAGAAAAAATGCATGTATACAAGGAGGTCAAGGACTCCGTCCCCCAAGAATCCTATAGCAAAGGACAATGTCCTAGTGATTATTCCTATTGTTGAACAAGTGAGTGTCTCTGTCCCTCAAAATTTTGATAGCATGTAGGAGGAACCAAAGAAGGATGAGGATTCCAAGGATTTGGGCGAGGAAGAGTTTCAAGAGGGAGAGCTCTATAAGGTATAGGAAGAGATTGATAATGTAATACAATATCCTCTAGTGGCATATGCAAACTCACTTGTGAGGGAACAAATGACCAAGTCTCCTCAAAAGGAGGAATAAATACCAGCCAAGGCCCCTTCACTAGTGTAGAGGCTGCATTGGCACAAGATAAGGAGGATACTGATCTCCTACAATAGAGGGTGACCACAATAATGGGATTCTTCCTTTTCAAAGGGTTTTTGAGCCTTACGAATGGTTGAAATCCTACAAATGAGGCAGAAAGCCTTGAAGAAGATCCACAAACAGATGAGGTGGATTGAGGACACTTTGACTGGCATCCATGGCAAGTGTGTCTCATTCTTTGAGGTCATGACTAGAAGCAGGAAGTTTGCTTCGAAACATCTTAACATTGAGAAACATAGAAAATGGTGGAGAGATGTGTATTCTCAAACTAGTGAAGGACCAGTTACAGAGCATCAGTTGGATGATGATGCAACATATATTGTAATCATTGACATATATTCAACCAAAAAGGCTGATTGGGATGGTGCAGTTAGGCAAGCGAGGGATGCTATCGAGTCCCTTGAAAGAAGGATTAGGGTTTTTCCTGTGCCACCTGTTGCTAAGTTGGATAGGGTCCTGCTAGCCATAGATGGTGAAGAAGATCGAGCAAAGGAAAAGGATGGGGAGCAGCTATATAGGGCTACATCGAGATTTGTGCTTCCCATTATTCACCTGTATTGGGCTGACCTTTTTGGTATCTTGGCGGTTTTGGATGAAATTGGTGCCAATGGCACATTTCATGTGTTCGAATATCTTTTGGGTCGACCTCTTGTAGGTCATGTTTTTATTGTAATTTTTTTTGGGCCGACCTATCTTATGGATTCTCTATAAAATAGGCATGTTGCCTCATTTGATATAGATAGATAGATAGATATAGAGAGCATATAGGAGGATAGGGAGAAATAGTGAAGTGATATTAGAGTGAATTAGGATTTATTCTCAAGTAAGTGTTGTAATAGAAAACTAGAGTTGTTGCTATTTTGGACATGATTTAATATAAGAGAGATATTGTGTCTGGTATCTATCTTCTGGAATTTCATCTAGCATGATTCTTGTTATTCTATCTTTCAAATTGCTTAATAGTTTATGGTTAAATTATTTGGTGATGATTAGGGTTTCATGTTTGGGATGTTTGCAGTGATCTCTAGTCCATACTTTTTATAGTTAGCTGATTGTTAGCTATTTTGAAAAGTTATCCTAGGCTTATAATTGTTCTTAGTTCACTTATGAAGGTTAGTTCATCTCAATTTCAATAGAATTGGTTGAATGAATGTTTATAATTTGAAAATATTTAAATACCTTAGAAGATTGCACTATTTCTGTGAAATTATAGATTCATCTGGGTCAAGTAGAATATAGTTTATGAGAGATCGGTCCATTTTGAACATTTTATCTTCTGGTATTTTCAATCTTAGGGTTAGAAGTAATATTTATCTCTGAAAACTTTATCTTTTGTTGTTTCTTTATTACCAGGATTCCAATTAAGTTTCAAAGTATCAATTTATTGTTCATATCTGATAGATTTGAAGTCCAGTGTTTGCTCGTAGTAAGGTCCCATTGTGATTACCAACATTTTCACATTTATCACTCAGTTGTTTTGTTGCATTGTCAAGACCTGATATTAGAAACCTTGGGGTTATCTCTTTTCCCATAGAGATTTACCTTTCAAGAGAGATAGGATATCATATTCTATCTAAGTTGTTGTTGTGCAAAAAAAACCATCAACACCCTCCAAGGACTACTTCACACTCTCTCATTCAAGGATGGCCCTAGAGAACTCAATGCTATGGAGAAAACATATTGCAATAGGGTTGTCCTAGGAGCTAATTATAAACTAATGAGATGTTCACCACCAAATTAAGACTTGGAAATACACATGCAATGCAAGATGAAATGCTCAACCCTAATATGATGCAATGCTTAACTAAATGGTCTAAAAAGGAATGAAAATTATAATAGAGAAGTGAGATCTCAAAATTGTGCACCAAGAAAGTTGAAGAAGGCTAGAATGAGCTCTAAATAGATGGAAATTTTCAATTTTTGACCTACTAGGACTCATACGCCAGGCTTGGTGAATTAGTCCTAGATCTGAGTTTCTATACAAAAATAAAAATCTGGCGAATAGGTATCTTGAACTGCAAAAATTTGGAAAAAACACCTATAGTGGGACTCATACACTACTTATGGTGTATTAGTCCCATTCCTCTTTTTCAAGAATTCAAAGTTCAGATCTACACTTCAACACCTTCTCTTTTCTCCCAAATTGATTCTTGGATCCAAATCTACGAAAAGACTTGCAAAACATAATATAGATCTGGTTTTGCTTATGGGGGGTTTGCCTCAATAAAACCCTTATTTTGGTACTTAAAACTTGATAGAAATAATGAAATGTGCATGTAAATAGGAATGTAAACCCTAACCTTAAGTGTGTTTAAGATTATAAATCTGAAATGCAATGCAACCCTATTCTAATGTGTAATAATGAGATGCATGAATGAAATTTATGAAATTGGATAACTCACTTTGAGAGATCTCTAATCACCCAAAAG
Organism: Sequoiadendron giganteum; assembly: GCA_007115665.2. Classification (NCBI taxonomy): domain Eukaryota; kingdom Viridiplantae; phylum Streptophyta; class Pinopsida; order Cupressales; family Cupressaceae; genus Sequoiadendron; species Sequoiadendron giganteum. Next base: position 582,107,866 of record CM021104.1, read on the forward strand.
AGCCCTAATAATTCATGTACCTTCCTTAGGCTGAGTGTAGAGTGATAATGGAGGATGGAATCACTTATGAAACAAGTCATTAGGCTTGTCTTGATGGCTAGTTGCATCTGCCCAACCTAGAATCCATCATGATTCACCATTGATAACCATGATCAACCCTTGACAATGTTAAATCTTGAATGAAAATGAGATTGAAGACTTGCAAAAACACTTTAATGCTACTCGAAGACTTCAACTTTACTTTCCTTTGAAAATTGAATGCTTGGATCTTGAAATTTCTCTTGAAAATGCTTTCTTACATGAAATAATGAATTAGAAGCTTTCTTATATAGGCATTAACACCTAATTTATTGTTATTCAGATCTCAAAGGCCAACATCAACCAAGAAAATAAATCAAAAAGGTGATTTTTCCCACTCAAACCCTAAAAAAGACCCAAATGGGACTCATACGTCAACCCTGGCATACGGGTCCCACTTAGGGGGACTCATATGACCAAAGTGGCCTATGAGTCCCACCCTAGATTTTTGGGGTGGTTTATTAAATTTTGAGTGTTTTTTATTATTTTATAAGTTTTTAGCTGAATTAAGCCTCGAGATCCAAAATAATGGGTCTTAGGGGCCTATTAATGATGATTTAAAAGGGTATTTAATGTAAGGGTGCTAAAATGGGTCTAAATTAAGTGTGAAATTGCACTACTTTCATGAGCATACAATATTTTACACTACATTTAGCCCCACCTTAGCACCCATATGACTCTAAGTGCATATGCAAGCTAAAGGACTCCAACAATAAAATTTGTTTCATAAAAGGATATGCATATAGGTTCATTCACAACATGGGAGAATGAAGACCCCACTATAGCTATCTGTAAAACCACAATGTTAAGAACCGCGTCCTACAACATGAATTTGTTAGCTGTCCACAAATCCTCTTATCCAACTTATTCTAGAAATCACTTCTGAGGGTATATGTATGCCCCCCCTTAATTTTGCTTTCTTTACGAATGTGGAATCAAGGTAATAGTCTAACCAAATTGAATAAATTAATTCATATCATAGGTTATTTCCAAATACCATACCGCATGATGATAGAAATTTGATGAGGATCTAACATTATGATTGAGTATGTTACGTTAAATTAAATGCCCACATGATCTAATTAAATAATATTAAATGTATATAAGGATCTAATCTAAAACAATAGACAAGATGAACTTGAATAGCATAAAACCTATAGTAATCATATTAAATAATCACTTTAGCATCCAAGACACATAAATAATTGTTTTTCAACAAAGAAGCAATGCGAGAGCACATATACTGTCATCTACTAAATCTAACACCACTACTTTATCATCCATACTATTCAAGAATATTAGGGATAATACCAACACAGATGAAATTTATATGCTTCTTAAGTGGTGTATTGTCCATGTATATTAATGTATATGATCTAAACCCATAACTTTCATTAATCATATAAGGTCCTAACCAATTACAACTGAATTTTCCTTTTTTAGTTGGGTCAGCATTAATGTTATACTAATTTTTAAATAACACCAAATCACCTTTGTTGAATACACGTGGGATGACATGATCATTGTAACTATATTGTATTTTTCTAGCATAAGCTTAGAGATGTTCAAGAACATTAATGTGTTGTTCATCAAGCATATAAAGTTGATGCAATTGTTGTTCTTTATAAATTTTGTCATGAATAAGTCCTTGAAGAGAAATCCTTAATGTAGGGATTTCTAAATCCAATGGCATAATTTCCTGAGTAACATAGACAAGTTTATAAGGAGTTGTCCCAATGGATTTTCTAATACTAGTACGGTAAGCCCATAATGCATACATCAACTATGTATGCCAATCCTTACTATGTTTGTTTAATGTCTTCCTTAGGATTTTCTGTAGGGTCTTATTAGTTGATTCGGCTTGACCATTAGATTGTGGTTAGTAAGGTGTTGAAAAGCGATGTTGGATGTTAAATGTTTCTAGGAACTTCTTCATGTCATTATTCTTAAATGGTGTCTCAATGTCTGAAATCAATGTGGAAGGAAGTCCAAAGTGATCAATAATGTTTTCTAATATGAAACAACATATCACATCAAAAATTCTTGATCGAAGATGAATAGCTTCTACCCATATTTTGAAATTGTCTATCATGGTGATTACAAAAATATGTCCAGTAGAAGAAGGTGATAATATTTTTCCAATCAGATCTAGTCCCCATAGTGAGAACTACCAAATAGGAATTTGGGCCCGAAGCTCAGAAGCAGGAGCATGAATCAAATTTCTATGTTCCCGGCATTTGTGACATCTCTTAACATACTCGAAATAATATTTTTCCCTATGTCCCCAGTAGTATCCCATGTGAACAATTTTTTGAACTGATGATCTTCCTCCAAAATTACCTCCACAGGCACCTACATGAGCCTCTTCAAGTGCTATGGGGATTTCAGATTTTCTAAGGCATCTAGGTAAAAGGTTGTTAAAGGATCTTTAGTATAACATGTCGGTGAGAATTATATACTTATTTGGTAGTTTTCGAAGATAATCTCGAGTATTCTTAGTTTTTGGCCTAGGAAAGGTACCTTCTTTTAAATAATTAAATATTGGTGTATACCATTCACTAGAGCTTTCCATTTTTTGATATTAGTTCTTCAACTTTGGGTTCGATTGATGGTTTCGTAATTGTATGAATAATAAATGTGAAATGATTTGAAAGATCTTGAGGGGATATAATAGAAGCTGCACTCACCATTGCATTCACATGTTGATTATCCTTTCATTGGATGTTATCAATGGTAAATGATTCAAATTTCTCTAACAAGTTGATTTTGAGATCCTTGTATTTCAATAATTTTTCATGCTTTTCTTGATATGTCCCATTTATTTTCTTAATGAATAATTGTGAATCACTGAATATCTTAATATTTTAAACTCCCAAAGCTAAAATAGTGTGAAAACCATCAATTAATGCTTCATATTTTTCCATTATGTCAGTGCATAGTAAGTTTAAGCAATAGGATAAGGGAATAGGCTTCCTTGCGAGTGAGACTATTATAACCCTGGCGTCAAAGCCCATTCTACACTTGGATCTGTCAAAGTATAATTCCCATGCTTCTTCATCTTTCTAAATAGTCCACACATTCTAATCAAGGAACATTTCTAAATTAGGTAATTCTAGGGGTGAGGGGGATTCTACTAAGTGGTTGGTTAAGGCTTGTCCTTTAATTATTTCTTGTAAAAAAACCTTAAGGTCAAACTCTGTTAACAACATAACCCATTTAGCTAAGTGTCCTAATAAATCTATTTTACTAAAAAGATTTTTTAGAGCATCGAATTTCAACATCACATGTATTTCAACATTTAGTATTAATGTCTTAGTTTACCTATAGAGAATACAAGAACTAAACATTGTTTTTCTATCATTGTGTATCATTTCTCATAATCAATCAAAGTTTGGCTAATGTAATAAATAGGGTGTTCTTTACTATTTTCATCTTGTTGAGCCAACAATGCTATGAGAGCATGGGCTAATGTTGTTGTATAAGGATGAACGGATTGTTTTGCATAGTGGGTTGTAAAATAGGTGGAGTGACAATATAATCCTTCAAACTCTCAAAATCTTGTTTACAATCCTCATTTCAATCAAAGTGCATGTCTTTCTTAAGGAGATGTTTAAATGGTAATGTTTGATTTGCTAATGATGCTACAAAGTGACATATAGCTTGAATTATTCCTTGTAAGGTGCACAATTGAGAGATGTTTTGAGGAGGTGGCATGTTAACTATAGCATCAATTTTCATCATGTCCCCCTCGATGCCTTTGTGATATATGATAAACCCTAGAAGTTTTCCAGTATCTACACCAAAGATACACTTTTTTGGATTTAATCTCACGTTGTATTTTTGCATTCGCTCAAAAATCTTCCAAAGGATATTCACATTGTCTTGTCTAGTTAATGATTTAGCTAGAATATCATCAACATAATCCTCTAAAACCTTATGTATGTAATCATGAAATATTAATTTCATAGCTCATTGATATGTTGCACCCACATTGTTCAATCCAAAAGGCATCACGACCCAAAACAAATTTCCTCAAAAAGTTGTAAATATTGTTTTGTATTGATCTTGAGGGTTGATAAAGATTTTATTGTACCCAAAAAATCCATGCATGAATGGAAACAATGCATGTCTTGCAGTCAAATCTACTATCATGTTGATATTAGGAAGGGGAAAGTCATCTTTTAAAGATGCTTTATTCAAATCATGAAAATTTGTACACATCCTAATATGATTATCGAGTTTTACAACTCTGAAAATGTTCAAGATCTAAGGAGAATAATATATAGGTCTTATGAAACTAGCCTCAAGGGTTTTTTTAATTTCTCCCTTAACTAACAAGGCTATCTTAGGATTCATCTTTCATATCATTTTTCTAACCGGTTTAGCATTTTCAGCAAGGACTATGTTGTGTGTCACTATCTTAGAATCGATTCTTTGTATATCTAAATATTTCCAAGCAAAAAGTTCAGGAAATTCTTGGAGTAAATTTGCAGTGTCCTCTTCTTCATCATCAAGGAACTTTCCTGTCTTAATCATGTTTTCATTGTCATTGATATCCATTGTTATATCAATTGTATCTCCTAGATGAAGGGCACTTGGTTTTGGAGATTTAGGGTTGTATTCTTCTTTACTCATGCCCATCTCACTTCTTTCCTTTTCTCCATTGTTCTATTTAGTGCTAACCATAGCACATTTAACCTATTTCTTTTAAGGAGGAGTAGATGATTTATCATAAAATCATAACCATTTTTTCAAGGCTTCATTATCTTCAAAGTATTCCCATGATGGTTTAGAATTCATGTCAAATAATTCAAGATGTTTCAAGGTGGGATTGATTTTAGGCTTACACATAATGGTGTTGATGTTTAATGAAGCTCTTTTATTTTCTTGCACTATCTTAGAAGGATAGTATCCCAAACCACTTTTTGTTTCTTGCATGTTAGGTTCCAAGGGAACACAGATGCCTTGTTCTTTCTTTCCACACCATTTTCCATTATAGCCCAATTGATTCATAAGTTAATAACCTCTCCTATAAATTCTTTCCATTTCTTTCGGGTTTGGTGGTTGTTGATAATCTATCTCATCAAGGTTTGTTGTGTAGCTTGTGTCTTCTTCAAGGGTAGATGAAGTAGATGCTTGTGAATTTTCTTTCGATTTTTGTGTTGACATGACCATTGGTTACTTTTTTTCATCTTATTTTCTTGTGATTATATATTCTCCCATTAACGAAGGTGTGAACTCCAAGGAACCCCAATCATCGTTTAATAACTTTGACACTATTTTCATTTCTTGTTTGTCTAATTTCATAGGTTCTATGTTCAATGTTGGAATCAATGTGTTTAGAGTATTTGTCATTCCTTTTTCAACTTGTAGAAATTTTTTAGGCTTGGGGTTTATTTCAATTTGATATATGGGTAAGTGCAAGAAGTTATGTCCACTTCTAGTGGAAGTGTCATTTTTGAGCTTTAAAATAGGTACCCATTTGAAAGTGGGTACTTATTCCAAAAGGTTTGAAAATAATAATCCATGTTTCTCATTTGGATTTAGGCATATAAAAGGCATGGCAACCCAACCCTTAGCCTTGGACGTACAATTACATGGTCATGACAATATCGAGAGAAAAAACTATGTCAATATAGTCAGCGAGGTTTATTTGAGAATTATTTTATGAAATTAAAGCCCATTTTAGATGAGATTGTGTAGATTCTAATATTTTCTTTTCCAGCTGGGTCATTTTTTTCTATTTTCAATTTTTTTTATGAAATTGGTCTATAAACTAGAAATATCACATTTTTATTATTGTTTTAATAACTTTTTAATAAAATAATTTTTTCAAAAAGAAAATTCACATAAAAAATATTCATACAATTCTTTTCAATTTGAAAAAATAATAAAAAATAAAAAAATGATATGTTTAGGTCATCTTATGCATGACGTGCACCTAGGATTTTCAAAACAATAATCACAACAAATAAAAAATTAACAAAAAAATACATTTAAAAAAAATAATTACAAAAAATATCATGAAAATTATTCAATGTGATAGAGCCATAAGGATTCAGAAAATACAATTATTTATGGGTATGTGCAGGATCATCATCGAAAAAATATGCCCTTAAGTAGCGATGAAAATTCAGAAAAATCAGATTTAGGCAACTTGATGTAAAAAATTTAATAAGTTATCTATATTATTTCAAAAATATGTAAGAATAGAATTTGTAGAAAATTGAATATATTTTCTAAACTACTAGGTTTTTTTTTTTTTTAAATCTATTTGGTGAAAATTTGAAATTTCAATGTAATAGTACTTAAATTTCAGGGAAAAATTAAGAAGTAGGTGTCTGTCTAACCACTCTAACCACAATAAAATGATAATATTTTAGATATAAGTAGAGGACTTATGTGCGGATGTGATGCATATTTTTTTTTTTTAAAATTCCAAGTAAATAATTAATTATGATTTTTTTATTACAACTTTTAAAAAATATAAAAACTCATATGTCTGACCACCTTAACTTGTAAAAAACTTCATGAAATTCAATATTTTTTAAACCTATAGTATGTGAAGCACAAAATGTGATGCATGCTTCGGATTCAAAAAAATGTGATACCTATTAAAAGCTATAGATGTTTTTCAATCAACCTATCAATCAAGACTTTAGTCATAATTCACATAGAAAATGAATAATAATTATTTATTAAATTTAAATTAAAGAATAATTTATATTGGTGGAAAGTTGAGAATCTTCTTTAAAACCACTTTTCGTTTCATCATTTTAGGTAAAAAAAAAAAATTGTCAGCCACATGGGCAAAGTCTAGAAAATCAAGGTAAGTTGTTAAACACATTTTTTGTGTTGACTTCTTAGGATTGGCATGTCATAGCAAAAATCCAAAGAAATTTCGAGGCTAACTCCTAGGTAGTAAGGTTTGTGTCAAAAATATTGGATATCCAATTAAATCGGATATCCGATTTATTTTATATATAATTTTAAAAAATGTAATACAGTTTATAATATATGATTTTTAAAATGAAATAAATAGTTTATAGTTTATTTTAATATATAATATACAATTTATGATAATCTCTTATGAAATTATGTAAAATATATCATATATTATATTGTTATGTACAATATATTTAAATATTATTTCTATATTTTAGTTAATGTATAAATATTTATATATATATATATATTAAGTTATAATATAAAATATTATATAGCTAATTAATATTAATAATATATAAAATATTTAAATATTATCTCTTTTCCTCTCTCTCTCTATCTCTCTCTCTCTCCCTCTAATTCCCCCCCCTCTCTCTCTCCTTCTTCCCCTCTTCTCTTCTTTCTTCCCCCTCCTAATTCTCTCTCCCTCTCTCTCACATTCTTTCCATCTTCCCCTCTCTCTCTCTCTCTCTCTCTCTCTCTCTCTCTCTCTCTCTCTCTCTCTCTCTCTCTCTCTCTCTCCCTTCCCATCTCTATTTCCCTCCTAATTCTCAAATTCTCTCTCTCATTCTTTCCCTCTTCCCCTCTCCCTTCCCCCCCTCTCTCTCTCCCCTTCTTCCCCCTCTGTTCCCCTCCTAATTCTCTGATTCTCTCTCTAACATTCTTTCCCTCTTCCCTCTCCCTTCCCTCTCTCTCTCTCTTCCCTCTCCTTCCCCCTCCTCTCTCTCTCTCTTCCCTCTCCTTCCCCTCTATTCTTCTCCCTTTCCCTATCTCTTTCAATCTATCTCTCTCTCTATCTCCCCCTCTCTCCCTCTCTCTCCCCTTCTTCCCCTCTCCCTTTCCCCTCCTAATTCTCTCTCTCTGTCTCCATCCCTTTCCCTCTCTGTCTCCATCTCTCTATCTCTCTCTATCTTTGTTTGTCTCCCCTTCTTTCCCTCTGCCTTCCACATCCTTATCTCTCTCTCTATCTCTCCCTCTCTCTATTTATCTCCCCTTATTCCTCTATCCCTTCCCTTTCCTCTCTCTCTCTATCTCTCTACCTCCCTCCCTCCCTCTCTCTCTCTCCCTCCCTCTCTCTCTCCCTCTCTCTCTTTCTCTCTCTCTCTCCCTCTCTCTTCCCTTCTTCCCCTCTTCCCATCTCCCTTCCCCCTCCTAATTCTCTCTCTCCCTTTCCCTCTCTATTTCCCTCTCTCTCTCTCTTTGTCTCTCGCTCTCTCTCTATCTCTCTCTCTCCCTCTCTCCCCATCTTTGCCTCTTCACCTCTCCCTTCCCCCTCCTAATTCTTTGTCCCTCTCTCTATCTACCTCTCTCTATCTCTCTCCCTCTTTCTCCCTCTCTTTCCCCTCTTCCTTCCCCCTCATAATTCTCTCTCTCTCTCTCTCTCTCTCTCTCTCTCTCTCTCTCTCCTCTCTCTCGGCTCTCTTTTCCCATCTTCCTTCCTCTAGTTCTCTCTCTCTCTCTCTCTATCTCCCCTCTCCTGTCTCTCCCTTCTTCCTTCATTCCCCTCCTAATTCTCTCTCTCTCATTTCCCTCTCTCTCTCTCTCCCTTCCTCCCCTCTTCCCCTCTCTCGTCCTGTGTCTCCTTTTCCCTCTCTCTCCTCTCTCTCTCTCTCCCCTTCTTCCCCTCTTCACCCTTGTAATTCTCTCTCTCTCTCGCCCTGTCTTCCCCTCTCCTCTCTCTCTTTCCCTGTCTCTCTCCGCTCCTTCGCATCTTCCACTCTCCCTTCCCCCTCCTAATTCTCTCTCCCTCTCCATCACCTTCTTTTTGTGTACTCCTCTCCCTACCCCCTCCTAATTCCCTCTCTCCCTCTCTCTC